>BLBF01000059.1:6745237-6775065 GCA_015471245.1 Laticauda colubrina | reverse complement strand
GAAGAAGAAGAAGAAGAAGAAGAAGAAGAAGAAGAAGAAGAAGAAGAAGAAGAAGAAGAAGAAGAAAAAGAAGAAAAAGAAGAAAAAGAAGAAAAAGATAATGATGCAACATCGCCAGAAAAATTAAGTGCCAGAAAATGTGATCCTTTTTCCAAAACATTTCTTAATCTCTCTGTCTGTGCTTTAATATAAATATAGGTTTGTAGTTGAAAACATAACAAGCCTAAGTGGTATACAAACAATGACACATCATACAACATTTGCTTCCAAATTTTTATGACTGTACTTGTGGGTCTCTGAAATGGGATTTCCAAAATTTCGAGGCTGTGAAGCTGGGTGTAATTCTCAAGCTGTTGATTCCTTTGCATAACTGAATATTGTGTGCCATTGTGTTCTGCATTGATTCTCTTTCTGAATGGAGCTGTGACCAATTCAAGTCCATGCCTTTTGTATATCCACTGCAGATTTCATCTGATGATGGCACAGTTAAATAAACCCATTCTGTTTTCCATCAAAACTCCTCCAAGCAGAACCAAATGGAAGAATCAGCCTTGATGACATATAGAGTATCCCAACAATAACTGTTTGTCTACCTGAAGCACAAATGGGCAATGGAAGAACTTGGTGTTGATGCCATTTGCATTTAAGTATCCCTTTCTCTGAAGGATTTACTTTTCCAAAATGGGACTTTGCAAATACAAGTCCCCTGGTTAATTCTTGCTCAGAAACCAGCATTCTGTCTCATTTTATGCAATGCAATGCTTACAGTTTTGCCTTTTTTCCAATGGTCATTTTATGGCAATGTCTCCAATAGCCAACAATGGAGGATGTAAGAGAATAGCAAACAGAGCTGAGGGCAGAGTCAAGAGAAGAATCAGCCTAGAGTCCTTACATTCCCACAAATGGCCTAAATTCAACCGCTCTTGAATTCCGTTGACTTTAATTTAGTATATTGTATCTTAGTTGGCTAGATTCTTGTGTATGGGCTTGAACATTAAAGCTTTTCAATTGCAACTTAGCAGATTCTTTGTGCCTGACAGAACAGAATTCTTTAATTGATTTGCATACATGGAACAACCTTTGACATAGTGGGATCATAACCTAAGCCAGAGGGTTTTCCCTAGAAAGGATCAAATTAAGAATAAAAAAAACAAGCATTTTCCTGGCACTCACTATTCATCTTCAGAGCAATCAGGCTATTATAAAACTATCATGGAGAAGAAAAATAAACTTGTACAATTCCAGGAAGAACAGAAATAGCCACAAAGCCAATTTTGATTCATAGTTTTAGTTCTTACAAAGTTAATTAAAAGTACCTTCTTAACAGAATCTGTAAGATTTTTTTGGACTGCTTTTATACAGGTCATAATGCAAGTCCCTATGGTTGCTAAGCAAATCATGTGGTTAAGGAAACGGTGTGATCTTTAAGTAAATTCATGTTTATGACTGGGTGGCTTTTTTTTTTTTTTTTTGCAGGAAACTGGCCAAAGAGTTGCAAATTGTGGTCACGTGACCTAGGACACTGCAACTGATCATAAATGCTAGCCCATTTCCAAGCACCTGAAATGTGATCATGGGGTCCGTGTTTGTGTGTGTGTGTGTGTGTAGCTTCAAGTCGTAAGTAACTTTTTCAGGATCCATCATTAACTTTGACTATTTTTAAATGACCAGTCATTAAGCAAGGACTTCATAAGTTGAAGAAGTTAGCAGACATGGCTAAATTGACTGCTTTGATAAAAGAAAAAAAAAAGATTTTTGTTTCTACTTTGAAACTGCTTCTGGACTTTGTGCTTGAGGAGGAAAAAAAATGAAACTTTGATTTTGGATTTTACCGATTAGATAGCTTTGTTGACATAAAAATGGCTATTTTATACTATCATGTAAAAGTAGAAAATTGAAGTTTGGTGTTACTATTTTATTACACTAAAGGGAGTCAGAAGCCAACAACTTTTCTTTCTTCCTCTCTTCTTTTCTGCACTCTTTCCTTCTCCTTCCCCTTTCCCTCCCCTATTTTTCCTACTTGTCTTTCTATTGATTTTGTATTTTATATTATAAACAAATAAAAAAAGAATCTAGTTAAGGACTTCCTATACCTCCTTAAAGATACATTCTTCCCTTTTTCTTCCTTTTAAAATTATATTTAAATTTCTGTTTTTAAAAAATGATAAAACCCTAAAAAAATCTAAGTTTCCATCTTCTTAACACAGATTGGGTCATTGCTTGGAGAGCAGATTGTCTGGAAAATTAGTATAATTTTCCTTGAATAACTTTGTGGAAGAAATATGAGCTGGATCCATAGATAGGAAAGCTATAAGGGGAATTATTTAATGAAACCCAATTGGCCATTTAATGCCAGTTTCCCACTCAGAGAGCTGGCTTGCAAAAACAAACTTCAGGTAACATGACAAATTCAGGATCTGCTTCATGGCAAAAAAACCCACTCTATTTTGATATCACTCAAGAGAAAAACAAAATTAAAAGATGGAGGAAGGAGACCATTGAGCAACAAATAACATTAAAGGAGGACATGGCTGAAGGGCCCAACCTCCCTTATACTACTTGAAGGACCCTGAATAGATTGAGAGTTGGAATGCCAAAGTTTAAGACTGATATGCTCAAATGGGGGCTGTCAGTGTATAACAAAACATTGTGTGAATATGAAGAGACTCAGAGGCCAGCCCATCTGCTGGTATGTCAGCTACTACCAAAAACAGGTACCAACAATGACTTATTCTTGGGCAATGACCAAGCTAAGAAGATGGCTTCATTTTGGCAGTCTAAAGTTTGATCTGGACATGGAAGGAGAAGAAAACAACAAATCCATTCTTCTGGACCATGTGTGTTTGAGTGCACCCATAGATGCAAACTTATGTCCATGGAACTGCATCAACTCCCAAGGTAAAACAGCAACTCTTACAATGCCAGTCATTACACTATAACCTGAATTCATAAAAGGTGTGGAACTAGTAGCCTATTTTCAATATCTTTTGCATACTTGGTCCTTCCATAGAAATGTGAACCCCATCAAGAACTAAAGATGGGTAAAGGAGAGCCCGGGAGGAGCCCAGGAAATGGGTCAAGCATAGTCCCTTCATGCCTACAAGAGATCTAAATCCAGCCAACCATGAATTCCATTGACTCTTATCTACTGCCAATTTGCTTTGATTATTGTTCAGATTCTTGTAGAGCAGGGGTCTTCAAACTTGACAGCTTTAAGACCCCTGATTTCTTGACCCTGACAATAGGATTATTGACCCTGACAACAGGACTCAAACTATTTCTGGATCTGTTTTTCTGGAGTTTAATCTGTGTCTATTTGGTCCTAACAACCTCCAGATACCAGTCAGAAGATCTAGCAATAGCAATGGCACTTAGACTTATATACAGCTTCACAGTGCTTTACAGCCCTCTCTGTGCATTTTACAGAGTCAGCCTGTTGCCCCCAATAATCTGGGTCCTCATTTTACTGACTGCAGAAGGACAGAAGGCTGAGTCAACCTTGAGCCAGTGAGAATCAAATTGCCGAACTGCTGGCAGCTGGAAGTCAGCAGGAAGTAACCTGCAGTACTACGTTCTAACCACTGTGCCATCAGGGCATCTACAAACATCTTCTGGTTGGCTCAGTTGGAGATAGACAACTGCCTAGACAACACAGTATCAACAGAAAAGACCTTCAAGTATCTAGGTTCTATCATATCTCAGGACTTAAAATGAACACCTAAAATCAAAAAGTCATCAAAAAAGCACAACAAAAAAATGTTTTTCCTGCAGCAACCCAGAAAGCTCAAACTGCCCAAAGAGCTGCTGATCCAGTTCTACGGAGGAATTATTGATTCTATCATCTGCACCCATCTATTCCATCATCTGTAACTGTCTGGTTTGTTTCTGCAACCCAAAAGGACAGAGACAGACTTCAGAGAGTAATTAGGACTGCAGAAAAAACAATTACTACCAACCTGCCTTCAATCAAGGACCTGGATACTGCAAGAGTCAAAAAGAGGGCTGTGAAAATATCTACAGACCCGTCACATCCCAGACATAAACTGTTTCAACTCCTTCCCTCAAAATGACATTACAGAGCCCTGCACACCTGACCAACTAGACACAAGAACAGTTTTTTTTCCCCAAAAGCCCTCACTCTGCTAAACAAATAATTCCCTCAACACTGTTCAAGTATTTACAAAGTATACACTACTATTACTGTTAATCTTCTCATCACTCCTTATCACCCATCCCCTCCCACTTGTGATTGTAGGACTGTAACTTTGTCGCTTGTATCCTTATGATTTATATTGACTGTTTCCAAGTATGATTTGATTGCTTATTGTACCCTGTGACTATCATTAAGTGTAGTACCTTATGATTCTTGACTCTTGACGAATGTATCTTTTGTTTTATGTATACTGAGAGTATTTACACCAAAACAAATTCTTTGTGTGTCCAATCACACTTGGCCGATAAAGTATTCTATTCTGTTCTGTTCTGTTCTGTTCTGTTCTATCTTCCACACATTGGGGATACCTCATCCAAACAGTTGAGTGTCCTCTCCCAGTTGTTTCTGTCCAGAGTTTTTGCAGCGTTAATTCAACACCAGAAAAATAAACACAGATGGCTTCATTTCACCTCTTTAAAAACATGGTAAGTAGATTTTACAAACCAGTTGTAGATTTCTGCAACATGGAGCAAACTCAGACAGAAACATGTTGTAAGTAATGTCAACAGGCAAGCAAGCAAGCAAACTAGTTTCATTTTCAATAGGCAGGCTCAGATCTTAACATAGCTGCAGAGTTTAATATCGAGCCATGTCCAGGTTACTTGTAGTTTCAGTTTCCAAACAGTCCTCATTGGCTGACCTAGTTGCTATGCCTATTCATTGGCTGTCCTTGTTACCAAGCTCTATTCCAGTTCACGAATATACTCTGACAGTTTCTTCAGGCTTCAGAGTTAAGAAACTCCAACCAATTCTTGTTCCAGGATGATTGGAAGGGTGGGCAGGTGGAAGAGAAGATGTATTTATCATCATGAGAAATAAATGGGAGCTGTTCAAAAGTAAACACAGAACAGCAGAACTTGGCTGAAATCCCGACTCTTAAAGATGCAAATTAGAAGGCAGGCTATCAAAATGCAAGGTTCCACTAATCCTCTCTCTACAACATAAATCGTCAAATTAGCTTGCCGAACAATGACATCTGTGGCATGTAATATCGAGTTTAATACAATAGGTCCTAAAGGAAGGATAAGGTATCATCTGTGGGGCTTTTGTCATGGATGATATTTATTCATGGTGACGAGGACAGAAGGGTCTTAGCTGAAACACCCGGGCCCTTCATTGCTGCTAAGGAAACTGATTTTTTTTGGCATGCTTCCACTAAAGTTTTCTTTCTTCTACCTCCTGTTGGTACTTTTCCTATCCACCACATAAAAAGCCCTGGCATTTTGACAAGGAGGAGAGGACATCATTCATTCAGACCATGCAATATATTTTGGTGGATAAAATAATTACAGGTTGCTAGTTATTCCCCCAAAAGCTCTGGAAACCCTGCTGTCACAGGGTATAGGAAATAATTTTTTTTTTAAAGGCAGGGATAAATGTGGTGCTTGAATTTTTTAAAAGTCTGGGGCACAATGAGACAAGCTGACGGAGAAGTATTTCATGTAGAGGCTGAAGTGGACTTTGAAACAGAAATCTTGGCTTTATTAAGTTTATTATTTTGTTTTGTTATTTGGGGAAGTTTTTCCAACCTTTGGTTCCTTCATTAAAAAAAAATAAAGTTGTGATTACAAGTAGTCCTTGACTTACAACCTAAATGAAGGTTGCCCATTAAGATCATAAGTCATGATGGCTGCATAGTAGCAGGGATGGGCTGCTGGGGGCTCACAGGGGCTTGGGAGATCCCCTAGCTAAGACTCTGCAGGGCTCAGAGAGCCCCCAATAACCTCAGAAAGACAAGCGGCAAGAGAAAGCTCTTAATAGGCTTAACTGAACTTCTGGGCATTCAGCCAAGAGCATTTCACACCTCATAAAAATATTGCAAACTAGATAAACAATCCACTCAGTGCTTGCAAGGGAGAGCCATGGAGAACCAAATAATACGAATTATGTAACTCACCAGATACTCCACTAAGACTCCAGGATCCTTCTCACAGTCACTGCTATTAAGCCTGGTTTCACCCAGTCTTTTATTTCAATATTAAATGCATGAAATAATAAACAACTTTGGGGTATATATCTTTTTTTTAGGTAATTAGGGCAAAGAAGCAACATGGAGTTGGCCACACCCACCCAGTCACATGACCACCCAGCTACACCCACCCAGCAGAGAGCCTCTTGCTAAAAAAATTTGAAGCCCACCACTGCAAAGTAGGTCATCACATGACCAACCAGGTTTTATGACCTTTTTTGTGTGATGGTCATTAAGCAAATCATCATGGTTGTGAAGTGAATACATGGATGTTAAGTGAGCACCACAATTGTCAAGTGAACTCTGCATTTTTTGCAAAAAACAAAACAAAACCAGAAGTAAATACCAGTTTACAGCAAAAATGTTATAACTCACAGTCATGTAAATATAAGATGCTATAAATGGCTATAAATGTGAGCCAGTTAGCTGAGGGTTTGAAGTACAGTCATGTGACCATGGTGTGGGTCTCTGGTTGGGTCTCTGGCTGTTGAAAATTCTGAACTGAGTCATCATATGTATGGGGTATTTTTGGGGGGGAGGTCTGTCATAATTTTGAGTGGTTGCTACGCAACCAGTTGTAAGTTGAGGACTTCCTGAACTCATAACACATCCCTTTTCTATTTCTCCCAATACATGGGATCTGGCCATTTCAGGGAGAAGTGTAATTTTGGACTGGAAAGCATCAATTCACTAGGGAAGAATCTTTGGTACTTTACTATATTTCTGTTTAGAAGCGCCAAAGTGCTTTCATGGCAAAAGGATTTGCCAGTAACATCCCAGTTGCCCGTGGCATGCTTAGTTGGGGAATCCTTTACGTGAAGTTGCCCATCAAAGTGGTACCCATTTTTTTACTTGCGCTCACCCACTTTTGAATCACTGTGTTGGAGGGAGCTGGAGCAAATGATGGTAGCTTATTCCATCCTGCTACAGCAACTGGATCTCAAACCCTAGGCTGCCAATCATCATCCCAGCATTCTAACCTCAAGAGCCACCTTGCTTCTTTGGTACTTTGGTACTTTGCTGAAATCAAAGAAGCTATGCAGGATCATTTACTCCTTTTTCATTTTACATCCTGTAAATTACCAGAGTTGGAAGTTTCAAGTAAAATCATAACCCCAAGACAGTTTGTTAAAATTAAGTTTCACTGTGTTAAGCTTTGTTATATCCAATTAAGAGGGGAAAGAATGTGTGCAAGGAAATTGCAATAACTTGAAGACTTAGTTGTGGTGGCCATATGGCAAGATTTAGGAAGGCACCACCATCATCACACAAATGATGAAACTTCATTATTTATCTGTTGTCCTTCTGCAAAAGACACAATTGGTTCCCCTTGTGTAAACACTTCATTACACAACACATAATTCTCTGGCCCTAAGACAGAACTTGGACATTTTTAAAATATTGACAAACAAGAACTGATAGACATTTCTAAGGAGTCAAATAAGCAATTGGCACCAAACCCAAGACTCTGTTTGAAAGGTAAATAGAGGTAATGGGAAGGTTTTAATTTGAAACATATTTGCTGATAAGTTAGAATCAATTGTCCTCTTTTCTCTTGCTAAAATTGACTATTCATATTCTGAGAATCTGGCTGTCGTGGCTTTGACAAATGATGTCATTACATCCATGACACCAAGTGCAACTGAAGTTTGATTTATTGCATATGAAGTCCAATGCACTTAGATCTGGTAAATCAAGATTTCAGCCCAATATGAAAATTGATTTACTGTAGGAAAAGAGCAGGCAGACCTGGGGGCAGAGTGAAATGAGTCATCAGCCTAGCATCCTTATGTTCCCATAAACATTCTAAGTTCAAAACCCTCTTGAATTCCATTGACCCTTATCAATTTAGTATGGAACTTTAATTGACTATTTTCTTGTGTATAAGCTTAAGCAATAAATATTTTTTGAATTGCAACTTGGCACGTGGTTCTGATCCTTTGCACCTAGACATTTATAAAAATCAAAATTTACAGGTTCTTCTCATATGAGACCTGTTTTTAAGATTTTCTAAAAAGCCAACTCAAAAGGGTAACCTTCTCAAATCAGGAAGAAAAGTATTGAAAAGAACTAGGAGAGTTATCCTTACACGCTACCACCATTGCTGAATTTTTGTTTCAGTCATGCCAAAAATTAATATTGTATAACAAGGGGTAGACCCATTGTTAATGTAGAACTTGGGGTTAGTTTATTGGTAGCAAGTTATTAGGAATAACTTATGCCATTAAGATTTCACTCCATTTGTTCAAAAATATTAGACCATCAATATAGGGTGGAAAAAATAAGATAACATGAAAATTGTCTGGTAAACAGAAGGAAAGTATTAGAGTACTTACTCTCTATAATGGGATTTGAGGGAAAATTGAAAGAAAGGTGCTTTTTGAGAATGATTTTGGTTGTTAGCAGGCTTAGAATAATGTTGCAATTCTTTCTTGGAGAAAAGAGTAAAATATTACTAACAAGTACATCCAATTTTGCTTATTTATCTACAAATGTGAAATCCTCACATAAATTATACTTAGAATGTATCCTTTATATTGCTGCAATTCAGATAAATGGAACGGGCAATTTAAGTCCATATAAAGGCTCTTGATTATTTGCCACAGCTAATGTCTTGTGCATCAATACTTCATTTTTTAATGTATTTCCTTCTTGGAATTAAAACAAGGAGAGAATTGGATTAAAGCACCTGCCAATGTGCTTTTATTTTCTTTGCTTCCATCTGTACAGTACTACTGTACAGCTCATCAGTCTGGAACCCATATCATATATCTGATATTAACACAATTGAAAACGTCCAGAAATATTTCACAAGAAGAGTTCTCTGCTCCTCTACTCATTTCAGAAGACCTTATGCCACCAGACTTGAAATTCTAGAAAACCTAGAACTACACCACCTTTGGTCCGATCTAAATATAGTATATAAAATCATACATAGCAATGTCCTGCCTGCAAATGAATACTTCAGCTTCAAACATAACAATACAAGAGCACACAATAGATACAAACTCAAGGTAAACCACACCAAACTTGATTGCAGAAAATACGACTTCAGCCACAGAGGGGTCAATGTCTGGAATCCTCTACCTGACTCTCTGGTTTCTTCCCCAAACCCCAAAAACTTTAACCTTAGACTGTCGACTATTGACCTCACCCCTTTCCTAAGAGGTCTGTAGGGGGCATGCATAAGCGCACCATCGTGCCTACCGTCCCTATCCTATCCTATTGTTTATTTTTATTTTTCTTATCAGTATCTATCTCATGTATTCAAAACTATGTTTATTCTTATACCTGTATCTTGTAAGCGATTGACAAATCAAATAAAATGTAAAAAAAAAAAAATTGTAATGTGTACCTTTATTTAATGCTACTCAATCTGGATTGCCAAAAATTCAGAAGACCACTAGATGGCAGCATTAGACTTCTACATCTCCTTGTTGCCCTCTAGTGATGATATAGATCTTTGCTGTCCAAAAATTATAATCTTAGTCTAATGCCTGCCTTTCTACTTTCTAAAATGAATTTACAATCTTCCTCCCTTTCCTTATGATTAAAACAAAAATAAAAATACATACACTCCAACTGCCATCCTACTCACAGAGTCCATACTTTTATTTTGCCTAGAATAGAATGGAATGGAACGAGCTGGAAGGGACCTTGGAGGTCTTCTAGTCCAGCTCCCTGCTCAAGCAGGAGAAACTATAATATTTCAGTTAAGTGACTGTCTTTAGACTCTTCTTAAAAACATCTAGTGATGGAGCTCCCACAATTTCTAGAGGCAAGCTGTTCACCAGTTAATTGACCTCACTATGAGGAAGTTTCTACATAATTTAATTTATGTAGGCATACCATCTGTTTTTTTACACTTCAGATACGATAACTCTACAATTTGTATACTTGTCTGTAGTCATCTGCAAAACATTTCTCCCAAAAGGCTACTACTATGAGAGCAGTGATAAAGGAATTTTAAAAATTGTTTACTAAAGATTAAGAACTCTTTGTATGCTGGGAAAACCTATATTGTAGGATTCTTCCTAAGCTGAAGCGACCAGTAGAAGAGTTGGTTGGTGGAGATGAGGTAGTCGTCAATCTCTTTGACAGGAATCCAAACATACAGAAATTTATGGGGTTCTTGGTGCTCTCTGAGCTTGGTGGTTTCCTTGAAGACATTTCACTGCCGAACTAGGTAACATCACCAGTGCTAGATTGCCTAGCACCAAGCTCAGAGAGCATCAAGGACTCTACAGTTCAACTCTGAGCTGCAAATATTCTCTTCTGAAATCCACAGAAATGTAGCTTCTGTTTGCTGGAGCATAAGTTTCATCATCACAGAAAAGTTAGTCCTGGTTAATACAGGCTGTTTTCCAAGGATTCTTAAGAAATTGGGTTTTTAAGCATTTGCAGACGACATTATGCAACTAGGAATTGATTGACACAATCATGATCAGTCAATTACAAAAGGCAGTTTTTCTTGGATAGCTTACATCCTTAGCACCATCCAACAACCACAGCTGCCTATTCCATGGTTCTTGAGAAGGACTCAATAGATGGATAAAAATGCCAAATCCAGTCTCATTGTCTGGCTGGATGAGCAACCAACCATAATAATAGTGATAACAATGCTTCTGTACTTAGAGGCTGGGAGACACTGCCTCACCAAAAATTTGCTTCAGAACTGTTCCATTCGATGGGTTTTACTCCGCAGGCCCAGGAAAGGAGCAAGCAACTTGGCAGATGAAAGACACTCAGCAGCAATATCAATAGAAAGGAGGAGACTGATTAAAGGACATGATCCAGCAAAATGGCCTCTTCATTGCAGCCCACTGTTTGCAGAATTGTGCAGTTGCTGAACACCAGCCTCAATCAGCTGGCTGTGTAAGAATTCAATCAGTGCTAATCTAACACAATACACCACCTGCTCTCTGGCTGATTTCTAGTGTTCTTCAATCAAAAAAAAGGGGGTGGGGAAGGAGCAAAGGGTTGCTTGCCAGCAGTGTAAGCAGGCCTGAAAATTCAAGAACCCAGAGCCTCTAGTTTTGGTGTGAGTGCACACTGTAGAAATAAATCTGCTCCCGTCTGTGATGGGGAGGAGGGGTGTGGGAAAGAAACACAAGAAGACAGAAGGAAATGCAATGTATCTCGTCTTCACCAAAGCAGGGGTAATTAAAGTGTGTTAACTACAAGTGTCTGCTGGGAAATGAGAAGGCAAGTGATGCTATGTGCATCCCAGGAACTCCCAGCACACATCTACAGTGTTCACATCAGGATGCAGGACACATACATCAAGTATCTCAGAATAAAAGGTGCCTTCATTTTCCAAATACTGTACTGTCTAAATGGGCTTGAAAGGTATCTGGAAGCTACAGCTGGCACAAAATGCAGCCACATGGACAGTTCTTGGCGGCCTGAGGCTGTTCCACAAGCTGTACTGGTTACCAAATTGTTGGTTCTTCTCTTTCAAGTTCTTCATGGTATGGATCCAGGATATCAGAAGAGCTGGTTCATCCCAATGGGATTGGCGCACCCCACCCACACTGGAAGAAGAGGCATGCTGTAGACTCCACCACAGGAATTATGTCTGACAGGGTATTTTCTGCCATGGCTCCTATCCTCTAGAACATCATGGTGCCTGAGATCAGATCAACCCCAATCCTCTTAGCCTTCTGAAATAGAAACAGCAATAGCACTTAGACTTATATATCACTTCATAGTGCTTTACAGCCCTCTCTCAGTGGTTTACAGATTCAGCATACTTCCACCACCAACCTTGGTTCTCATGATACCAATCTTGGAAGAATGGAAGGCTGAGTCAACCTGATGCTGCATTGTTCAGAATTGAATTGCTGGCAGTGAGCAGAGTTATCTTGCAATACTAAATTCTAACCACTGTGCCAACCTGGTGCTGAAGGACTGAAGTCCTGGCTCTGCCAATTTGCCTGGGCTCCCAATGGAGGAGTCTCATTTTAGAGGTGGTTAAATGACTGAGATAAAAGCCGACCTCCTCCCTGGGTGCATCTTGCTCCCTTCCTTGCCATGTTTGTCAATTTTAACTCAATCTGAGTGTTAATATTTATCATTTTAATGTTTTACCTTGTTGTTTTTATTGGTGGCAAGGCACCTTTAGGTGAGATGGGCGGAATATAAATTTAGTAAATAAATATAATAAAATACTTCCAAGAAGTCAAACCAAGCTCAACAGTGGCAGTTCTATCATCACCAAGAGTAGCACAGTGGTTAGAATGCAGTGTTGCAGACTACTTCTGACTGCCAGCTTCCAGCAGTTTGACAGTTCGATTCTGACTGGTTCAAGGTTGACTCAGCCTTCCACCTTTCCAAGGTGGATAAAATGGAGACTCAGATTGTTGGGGGCAAGATGTTGACTCTGTAAAGCACTTAGAGAGGGCTGTAAAGCACTGTGAAGTGGTATATAAAGGCTATTGCTATTGCTAAGTGCTAAAGAAGGAAGGGAGAAAGGAAGGAAGGAAGCAAGGAAGGAAGGAAGGAAGGAAGGAAGGAAGGGCGAGCCATGGTGGTGCAGTGGTTAGAATGCAGTATTGCAAGCTATTTCTGCTGACTGCTAGCAGTTCGATCCTGAATGGCTCAAGGTTGACTTAGCCTTCCGTTCCATCCTTCCGAGTTTGATAAAATGGGGGCACAGATTGTTGGGGGCAATATGCTGACTGTAAACTTCTTAGAGAGGGCTGTAAAACATTGTGAAGTGGTATATAAGTCTAAGTGCTTTCCTATCATGACATTTCACTTGGCTTTCTTAAAAAGAGGCCAATCACTCATTGAAGTTTTGGCTAGAGCCTTAAGGTGAACATAAGGAACTCAGATATATGCATGAACTATCTATGCTGCCCCTGGTACATCTTGGGCCAATCCAAAGGATGTGCTGGGAACTGCAAGATGGGCAGGAAATAAATGTGAGAAGCAAAATTAAATGGACAAAAAAAAAAAAAGAACAGCAATGCAAGGAGGGTTATACAATCTGGCCTCATTTACCTTGCCAAACCCCAATGCTTGCTTGAGGCTGAAACCCAGGGGATCCTTTCGATGAGGATAAGTTGACAAAATGTGCCCAGCCATATTGTGCTTTGTTTGATTTTGGTTTAGTGAAACAACAGACCACTGTTTTCAATTAGGGAACTTAGCATGTGATGCAATCCCTCATTGAAATCAATAGGACTTGGGTTGGATGATGTATAATGGCTGCCAAGACATAATTTTCTCATTTGCTGTATTATCCACTCATACAGATGTCCCTCTTTCCTTATGTACTCTGTAAGAAATGTCTCCGGAATTTACGAACTAATTTTTTTTCTCCCCATACAATTTTGAAGGAACAGGGTTGAAGAAATGTTTGAGATTTCTTTTTCCTGCCTAGGTAGAAAAATGACGTCTCCTTCTCTAATTTTCTCTAACTGCCTTCTTTATCTATAACTGTCTGGCTTGGCACAGCAACCAAACTAGACAGGAACAGACTTGAAGGGTTAGTTAGGACTGCAGAAAAAAAAAAATCAACCAGCCTGTCTTCCAATGAGGACCTGTATACTGCAGATAGAGGGCTGAGAAAATATCTTCAGACCCCTCACATAAACTGTTTCATTTTCTACTCTCAGGACAATGTTATAGGGATTGCATGCCAAAACAACTAGACACAAAGATAGCTTTCCCCCATGCCATCACTTTTCTAAATACCTAATTCCCACAACATCCTCATATGCCAAAGGATATTTACCTATATCGTAGGGCTGTGTGCTATTATCTTTCTCATCCTTCCTATTACTCTCTCCTAATGATATCTTATGATTTATTATTTTATTGTTTGTATGTATGCAAATCACTTCTGCATGGAGACAAATTATTTGTGTGTCCGATCACAACTGGCTAAATAAAGCTATTCTATTCTATTCTGTTCTGTTCTGTTCTGTTCTGTTCTGTTCTGTTCTGTTCTATTCTGTCCTATCCCATCCCATCCCATCCCATCGCATTCCACTCTCCATCTTTTCTAAATATTTGCCTCCTTCTCCATTTCCTTCCACAACCCCAAGAATTATAACTCCAACAGAGGGATTGGAGGGATTGTTGTAGTTGTGATTTGTGAAGGCCATTTGCATGACACTCATTTCAAATGACATATTTGTGGGCATCATATTAAGTTGGCCCTAAATAAGATTTAACTCAAGCATCCAATTCCAACCCATATCCAATTATTGCTAAAAACATTGTTTGTGCAAGGATCCCAAGTTCCAATCTCTGTAATTCCTAAATGAGCTAGAGAAATTATCATGGGAATAAACCTCAGGCTCTTGGCAGCTTGCCCAGGAGGATTATTATACAACAGGTTGGATTCTGTTGTAATTATCTCCTAAACAGCTGGACTAGCTGGATAAATTTTCTGTATCTTAATACACAGTGCAAGAACAGCCATGGAGAATTGAGCTGCAAGTGTAGATTTTTTGAGCAGATAGACAAAAGTGGACAGCTAAGCTAGAATTTTCCTCAAGCTTTAAAAGTTGGGAGCAATAGTTGTCCAGGCTCTACTCTAGGCCTTCAAAAATGATCTATAAAGCAAAATACATACTTTTATATAATATAATACCCAGATAGCAATAGCACTTTATATACCGCTTAACAATCCTCTCTAAGTGGTTTACAGAGTCAGCTTATTGCCCCCCAAAAATCTGGGTCCTCATTTTACCAACCTCAGAAAGATGGAAGGCTGAATTATTCTTGAGCCTGGTGAGATTTGAACTGCCAAATTGCAGTCAGCTGGCAGTCAGCAGAAGTAGCCTGCAGTACTGCAATCTAACCATTGCACCACCATGACTCATCTATGCTCAGATGAGCATAAATTGAGTCATGGTGGTGCAATGGTGCTCAGATGAGCATAGATTAATATCAAGATAAACATCAGACCAACAATCAAGAAATAAACAATGTCCCAATGAAGGAAATGCCAAATAAGCTAACAGTAAATAACCCAACTAAAGAACTTCTAAGACCACTTTAACCAACACGGAGAGATCAAACCATCAGAATATAAATTGAGATCAAACCCCACTACTTACTAGCACTCATGATTTGCCAAGTTTGGATAATGAACCAAGCTCAGAGAGCATTAAGAACCTTCCATCACACTTTTTTTCCTCAGAATCCATGCCAAGCATTCTTTTCAGGGCCAATAAAGAAGAATATTTGTAGTACAAGATTGAAATGAAGGGTCCTTGGTGGTCTCTGAGTTTGATTGTTTTCTTGCAGATGTTTCATGATGAAAGTAGGTAACATCAGTGCAAGAAGTGAGAGAGAGGAGGAAGAAGGAAGCAGAAAGAAGGAGGAAGAGGAGAGGAGGAGGAGCAGGAGGAGTATCTAAACTTGCAGACATTCCATTTCCCATCTAGGTAACATCATCAGTGCTAATGAAGCCTCTACAAGAAAACAACCAAACTCAGAAAGCACCAAGAAACCCTCAGCTCTTTTCAGTGCCTGATTCAATAACTACCACCACAACAAACAAAACATCACAGGTACCACTTGCCATTTGGACCATCTTCTCAATAAAAAGCTAAAAAGAATGGTGCTGAATCTAATTAAAGGTCCATCACCAGTGGTTCACCAGATGCTACGGAATTAGCACTAGCAAAATATAAGCACAACAGGATATTCCCAGTAGGTTGAACCTGAAAACTTTCTGGGTGTAAACAATATCTTTTGTCAGGTGTTAATGAAATACAGCTTTCAAATACATCTATATTTGTTTTCAAATGTGTTAAACCAGAGGAGATAAAAAAAAGTTAGCAGTTCTGTTTATATAAAATCAGTTAGCCTTAATGTTAAGTTTTGAGAGTCTTAGCATGAGATGAAAATGCAGACTGTCCTTTAATAAACACATTGCCTTTCCATTTCACATTGTAATTCCACTTTTGGTTTTCTTCTGTCTGCTAACAAACTTATTCATTGAATAAACAGATCCAAAATGCAAGTGTTCCAATATTTGAGAGGTTGCCACAAAGAAGATGGGGCTCCACCTATTTTTCAAAGCACCCAGAATGCAGAACAAGAAGCAATGGATGAAAACAAACCAAGGAGAGAAACAACCTAGAATTAAGAAGAAACTTCCTAACAGTGAGAACAGTTCACCAGTGCCTTCAGAAGGTGTGGGTGCTCCATCACTGGAGGCTTTTAAAAAGAGACTGCACAGCCACTTGTCCAGAATAGTGTAGAGTCTCCTGCTTTAGCAGGGGGTTGGACTAGAACAGTGATCGCCAACCAGTGCGCTGGGGACCACTGGTGGTCCGCGAGAAAATTTTGGTGGTCCACAGAGAAATGTCACCCCCAAAGCACCCCCCAAAGCAATTAATCCAGGCTGCTTCTTTCCACTTCTTTCTTCTTTTTCTTTTGGCTGCAAACAAGGAAAGCATCAAAAGTCTTTCTTTCTCTCCCCCAAACTCTGCCAGAAATGAGTCTTTGGGACCCTGCAAGGCATCCTGCTTTAAGAGGCTGAGCCAACGTGACAAGTCTCACAAAGACTCATTTCTGGCGGAGTTTTGGGGAGAGATAGTAAGATTTCTGCTGCTTCTGCTGCTTTCCTTGCATGAAGCCAAAAGTTTCTCTCTTTCTCTCTCTGTCTCTTTCTCTCTCTCCCCCTGAGAATGGACCTGGAGATGGTATCCTTTGATCCCAAATAAAGAATGATCTAAAACGGGATGGGGAATTTTCCTGCAGACATTTTTTGGGATTTTCCCAGGGTCTCTGGTCCACGGAATTTAAAATTATAAGTTTGATGGTCCCTGAGGTCCAAAAGGTTGGCAACCCCTGGACTAGAAGACTTCCAAGGTCCCTTCCAACTTTGTAATTCTGTTATTCTGTTAACATGTTTTTGCTATTTAGCTGGCTTTAATTAGAAACATAAACTCTGCAGGAAGCAAACCTGAAAATCTAGATGAGGCAGGAAAAGAGAGTGAGAACAAAGTAAACATTTGCCTTTTGTTATTTTGTCAAAATGTGGGCACAAACTGTCAGCTGTTTGCAGGAGTGGCAATGGAGTAGGATAGGGAGAAATGGCATAATAGTTCCTGAAAAGTCAGACTTAGTAAACTCAAGAGTTCCATTTTTTTCTTTTGATTATCTACCAGCATAAAAATCACATTAGGAATGTAAAATTTTACAACAGCTCCAATATGAACAATCTAGCTTGTAAACTGCGGAAAAATAGTTATAAATTAAAATTACTCACTCAAAGCTGTAAAATTTTTGTGTATATGAACATTATAATTAAGCTGACAATTATGGAAACTACAGTATAATATAGAGCAGTATAAAATAGTGTGATACAAATGTTAATATAGAAAAAGCTATGGAAAAAATAGGATGGTTATCCCAAATCTGTTTGCTGATACAGAAATAGCAAATACATATTAGTATGCAATAGTAAAAAGTTGTGGTTGTAATGTTACTGTCCACTGTACTAAAAAAAAAAAAAAAAGTACTATCCACTGTACTAAAAAAAGTCAATGGTTTTTTTCTTTTCTTTTTTTCCATTTTACCCACCCATCTTTCTCTTTCATTTTTCCTCCCCATTTTCCCACTATTTTCCCTTCCTTTTTATACAGAATTTTATATCTTGGTAAACTTAATAAAATTACTTTTAATAAAGAGTTACTAGCTCAAATCTATAAAAACACTAATATGCATTTTTGCTACATGTAAAAGTATAATATTTATATCAAAGTTATGTAAACATAGCTTTGAATATGTTTGCATGTGGGCATAATATAGTTCAATGTAAAATATGGTAAATTTTCCTCCTATTCAGTTGTGTCCAGCTCTCGAGGGGGCCTGCTAATCTCCATTTTTTAGCCATGGGAGCCAATCTTGTCCAAATACATTTTCCGTGGTCATGTGGCCAGCATGACTATAAGCCGAGGTGCATGGAATGCCATTACTTTCCCATCGAAGGGATACCTATTTATCTATTTGCATTTGCATGTTTTAAAACTGCTAGGTGGGCAGGAGCTGACGCTAAGGACAGGAGCTCACCCCATTGTGCGGCACTCAGGTCTCAAACCTGGGCTGTTAGTCCAGCTTACAAGCTCAGTGCCCTTAACCACTAAGCCAATATACACTCCCCAACATAAAATAATGTGATATAAAGGTTAACTACAAAGAAAGCAATTTCAGTCCCTGACTTGAGAAAAATCAACAGTCATATCAATGGACATGATCTTCTTCTGATTGAATAACCTTAGTGAGAAGACAAAAACCCATAGCCAGGGTGTGATGATCCAGGGCATGACACAAAGGCAACACAGCCAGATAATTTATTAGCTCCAACTTTGCCCCCAATGTCCAGGTTACCTTCTGGCTGGAGAAAAATTATCCCAGGAACAGCCTTTGGCAACAAAAATCAAGTCCAAAACATGGTCAATACAAACTGTAACTTTAAGTCCAATCAAACCAAACTGAGGTTATAAGTTTGGCAGGCAGGAGCAAGAATTTCAGACCTGAAGGCACAGCAAAACTCACACGGTTGGGAAGACTCCAGGAACACAGATAAGCAACGGCAATACAGGATAAAGACACATTTGCTCCCAGCAGCTGCCGCAGTCAGCATTCAGTTCTTATAAACTCTCTTCCCAGCTGTGGCTAATGAAGGGAATCAGGGCCCTTTCCTCCCCTGTAAGCCATGCAACCCACATTGCTTTCTTCTCCATTCCTCCCTGCGTGCCCTAGGATGAAGAGGTGGTGGGCCTGGGTCTTCCTCTGAATTCTCTCTCCCTTGTTCTACCTCTACCTGCTCTGCCCAGATGGCCTTTGTCCTTTCCCAGCCTCCTCCACAGCCAACGGAGCCACAATCCCATTCCCTGTCAGCTGTTCATCTTCCTCCTTGGATTCAGACTCTGACAGGGGCATAACACAGGACTTTGGCAAGAAAGTTTATTTCAATAAATGTTTCTCAACCTTGGCTACTTTAAGATTTATGGACTTCAATTCCTGACCATAAAGCCGGGAACACTGATAGGCCCCAGGAAGATGCACTGAGGAATCAGTGACACTGTGACTATTTGTTGCTGTCATTTTTCCATTTTCTCCTTCTTTGCTACTCATTTGAGGAGGAGACTCTATTTACTACCTCTTTCCTGAACTGAACAGTTATCTTTCCAAGATTTCTTGTAGGAACTGTTCATTTAACTTGCAAATTGAGGCAATATGAATTACCTGGGTATCTCACAATAGATGAACTAGATGTGTGTCCACACAAATGAGCAAGTTCATCTAATTAGGGTGTTTATTTGTTTGAGTTCTAAATGAATATACCAAATTGCATTATCAGATCATAGTTGCTTTTCTGATTTATTCTCCCTTTGTTTGTCAGAACTTCCTACATCCAAGCAATTAACCTCTCAGAGAGCCAGGGAAGGCATAATTATCCTCATTTGTCTAAACGGCATCAAGATGGCCAGCTTTCAATTAACCTTCTGGAATGGAATAAAGTTGGAGTGTTATAGTGACCATATGTATGTATGTATGTGTGTATATATATATATATTTATGTTAAAACTTCAAAGGGAGTTGAAATATTTGGATGATAGAATATGGCTGGATAGCTTGTATATAGGTAACAAGGTTTGAAGAAATGAAATCAACTAGCTGTGGGAATATTTTAATATTACTTGGCACTTCTGCCAGGGATATAAAAATAACTTTGTTTTTATGAATTAATATCTTTAAGTATTGCCTTTTCATCTTCTCCACCCACACCTGTGTTTACAGTCTTGAAAAAAGCACAACTGGCACCTGCCTTTCCTTCTTAAGGCTAGGTCACACTGGCTGACGGATGCAAAACGTATGCAAAAAGGACACAGCGAACGAGCAAAATTTCGGGGTTGGCTCCATCTGTTGCTATCTGCTCTCAAAAGTGGTGAAAATTTGCATAAACAGAACGGAAAACAATGGAAAGGAACGGACGGGGGTAGTACGTAGCGAGGATGGTAAGCGGATGTTCGTAGGAAGCCTAGCGGATGACAGCGGATGGAAGCGGATGATACATCCGCAGGGCTTCCGGGGGAGAATAGTGAAGCGGATGTGTAGCGGAAGGAGCGGATGCATAGCGGATGACGCGGCTGCATCATGGACGCCTATAGGATGCATAGCGGATGTGTAGCGGATGCATAGTGGATGCAAAGCGTTCACTGCGCATGCGGGGAGGATGAATTATGTCAGCTCCGTGGATATAAAAGGATGCAGCTCGTAAGCAGTCAGCATTCAGAGGAAAGATCTGCTGCCAGAGACATCTTGAAAGAACACCATGGTTCATCAGTCAGGGAAGAAGAGGAAGCCTGTGCCTACCCCTGCCAGCCCTGGTAAGAAGGACAGAACCACCATCCCATCCCCAGGCACTGACTCTGAAGCTGCTAGTGCTTCTGCTGCTGGTGCTGCTGGTGCTGCTGGTGTTGCTGCTGCTGGTGCTTCTCCTGCTGGTGCTGTTGGTGCTTCTCCTGCTGCTGGTGCTGCTGGTGCTGCTGGTGCTTCTCCTGCTTCTGGTGCTGCTGGTGCTGGTGCTTCTCCTGCTGCTGATGCAGCTGGTGCTTCTCCTGTTGCTGGTGCTGCTGGTGTTGTTGCTGCTGGTGCTTCTCCTTGCTGTTGTGGACCAGCCCCAAGGCCCTCAAAGCCCTGCTGCTGAAGGCCCTGAAGCCCCTGCCAGAGGGAGGAAGAGGCAAGGCAAGGAGAAGGGAGAGAGGAAACAGTACTCCATTTCCGAGGACCATGAGGAGGAAGTGCTGGAATGGCTGAGGGAGAACAAATACTTCTGGAGAAAGGGCCACAGACTCTATCGCAACACCAAGAGAAAGCAGGCAGCGTGAAGAGACAAGGCAGAGAGCCTGGGCTACACTTCAGACATACTCCTGGGATGGTGGAAGCACATGCACACCTGGTATGGCAAGCTGCACCTGAAGAAATCTGGCCAGGCCACTGTCAAGCTCACTGACCGGGAGATGTATGTCATGGCCAAGTGCAGCTTCCTGGAGGGTGAGGTCCACCACCAAGGAGCAGCCCCTCTGTCAACCCTCTCCCTCAGGCAGCCCACAGACAGCTACTCCTCTTCCAGCCAGGAGACAGCTACCATGTCCAGGCATTTGGAGGGTCCCATGGCAGAGACCCCCCCGACAGCTGCACTCCCCATGCCAGAGGACGTGGAGGATCCCCTGTCTCAAATGGAACAAGAAGCAGCAGCAGCCAGAGACCAACCCACACCCGCACCCAGCTCCACCTCCACAGAAAGCAGGCAGAGAGGCAGACTGGAGGGACAGAGCCACACTGACCTGCTGGAGATCAGGGACACCATTAAAACTAGCACAGATCTTCTCTCTCAGATGGTCCACAGCGATATACCATCCTCGAACTGCAAGCCCTTCATCACGTACGTAAGCCAGACCCTCATGGACCTGCCCGAGGCCCAGTACCAGGTGATGAAGGAGAAGATCACAGCACTGCTGCACAACTCTCCAGGTCCAGCTGAACCTGCTCCGACTCACTCCAGGTCTGCTCCTCCACCCCAGGCAATGTCACAGCCCTTCCACAGCTTTCAACAGCCCCTCACCTACCAAGGCTACGAGTACCAGGACTTCCCACAGCAGAGGCAGCCCTTCCCAGCCCAGACCCAGGTACATCACACGCCACAGACGCCTCACCTCACCCAGCTGCAGACCAGACAGCCGCACTACACTCCTCCTTCCTCCACCCTACAGCCAAGCCCCTCAACAGAAAATCTTTGATCAGTACTGTGCCTGACATCCCAGGTCCTTGATGAAGGGCCTCTCAACCTCACGGGACTGAGTCAGCTCTCTGAGAGCTTCCTGAACACACCATCCCCTGTTGTACTCTCGGGGCCAGGCACCCCAATGGCGCCTCACACCAGCACTCCAGGCACAGCCACCTCCACAGTCCCTGGCCGCTCGACAGCTGAGACCATGGACATGCCTCAGAGTGACTGAGAATAGTGCCAGAGACTGAGTTGTTACCTGTTCACTTTATCTTTGCTGAAAGACACTTTACTTGGTTCATTTTGCTTTTTTAATAAAGTCATACAGTTTACTTAAGACAGTTGTTAATAAAGGTTATCTTTGCTTCACACACTTGGTTCATTTTTTTTACTTAATAAAGTGTTGGTGAAAACTTTGAAAAAAGGGTTAAGCCTTTGCATGCTTGTGGGATAGGTAAGGATAGTTGCGGGATGGGTAAGGATAGTCGTGGGATGGGTAAGGATAGCTGTGGGATATGAAAGGATAGTTGTGGGATGGGTAAGGATAGCTGTGGGATAGATAAACCTCCAGTTCAAGCATAGTGGGATTGTATGGTCCACCCTCCCAGCTGCCACACATATGGCCCTTTTTTATCAATAACAACACATTGATCAACACATTTCAAAATAAACAAAGCTCTTTATTAATGCCCTATTCATTGTAGGGCCACTCAACATACATGGCACAATCTCATCAGTGTGATGAGACAGGCTCAAGGAAGCATCCATTAAGCATCTACCGTCCTGTCTTGCCACTCCACTGCTCCAGCTGGGGAGTTGCACCAGTGTTTCAGGAGGTTGCGCTGCTTCTTCCCTTCACGTGAAGCTCTGTTGGGGCCTTGTACATCCACAATGTCTATCAGGTTTGGTCCTTGCCTCCATACACCAGGCTCCATGTCCCTATTCCCTTGTTGACGGTCCACAAGCCTGTTCTGCAACACTGGGTAGTGGGTGCGCATGAGATTGTGCAGGATGCAGCAAGCTTCCACGATGCTCCTCATGGTCTGTGGCTCATGCTGCATGGTGGTGAGAAGTACCTGGAACCTGTTGGCCAGGATGCCAAAGGCGTTCTCCACCACCCGTCTTGCCCTGGACAGCCTGTAGTTGAAGATCCTCTCTTCACGGGTGAGGTATCTGGAACTGTAGGGCTTCATGAGCTAGGTTCTGAGGGAGAAGGCGTCATCACCCATGATGAAGTAGGGCACATCTTATGTGTCATTGGGTAGGGGGTCTGGATCTGGAAAACCCATGATGAGGTTGCATTCCAGCCCATCCCTGAGGTCACTGGCATTGTATATCTGGCTATCTGAAGCTGACCCATTGCCTGAAGCATCAATGTACATGAACTTGTAGTCAGCATCAACCATGGCAAAGAGAATGATACTGAAGAAGCCCTTGTAGTTGTGATAAGAGGACCACGACTTGGCTGGAGCTTTGCAGGTCACGTGCTTCCCATCTATGGCTCCAACGGTGTGGGGAAAGTTCCACCCCTGATACCACTGTTCTGCAAGTTTTCTCCAGCCTTCTTCAGTGATGGGGCACTGGAGGAGCTTCTCCACGTATTCTTCGATGATGGCCTGCACCACTTCTCTGGCCACTTTGCTGATGGTGTTGCGTGGCACCCTCCAGGCATACTGCATGTTTCTGTATGTAGTCCCAGAGGCCAGGTGGCACAGAGTCAGTGCCACCTTCAGTCCAGGGTCCAGGTTGGGACGGAAGTTGGTGCTCGGCTTGGTCAACCTGGGTCTCAGATGCTCTACAATTTCATCAAACATGGCTGGTGGCATCCTCATGAAGTGCTGGAATGCACGAGTGTCTTCATTCCTCAGCTCCACCATCAGCTTGTCATAGAGTCCAAACTCCACTCTTCTCCCAATCCATCATCGGACCCACACAGCTCTTGGACATCTCCTTCTTCTCCTTGCATAGAAAAGGTGAAACAGTCTGAAGAGGGCTTGGTTCTGGTGTTGAATGATGTCAGCTACCATAAGGAGTGTGTAATGATCCATGGTGGAGATCAATGGATGATGTGGAAGAGCAAGACCAAGGGTGAAGAGGTCTGTACACCACGGCTGCTGGACTGATAGTGAGATCCAGGTGATTCCCTCCCCCTTTTTATAGGAAATATCAGTTTTCCGCTAGGTATCCTTCCACATACTCTAGGCATCCTCCAGACATCCTGAATATCCGAGATACATCCCATATACAAATGTTTTGTCCATTTCAATGCTTTATATACGAGATGCATCCACTTACATCCTTTCTATTTCCGTGCTACTAACGCTGTGTGGATGTTCCGTGTACCTTTCGCTTCCTCGCTCTTTCCGCTTTCAGCTGCAGCGGATATGAGTTGAGGGGATGCCCAGAGGATGCCCAGAGGATACATCGGACATGTAACGGATGACAACAGACGTAGAACATTTGTTGCCTGTATGTGTCGCGGATGTAGATCATACGCGGCGGAAAGTTCATCCACTCAAAAAGTTTTGTGCAGCTCAAAACTTTTTGAGCAGATGAAATAGCAGTAGACGGATGTTTGATGGATAGAGCGTATGAAACATGTAGGCAGTGAGTACACAATGGATGCATCTCATTTTCCAACGGATGGCAAGCTTTTATATCTGTTTTACATCCTCTTTGCATCCGTTGGTGCAGTGGGACATGGGCTTTAGAAAAAAAGAAGGGGAAAAAAACGTTTTTTTTTTTTTTTGACAATTGGCACAAAGAATTCGCACAAGAAATGTATTGAAATCACTATATCAAAACCAACAGGATGATGAAGTAATGTTATAGTTATCCAGAGGTGATAAACTAAACTTTGACTCTGAGTGTCTTCAGCTGTAGAATCAAAGTTCCTATTTCTTTTTTTATAAAAGGCTTGGAATAAAGTTTTATCAAAACCAGCAGATTCTACAGAAGGTGTCAAAAATGTGAAGAACATAGCCACAACTAGGCAGTCAAATCTCCATGCCTTTAATCTATGCCATATGTTTTCAATCATGTCCCAAAGGTGTTTTTTTAAGAGGCAGTTGAACTTTCTGGTTTTTCTTTGGTTTTCTTTTTGGAAAAAGCAGAAAGTCCAGTTGTCCCTTGAAAAAGCACCTTTGGGACAAATATGACCTGGATGATTGAGAATCTCCATAGACATTTTCAATCCTATGTTTATGGAAGCCATCTGACTATCTTAAACTCCATGCACACACTTCTGATTGTAAGCATATCCAATGTGTGTGTCAAGATACCACCCAGGGAAATTAGAACTCTGCGACTAGAATCTTCCTCAAAAATTTCTTCATTGAGTACATCATATCAGCACAGCTCGAAAGGAAAACCAACTCTAAATATCTCCTGTGCATTCAGTATAATTAAAATAGGAAATAACCCCCATCTCCAGGTGTCACAGGTCACATTGGCCAGTTAGGTCAATTAGTGGGCTCTCCAGGCACTCCTTCCCCAACCTTATCTGTTACCAGTAGAGATTACCTTGATTCTCAAGAGAAAGTTCTCTGTTGTGTCTAGTAAAGCATTCCAACCTCCTTCCCCCAGTATGGCAACTGAAGAACAGGAAAATGGATTCTGCCAGGTTATGTTCAAAGTTAACAGTGTGAATGTAGCAAATACATGTCATTATTTTCTGCCCGGTTGCTGGATGGGCATGGCCATGGTGGGCGTGGCCTGCCGGAACTTCTGGGAGGGCAGTTTTTTGCCTTGCCTAGAGTCCAAAGGCTTCCCTCAGACCTCGGGGAGGACAAAAACAGCCTCTCCCAGGCTCCGGAGGCCCTCCAGAACCTGGAAACAGGCTGGTTCCCGAACTTCTAGAGCCTCCGTGCAGAAGTTGCACTTACCTGTATCCAAAATGGAGACGTGGAGACTACACGTGGAGACTCCTGGGAGGGATGGGTGGGGCCAACTGGTCAGTTCAACTACCGATTCGGTCAACCAGATGTAAATTTAACATCTGGTTTGCTCAAACTGGCCGAACCAGCTGAATCCCACCCATTTGTAAGTTACCTACACTCTCTGTTGCAATTTCTCTGAAAAACACCAAAATCAGATTTCTTTGTCAGTAAACTGCTGTATGTGCATTTATTCCACTGAACAATAAGAAGTGAAAAACAGGTTTAAAATTGTGGGACAGCCATAGCAAATGATGAGTTGCATATAGGAATAAGTAATGGCACAACACTTTCTATTTTATCCCAAGTCAGCTCAGGATATAAGACTTTCCAAAGAGTCAGTTCTCATATTCAGCTGCCATTTATCAAGAAACAAGCAATGAAGCACAGAGAAATCCAGTCATGGCTGCTCAGAAGTGAATCAACTTTTCATCGCTAATATATTTCCTCACTCTTCTTCCTAGGAATGAGTAAATGGCAAACGTGTGGGTCTCTCAAATTATTAGTTTTATCAGCCTGGAAACTGAAAATAATCTCAACACTTGCATATCTTGGCATCTAAATGTCATCTACGTAAGACGTTTTTGACTTACTTGCTCTACACAAATAGTAGTAACAACAATCACATACATTTCCATAGCCATTTCCTTAATATAACACATTCTGTGCACTCCTCCCAAATAAATACATTTTTGTACATATTTTTATCATAACAATTTTGTATAATTGTGACTGGTGAGAATTACACTGGAAAATACTGAACAGAATGCTGGGGCATTCCTCTTCCTGTATAAGCTGAGAAGTCAAAAAATCAGATACAAAATTAGGAATTGAGCATTTAACTTTTTCATAGCCGCCTTCCACACACACATCTGAAACAAACCTACACCAGTTATACATCTGCACCTGACCACTGTATTATCTGAACATAATAGAAGTTACATTTTTAAAATTAAGTGCATCCGGACATTTATACAATACCTCCAGATTCATAATGGAAGAAAGGTTAGATCATTGTGACAGGGATCTAGGTATGGGAGAAGGATTTAGATATTCTGGTGAATCACTGCGGAAGCATAAGCTAGCAGTGTGCTGCAGTGGCCAAAAAAAGCCAATGTAATTCTGCATTGCATCAACAGAAGGAGAGCATCAAGATGACAAGAAGTGATGGTACCATTTTATACTGTACTGGTGAGGCTACACTTGGAATACTGGATCCAGTCAGGGAAGTTGTGGGAGCGTTATCACTTGAGACTTTCAAGAAGAGATTGGACTGCCATTTATCAGAAATGATGTAGGGTTTCCTGCTCGGGTGGGGGGTTGGACTAGATGATCTACAAGGTCTCTTCCAACTCTGATTATCTGTAATCTACAAGTTCTGGTCATAGGCAAGCACAGAGAAGGACTGAGAGGCTACTCTGGAGGAAGTCGCCCCACCTCACAAGGAACACCTGGAAGGGAGAAGTCCTGAGGAGTTAGTGGTTGCCAGGAACAATTGTTTGCTTTGGCTTACACTCCCCCAGCTTCGACTCATGCCTGTTGCTGTTTGCCTTGCCTCACTTGGAAGATTGTTCTTCACCTTTTGTTTTGGTCCTCACCCTTCTCTTGTGGACTCTGTTTAGCCTTTGCTTCATTTTGACTTGGGAATTACCTGGGTTTTTTTGCCTGGGACCTGTTTCTTGTCCTGGGGACTCTCCTTGTCTTGTGTCTGGACTCTGCCTTGGAGATTGGACTTGGGACCCTGGACCTTGCCCTGTGAGTATGTTTTTACTCTATGGGCTTTTGTATTAACGGGGCTGTGTTTGAGAGACTGAGGTTGGCTGCCTTCAGGGTAGAATAGGGATGAAGTCTTATCGGTCATTGGAGGGCCGTTGGCTGGAACATTTTGTTGTGGCCTGCCGGTGGCTGGCGGAGCTGGCAGCAGAGTCAAACAGCAGTGAGGAGGTTGGGAAGGAACCCAGGCCATTCCTGGAGGCCGAGGAAGGCTCGGATGAGGGCTCTGCGTCAGAGGCAGAGATGGGGCCAGGGCAAGATGGCAGCCATCAGTTGCCTTCGAGCTCAGACAGCAGTGAGGCGGGTGAGCTTCTGGAACCTGTTCTCAGCCTGTGTATGCGCAGAGCTGCCAAAAGGAAGGCACAATTAAGAACTCAGAGTCAATGTGGGAGTAAGGCCACAGGTGGATGATGAATGGCCCCTCTCATCAGGATTAAAAGAGGAGCAAAAGGGGAGGGGGCTTTTAAAGGAAACAACTCGCTTGCTCATTCCTTCATTCCAGCCTCGTGAAGATTTGTCTGTATCACCCAGCCCTTCCCTGTCAGCACTGAGTGTGGAATTTTACCGGACAGTGTCCCAGGATTGATAAAGGTCTGAGATAACTAGTATGCCTTCACAAGACTGTTTGCCAAGCCATTGGCTGACTGTGAATGAAATAAATTCACATTAATGTAATACAAGAGGTTTTGCTGGGACTCATAATTGACTTAGTGCTTTTTGAGGAGGCATTTGTTCAGCGAATGTCAGCTTTGGAAGCCATATTTTACTTAGACACTTCCATGCTGCCACATTCTAGTGCCTGGGAATTTGGGAGGAGGGATTTTAGAGAGAGGTGGAAGTTAAGACATTACAACATTCTTCTTCTGAGTCAAGGACAAGCCATTCTGCATCTGGGAATGGAGTGATTGGAGAGATGTCTCCAGTTGGGAAGACTGGTGATTGGACCATGTGATGGACTGATGGGTACAGGGGATGGATTTTGGATTTTCAATTACAAAGGGAAAACCCGGAGCTCTCAGATTCGGGTTTTCCCAGATGTGCTAATATAACAACTCTAATAAAATGGAACTTTGAGAAAATGCTTGTCTCGGAGTCTATTGGTTTGGAGTTTGTTAGCTGGAACACTGAGAGAGAAATAGAGAATTCTCTCTAGAGGCTTGCCCTTCCTCGACCACCTGGGTCATAAGAGACACCATAGGGAAACCAAGTACTGCTTCTAAGTCCTTCTTCAATTAAACCATCTCCTACCACATCTGCTACGAATTATCTCCAAATGAAACACTCATCTGCCCCCAACAGTGCGTAACATTTCATCAGAAGTTCATATCGACTGTATGTTACTGCTTTCTTTCTGTGCCATGGTTTATGAAAAGAAAAAAGAAATTTTGTACCTTTATTCCATATATATATATATATATCCATCCCCCCACCACTGGCCTTGTCTTCGTCCATGTACTTGGTCCTAGCAGGACCAAGAAAAAGACAGGTCATCTAGCAGGTGCATGTACCATGCAGGCATTCACACAATGCTCTTCCTAAGTATTGATTGAATCGTGGCCAACTCAACTCAATTTTCTGTGTTCTCATGAGTTGCAGAGCAATTAACAAACTCCAGCAGCAAGGCCTGCACAATACAGCTCTCAAGTTGGATGGAGCTAGGATAATTAATTAGAAGACCCCCATCTGCATTTGAGAAGGCCACAAACAGGAGGAGAAAGCAATGGCTGTTTCCAGAGCAACTGAGGTCTCTATTGGAAGGTTTACACTCCTGAATAGGGAGGGTCTATTCAATAAGCAGAGCAAACAGAACACTCAACATCCCTATCCCATAAATGAGTCAAGTGCTTGTTATCCCCTGTTTAAAACACAATGGGTGTAAACCATTCAGCAGCAGGTTCATTTCTGGAATAAGCATCATCACTTTCGAGAAACAGCCCCAAAATAATAAGAAAGAACATTTGGCTTCTTTCTTTCTTTCTTTCTTTCTTTCTTTCTTTCTTTCTTTCTTTCTTTCTTTCTTTCTTTCTTTCTTGTTCTTTTTCTTTGTTTCTCTTTCTTTGTTTTTCTTTCTTTTAAAAATGCCATTTGGTGTAAAAAATCACTTCTTTTGCTCAAAAAGAACAATATTCAGGGATGTGTATGTGTATAATGTGTACACACACACACACATAT
>BLBF01000059.1:6733039-6743627 GCA_015471245.1 Laticauda colubrina | reverse complement strand
GGAAGGAAGGAAGGAAGGAAGGAAGGAAGGAAGGAAGGAAGGAAGGAAGGAAGGAAGGAAGATAGCAAGAGCACTTGGACTTATACAGTACTTTACAGCCCTCTCTAAGCGGTTTGCAGAGTCAGCATTTTGCCCCCAACAATCTAGCTTCTTATTTTACCAATCTCAGAAAGGAGTGGAAAACTGAGTCAACCTTGAGACTGGTCAGGATATATACTGCATTCTAACCACTGCACCATCAGCACTTTAAATAAATAAATAAATAAATTCAACTGTCCTCCATTTTCTAAACAAACAGAATCCACATTTTGGAAACTCTCAGCCAAGGCAGAGAGAGAACCTGAGATTACCAGACTCCTAATCGTGTTTTTTCCCCTTTCCACCATAAATGTTTTTTCCTCATTATTCAGCCTGACTGTGCAAGCAAAATGTGGAAAATTGGAAACAATATGTTCATGATAGCAAAACAAAACTCATCCTAGGTGCATTAGCCCATGATCCATGTCATGAAGGAATTACAATCCTCAGTCTGCATCTAGGCAATTGTGAACAAGAGCCATCTTTTCCACTGCATCACAATTGAAGCAAACATCCAGATCTCCCGTCCTTGAAGTGGCTTTTATAAAATTAAGGAAATGAATTGAAAACAGACGGGAAGCCCTAGGATGAAATAGTAGCATGATGATTGTTTCCCCTTGTATTTTTCCAAGAGCAGGTCATATGTATAGACGAGTCAGAAAAAGAAAAGAAAATGAATTACTCCAGGATAGGATAGGAAAGGGTAGAATGGAATAGAACAGGGAATAAAAAAAACAATAGAATAGGAAGGGAGAGGAGAGGAGAGGAGAGTTGGAAGGGATGTTGGAGGTCTTCTAGTCCAGCCCCCTGTTTAGGCAGGAAACCCTACACTACTTCAGACAAATAGTTATCCAATCTCTTCTTTAAAACTTCCAGTGTTGAAGCATTTGCAACTTCTGAAGGCAAGTTGTTCCACTGATGAATTGTTCTAACTGCCAGGTTGCTTCTGTCCTTGATTAGTTTCCACCCATTGCTTCTTGCCTTCAGGTGCTTTGGAGAATAGTTTGACTCCCTCTTCTTTGTGGAAGCCCCTGAGGGATTGGCAACATTGCTATCATGTCAACCCATGCCTTCTTTTCACTAAATTAGACATACTCAGTTAGGAGGCTCAGTGTCTATGGAGATTTTCAGTCATCCAGGTCATGGTTGTTCCAAAGGTGCTTTTTCAAAAGACAACTGGACTTTCCTTTTTTTTTTTTTTTTCCTTGAGAAAGGAAAAGTGGTTTTAAGGAAAAAAAAAAAAAAAGTCCAGTTCTAAGTTTTGGAAAAGCATCTTTAGGATGTCCAGAAAACTCTCCCAACAAAACAGCCACAATATTAAAAAGATATTCAGACTCTAGAAAGAGTGAAGAGAAGAGCAACAAAGATGATTAGGGGGCTGTCGGCTAAAACATACAACCAGTGTTTGCACGAATTGGGTTTGTCTAATTTAACAAAAAGAAGGACTGGGGTAACAAGATAGCAGTGTTCCAATGTCTCAGGGGCTGCCCCAAAGAAGAGGGAGTCAGGCTATTCTGCAAAGCACCTGAAGGCAGGACAAGAAACAACAGATGGGAACTAATCAAGGAGAGAAGCAACCTAGAACTAAGGAGAAATTTCCTGACAGAACAATCAGTTGAACAATACTTCAGCTTCAACCACAACAATATAAAAGCACACAATAGATACAAACTCAAGGTTAATTGCACCAAACTTGATTGCAGGAAATACGACTTCAGCAATAGAGTGGTCAATGTCTGGAATACTCTACCTGACTCTCTGGTTTCTTCCACAAACCCCAAAAACTTTAACCTTAGATGGTCGACTGTTGACTTCACCCCTTTCCTAGGAGGTCTGTAGGGGACATGCCTAAGTGCACTAATGTGCCTACTGTCCCTGTCCTATTATTATTTTTTTCTTATCTGTATTTATTTCATGTATTCATAACCATGTTTATACTTATACCTGTTATCTAATACTTGCTTGCCAAATAAAAATAAATAAATAAATAAATAAAAACAACTTGCCTGCAGAAGTTGTAAATGCTCCAACACTGGAAGTTTTAAAGAAGAAATTGGACATTCATTTGTCTTAAATGGTATAAAGTTTCCTGCTTGAGCAGAGAGTTGGACTGGAAGATTTCCAACTCTGTTGTTCTGTGATTCACTACACCAGGTTTTCCAGAAAGATATATAGCTTTCTGCTCGAATCAAAACAATATAGGCTAAGAATACCTTTCGGCTCCAAAGCATAGAGCAGCCCAATGCCTCCAATGTACATTCACTTTGAAATGCTTTTCAATTACATTAAAATCAAGAAATTTTCTGCCCTCCACACCTAGGCCAGTTAATCTGGAACCCTCATCTTAAATACTTCATTAAGAAAGTGGGAGAGAAGAAGACATAAATTCCTGCCTAGCCTGATTTTTGTCAGCTGGTAAACATAGCTGTAAAGCTGCAGATGGGAGGTGACCAGGGAATATTTTAATTAAACCCTTCAAAATAGGCTTTTTGAAAAGAAGAGGGGAGGAAAAAAAAAAGCAATTGGAAGAAATCATTTTCTCTTCTGCCTCTACCAACCCAAGGTGCCAAAGAGAATTTTCTTGACTAAGGGCTCATCTGGTTTATGATCCCATCAACTTTTATTGATTTATTTTACCTATAGTTTCCATCCCAGTTCTTGGAGTTTGTTTATAGAGAGGCTATTAATCAGGAGAGCAACTTGCGATAAGCAAAGACTTTTGACTACAAGAAACAAGAGATGCTGCAAATGAAGAACACATGCTTTCTTTTCTTTCTTTTTTTAATTTTATTTCATTTTATATATTTTTGTTACAGGAACTGGTCAAGATTATAGAATGCCACCGCAACTTTCAGGAAACAGCTTTCAATAATGCTTTATTGAATGCATTTCTAGCAAAGGAAGAGAGGAAATGAATCACTGGCTGTAATTGTAAGAATAATAATGGGAAGAAGAACCAAAAGATCTCTTTATGGCTGACCACCGAAACAAAGATGAAGGAAAAGGGTCTCTAGTTGAGAGTAGGAGGAAGCAAAAACAGTATTCAGAAGAAGTAATAATAAATTTCTGAAGGAAAAAAAAAAAAAAACAGTAACAAAATGTTCCCGGGAAAAAGAATTCACAGCTCTGTTTATATCATGGATCTTTCTATGATCAGTGGTGATTAAAAAAAAAAGGGGGGGGGGGTGTTTCAGAATACAGAATACCATAGTTGGTGGGAACGTTAAAGGGCTTCTAGTCCAACCCCCTGCTGGAGCAGGAGAATCTACACCATTTTAGACAAATGGTTGTCCAATCTCTTCTTAGAAACCTCCAGTGATGGAGCACCATCACTTCCAGAGACAATTAGCAGTTTCATTGATTAAGTGTTCTTACTGACAGAAAATTTCTTCTTATTCTAGATTGGATCTCTCTTTGATCACCTTCCATCAGTATGGGCATATCAAACTTTAGTTTAGAATAGACATAGACACATAGAATAATTATGTTGGAAGGGACCTTGGAGGTCATCTAGTCCAAGCCCCCTGCTCGAGTAGGAGAGGCTATTCCAAATATTAGCTTCAACCTAGGATCAAACTCACAGCCTCCTGATAGTGAGGCGACAACTCCACCTCTCGGCTACAACTTACAGAATAGGAATTACTTGCAGACAGTAGATAGATATGCATTAAATAACATTCAGGAAGCTCAAATAAATGAGGAAGAGATGAAGAAGAAAACGGAAAGGAAAGAAAGGATTAGGAAACAATAGAAGAATATGGAGGAAACAAAAGAGTTACTCCTTGATGGAGCAAGTAGAAAGACAGAAACTATAGGTTTCTTCATATGAGGTGATTTAAAAATAGCTTCATTGTTAATTCATGTGGTGAATTTTGATTGATTAATCAATTGGTTCAATTTCAGACAGTTTGCACATACATATAATTAATAGCCCTGAAGGAAAGAGGGTTTTTTTTAGAGTGAAATACTCAGAGTAATATTTTAAATTGGGTTGAGTCCCAAGGAAATCAAAAGAACCATAGATTGGTTTGATACTTTGCCTTGGTATTGTTAGGACTGTCTAATTTGCTTGCTTGCTTGACAAAGGAATTATTTAAGAGAACGAGGAAGACAAGGATCATCGGTGGCTTTATTTGGTGAGATTCCTCCATCTCTTGTGATCTTCATGCAAATTCTTCTTCCAGCTATGTGAAGACTAGGCTGGAAGAAGGAGAAGGATGAGTGGGGTTGATGAATGACCCAAGTAAGAGTTGGAAGTCAAAAGATTTTTGTTTTTCTAAAACAATGCATTTTAACTGGGAAAGGAAAACCTTAAACATAATATAGGAATTGTTAATTGATGTGGCTTATTTGGTTTTGTTTACACTGGTGTTCCCCAATCTGGGTGCTCTCCTGATGTCTGGACTTCCACTGCCAAATTTTCCCATCCACCATAACCACAGCTGTGAATTCTGGGACTTGGTCTGCACAACTGGAAGCTGCCAAGACTGTGAAACACCTCCTATAAAATATTGCAAGTGAATGCATCACAGAAGGATCTCTGGAAAAGGTCTTCAGTTTTCAAGTAATAATAGAACTTAGCACTTAGACTTATATATCATTTTACAGTGCTTTTACAACCCTCTCTAAGTGGTTTACAGAGTCTGCCTCTTGCCCCCAATAATCTGGGTCCTCATTTTACCTACCTCAGAAGGATGGAAGGCTGAGTCAACCTTGAGTCTGGTGAGATTCGAACTGCCAAATTACAGGCAGCTGGCAGTCAGCAGAAGTAGCCTGCAGTACTGCACACTAACCACTGTGCCACTGTGGCTTATATAAAGGTGGACTTGGTCCTGATATTCCTTGAATTATGACTATAATAGAGCCTGCCCATCCCAGTCACAGCTTGTGACAGTTATAAGATTTTATGACCTTTCTTGTGGTAATCATGAAGTGAATCACTGGGTCATTAAGCAAACAAATGGATGCAGTTTTTCCAAAAAACGGATGTCACTGCTAGTTTGCAGCAAAAATCTTAGAATAATGTTTTTGTCACTTTAAATATACACTGATCGGCATACGTTAAAATAAAATCTCACTGCATACATTGTAAAACACAGTTGTGAGATTGTGGGCTTCTGCAAACAGTTGTAAATGTGGCCTGATTGTTGGCATGCCAACTGTTGGAGCTTAAAAATTGAGTTGTAAGTATTCCACAGGTCTGCCTGTCAGAAATTGAAAAAGTCACTAAGTGACTCATCATAAGTCAAGGTTTACCTGTATTTCTGTGCCACCATAGGAAATCCTCTGAGGAAGGCATGACAGTTCCCAAATTATTAAAAGCAAATTATATCATAAATTTTCAGTTTTGATTCAGGCTATGTTTGAATGTTACTTCATGGTATGTTTTGGCCAGTTTTCTATCACACAGGGATGTTTTGTGTCCCAATAGCTCCTCTGTATTTTTACATTAGTGGCTAATTACAAGGAAACTCAATTCTGGGCAATTGTATCCCTGATGGAATTAAGCCTTTTGCTTTGACACAGATATCAACGCTCAAATATATATAAAAGAAAAATAACCATAAAAACGTGTGGACTTTCCAAGTATTTGAACCCGAAGCTTCAATCCGTTCAATAACCCTAAGATGTTAAAAAGAACAACAACCTTCAAAGGGTTCTTTTTAAACTCGGTTTCATCCTCCCCCACCCCCCCCCAAAAAAAATCCTTTAACAAATGCTCACTGCAGGAGGAATAGATGATGTGAAATTATTTTGGGATGTGCTAAGAATGTCCTGGTTGAGCAAGTGATGCCTCATAAATCATTCTTTTTTTCCCTACTCTTGATTTCGCTTTCAGGCGAGATAATGTCAGCTCACAAGGGAGGTTTGTACCTTGCACTTAAAGACAAAGCTACTTGAGGATGGTGCAGAATGGAAAAACGAGGAAGGAAGTGAGAGAGGTGGAGGATGAGAAGAGGATGGCCCAAGAGCTGCTGGAAGGCAGGTCTATGGCAAGCTGAAGTCTTGAGAGAATCAAAAGTTGCAAAAGAAACTTGTGTGTAAAAGAACAGCTCTTGGGCAGGGGAAAAAAAAAGACTTTTAATCAGCTTTCTCTAATATGGCCGTTTTGATATGTATATTATAATCTGCATATTCATACCTTGCACATTTCTTTAGGTGCAGGTGAGTAATGCAAAACACCCACTTCTCAAAATGTTTGCTGTTCTTGTACATAATCTATGGGTGACACTTCACAACGGAACAATAAAATGCAGTGGAGAGAGGAAAAAAAAAAAAGAGAGAGAGAGACAATCAAATATGTGACCGATTAAGGTTTCTAAATCCACATTTCAAATCTAAGCAAAACAACTGGGTAAAAAGGGAAGAGATGAGAAAGGTAGGAGGAAGAAGAAGGAATGAAATGGCTCTGATATGATGCTCTGTGGAATCAGCTTTGGAGCTCTTTCTGTTTTTTTTTTCCTTTACAAAAACAATTTTGATTTTTGTTTGTTAGCTTACTTTCAAAAGATAATTTCTGCTGGGTGGTTTTTCTGAAATTTACTTGCTTTTGGGAATGTGTCTACTATTTTTCTTCCTTTCTGTGATATGGCTTGCCACCCTTCTGAAATCTCCTTGGTCCTTCAGTTTTTGTGGGTTGTTTTTTTTTTTTTCCCAGTTTGCACAAGGCCCATGGGAAGGCCCTTTTTGGGGGGTTCAAATTCAAGTCGTTTTGCAAGAGGCAAAGTTTTGCAATTATTTATGGATGTCATTGCAACCTTTATGGAGAAATGTTCACTGACTTGATCAGAATTGCTTTAATGTTTCAAAAGTCTTTTGTATTTTTTTTAAATACTGGACAAAAATTCCCATGAATTTAGCTTCAGAGGAAACTTATGAACAATGCTGGGCCTTGCCTTGTAGCTTGACTTTAGATTAGATAGGACTTGGGTTTTCAGCCTAATGAGTCGTCGTCGTCGTCCTCCTCCTCCTCCTCCTCCTTCTCCTCCTCCTCCTCCTCCTCCTTCTTCTTCTCCTCTCCTCCTCTTCTTTCTCTCCTTCTCCTTCTCCTCCTCTTCTTCTCCTCCTCCTTCTTCTTCCTCCTCCTCTTCCTACCAATAACTTTGTGTTTGATCAGTGTTTCTCAACCCAAGCAACTTGAGGATATGTGGGTTTCTACTTCCAAAAGTAGCTAAAACAAATACAAGTGTGTACTCCTAGGACAAGAGTACACACTAGCACACACATATGCAATTTAAGAGGGGAACAGAAAACACCCCAAAAATCTTACTTTACTACATAGAACCATGTCCAGCTAAACCTTACAATTGTACATATTGCAATACTTAACTTAAGACAGAAGTGGAACTAACTACATTGGTATCTACGACAAGTCCTAGATTTATTAATCTTTAAAGCATGGATTAATCTCCAATGTTCCTGGTTTGTCCCTTTATCAACACCAAGCACATTCAGACAGAAAATGATTTAAAAAAAAAGGTTTAAAACACACAGAGAGAAACACACACCAAGAGGACTTTCAGCCTATATTTGTCTAGGGGATAAAAGCAATTCAAATTTGTTGCCAAGAAGTCATCTTTTAATATTTCCTGATGCTGTTCTCTTCTTCCCATGAGCCTGTCAGATCATCAGCCTTGATATCTGAGGTGTCATAATGGGGTGGGGGGGATGAAAGGAGTGTACACCTCAATGCCATCTTGACACTCCAGTTGAAAAGCACTGAGGGCTCAAGAAAGGAATTTCAGAGAGGAAAGGAAATTTTTTTTCATCAGTTTTCCTTGTCCCTCTGCTGCAATTGGAAACCAAAATCTGCTCAATTAAAGCCTGGAAATTTAATTGGGTATTCCTGCTTAGTCCCTCTTTTACTAGAAATGAGTAAATCTGAATGAAAACTTTGTTGGGTAGGTTTCCAAAGAGATCTGTTCCTTGTCTCTACACACCCTGAAACAACAACAACAACAACAAAAACAACAACAACAACAACAACAATAACAATAACAAAGGAGCTGGTTATTCTGTCCAGCCCGTTTCTAAACTTTATTGACCTTTAACATGTCCTTGTCTTTAGTTCTATCATGTCCCCCAGTAACTGGAAGTGGTTGTATTGCCTGGTTCCATTCTTGTGACATGAATGATAGAGCCATTTCTTTACCCAGAGGTAAGAAAGATGACCTTGATGGAAATAAGCAAGGACTACTATCCATAGTAGCAGGCACGTGATGGCTCAGTGGCTAAGATGCTGAGCTTGTCGATCAGAAAGGCTGGCAGTTCAGTGGTTTGAATCCTTACCACCACGTCCCAGAGTGAGCTCCCGCGACTTGCCCCAGCTTCTGTCAACCTAGCAGTTTGAAAGCATGTAAAAAAAAAAAAAAAGTACAAAAATAGGGACCCCTTTGGTGGGAAGGGAACAGCATTCTGTGCGCCTTCGGCATTTAGTCATGCCAGTCACATGTCTTTGGACAGCGCTGGCTCTTCGGCTTTGCAACGGAGATGAGCACCGCCCCTTAGAGCTGGAAATTAGCTCATATGTGCAAGGGGAATCTTTACCTTTAATATTCATAGGTATCCAACTTAGGGGGTTGGATTAGGAGGGAAGCTGAAAGCTAAAAACATACAAAGAACAGTTGCAGGAATTAGGTATGTCTAGTCTAGTGAAAAGAAGGACTAGGGGAGACATTATAGCAGTGTTCCGATATCTGAGGGGCTGCCCCAAAGAAGAAGGAGTCAAGCTATTCTCCAAGCACCTGAAGGCAGGACAAGAAGCAATGGGTGTAAACTAATCAAGGAGAGAAGCAACCTGAATTGAGGAGAAACTTCCTAACAGTGAGAACCATTAACTGGTAGAACAATTTGCCTTCAGAAGTTGTAGCTGTTTCATCACTGGAGGTTTTTAACAAGAGATTGGACAGCCGCTTGTCTGAAATGTTATAGGGTCTCTTGCTTGAGCTGGGGTTTGGACTAGAAGACCTCCAAAGGTCCCCTGCCAGCTCTGTTATTCTTGGCAACTTTAAAACTTGTGGACCATGACCAATAGTAGCAGGGCTGGCAGTGGTTGAAAAGGATCTGCAAGATTCCCAGAAGGCCTGATTTATTATGACTTCAGAGTCACTGAACCACCAAGTCACTAACTGCAGGGATTCACTGGGCCAAGGAAGGTCATATAAAAGGGGGCAAAATGTCTCGCTCAGCAACAGAAACGTTGGGCTCAGTTGTGGTCGTGAGTCGAGGATGATCTGCCCTTAAAAATAGCTTGTTCTGGAGTGAACCGGCTCCAATTTCCAGCAGAAAGGTGGCTGGAATACGCTGGGACTGACTGGCATGTTGCTACCCTGCCAATTGACAAAGCTCACCCTTTCTCGAGTTGCCTCTGACCACTCCTTTTCAAGTCAGCCTCTCGCCCTTCGAGGCTTTGTTGCAACAAAATTGACTTTCTTTCTTAAAGGATTGGAAAAGGGGCAGGAAGAAAAGGAATCCTACCATTCAGGCCATTTTTAAGGGGAAGGAAAAAAAACAACGACAACCCTAAGTAGGATGAATTATAACTGGTTCATGATTAAAAGACAATTACCTGCGCTAGGTAAATATGGGATGGGGAGGGGTGGGGGGAAGCTGGACAGAGTGTATATGAATTACAGCTTGCTCGGCCCTCCCCTCCTCACATGCCCCTGTCAATTGTGGTTTGAAACAAGTACGACAGTCTCATCCAATATCCATCTAACCTTTCCATTCTCCATTGCTCGGTTTCCTTGGCAACCATTTAAAAAGTCCTGGAGGAAAAGAAGATGAAGAAGGGGGAAAAAAAGGAACAGCGGCTTTTATAAATAAATAAACAAACAAACAAACAAACAAACAAACAAATAAATAAATAAATAAATAGTGAGACTGGCAACTCTGTTCTCTTCAGAAGGATGTTGTCCTTCTTTCCTTCCTTCCTTTCTTCCTCCCTACCTCCTTCCCTTCCCCTTCCTCCCTCCTTCCCTTTTCTTTCTTTCCTTCCTCCCTCATTCCCTTCCTTCCTTCCCCCTCTTTCTCCCCCTCCCTCCCTCCTTCCCTCTTTCCTTCCTTCCTTCCCTCCCTCCCACCCTCCTTCCTCCCTTCCCCTCCCTCCTTCCCTTTTCTTTCCTTCCTTCCTCCCTCATTCCCTTTCCCTTCCTTCCTTCCCCCCTTGCTCCCCTCCCTCCTTCCCTCTCTTTCCTTCCTTCTTTCCTTCCCTCCCACCCTCCCTTTTCTTTCCTCCCTCCCTCCCTCCCTCATTCCCTTCCCCTTCCTTCCTTCCCTCCCTTGCTTCCCCTCCCTCCTTCCCTCTCACCCTCCTTCCCTCTCTCCTTCCTTCCTTTCTTCCTTCCCTCCCCCCCTCCCTCCTTCCCTTTCCTCCCTCCTTCCCTTTCCCTTCCTTCCTTTTTCCCTCCCTCGCTGTCCCCTCCCTTCTTCCCTCTCTCTGTCCTTCCTTCCTTCCTTCCTTCCTTCCTTCCTTCCTTCCTTCCTTCCTTCCTTCCTTCCTTCCTTCCTT
>BLBF01000059.1:6679247-6701554 GCA_015471245.1 Laticauda colubrina | reverse complement strand
TTCTTTCTTTCTTTCTTTCTTTCTTTCTTTCTTTCTTTCTTTCTTTCTTTCTTTCTTTCTTTCCTTTCTTTCTTTCTTTTCTCTTTCTATAAGTGAAGAACCAATTTCCAAATAAAGGCTACAGAATTGGGATGGCATTCTAGTTGTGGTAGACTTGGTTGGCAAAGTGCTTTAGAGCATAGGTCTCCAACTTGGCAACTTGAAAACTTAACAGAATAGAAAGGGGCCTTGGAGGTCTCCTAGTCTAACCCTCTGCTGAAGCAGGAGACCCTATGCCATTTCAGACAAGTGGCTATCTCATCTCTTCTTAAAAGCCTCCTGTGATGGAGTGCCCACAACTTCTGTCTGAAGGCAAGCCATTCCACTGGTTAATTGTGGACTTCAACTCCCAGAATTGTAGACTTCAACTCCCAGAATTTCCCAGTGAGCCATGCTGCTGGGAAACCCTGGGAGTCAAAGTCCACAAATTTTCAAATCACCAAGGTTGGAGATTCCCTGTTTTAGAGGCCCATGATCTGAAACTGACAAAGCTGGGACCCATTAGTTTTTCCCTGTAATCTGCATTTCCATGAATTGCTTCATGCTCTGGCTGAAGAAAACCCCATGCTTTAGGGTCCTGCAGCAAAAAAAAAATTGTGGAGCTCCTTCAATAGCTGAGAAACATGCTTGAGGAATCAGAGCAAATAGGGGGGACAAGTTGAGTTACATTGGGTATCAAATCTCTAGTGTTTTTTAAAGCTCCATCAGCCACATGAGTCCAGCTAGAGCTGGAAGAATCACAAGACGCTTGACTTGGAAAGGGGAAAACTCTCTTGATGAAAACCAAGTCTTAGAATGATCGCTGCATCCTGGATACCTTCCAAAGGACTCACAAAGCAGCAGCAGAAAAAACAAAGTATAATTGTCCTGCAAAGAGGTAATAAAAGAGATGTAAGATGGGATGAAGAAGGAAAGATCCTTGAAGTCTATCATGTGTTGTATCCAGTAAAAAAATATTATTTTCAGCTGCCTTTTCAGATGGAACAAGGCAATGGTGTCTGCCAAACATTTTGGTTATGTGCAGATCACAAAGAATTGAAGGCAGCATTGGAAGCCATCAGAGAAGATGGGGTTTGAATGAACCTATCCTGACCCAGCTCCCCAGACGTGACAAGCCCTCTGTAGTTGAAGCAATGATTCCTTTATTTGGAGCTCCAGCAGCCCTGGCAAAAAGTTTCTCTTTCACTTCAGGGTAACAACTCTGTCCAGCAGGGAGATGAACAGTTGTCTGTCACATCTATTCATCTTTTCCCCCTGCCTTTTATCCCCAGAGCTAGGGTGGGGTGTTTCACTAGCAGTGGTGGCTCTTCTGTCCCAAGGACCAGCACATAGATTTCCACTGCTCTCCTCTCCTCTGCCAGAAATTCTGTACATTTGCATGTCAGGCACTGTACCCAGGTGTTCCTCCTCTTCCTCATCAGTCACCTCCAGACCTGGAAGTTGTTGACTCTCCATCTGAGGGCTGATGAATGGCCCAGGCTTCACCTCTGTTTCTGTCTCTGTCTCTCTCTCTGCCAGATCCATTCTCTCTTCCCCCTCGGAGCTCTCAGTTTGCCTTGATGCTGATCCTGCCTTATTTCCATTGCAAGAATATAAACTGTAGAATCAACTGAAATGAAGTGATGCCTTAACAATGAACTAACTCTTTTACTTTTCTGATTTAGTCCTTTTGAGAAATCATAGGAAATGAGCTGAAGGCTGACGCTCATCCAATATATTGGTTGGCGATAAATAATGCATCCATGAATTTACTATTTGACAATAATCAACAACTCCACACCTATTGTATGGTGGGGGGGAGGAATTAATGTTTTTGATTTGTTTCTCAACTGTATTGTGTTACCAAGTTGTGCAGTACTGTTTGCCAGGGGCATTATTCTCAATTTTCAATGGTTGATTGGAACCGCGAATGCAATATTCTTTGCTCTAAAATTTGGCATGGCCGCGCTGTGGAAAAAAACAAAATGCTATTCATTTGTTATTGTTGAACTGGCATTCATTTCAACTGATGTTTGGGGAAATAAAGAAACCCGTCATGGTGCAACTTCATATAATCCATGAAAAATACAACATGGTTACAGATGGCGAAGGAAAAGAAAGGCAAGAAAATGACAGAAGCCAGAACTGGAAATCTGGATGTAGATTTGGGGCAGTTATACCTGTTTATATATATCAGGGATCCCCAACTCCTGAGCTGTGGCCTTTCAGAACTGGGCCAAGGAAGTGGCAGGCATGTGTATCCCCCACCTGCACAAACAGCAGGTGAACATGTGCACAGGTGCTCCAGTTGGCAGGTGGCAGATGCACATGACCAGAGACTGTATTCAGCAGGTTCTGCCCAGTTCTGGAGAACCAGTAGCAGAAATTTTGAGTAGTTCAGAGAACCAGCAAATCCCACTTCTGACTGGCCCTGCCTGCATCTATTCTCTGCCTCCCATTGAATCCCAGCTGACCAACTGGGTCTTTGTTTGTTGCCCTGCACAGGAGTACAGAGCTGGAAAGCAGGTTAGTGGGGTGGGTAGGATTGGATTTTTGCAGTATTCTTCCTTCAGAAGTGGGTTGGGAATGGGGATTTTGCGGTATCCTTCCCCTGAAACACCCAACAAGCCACACCGTGCCCACCAAGCCATGCCCACAGAACCAGTAGTAAAAGAATTTTGAATCTCACCACTGCACTTTCCCACTACTCATGCAAATGAAGCTGTGCCCGTACACCCCATGCTTCCCCACCACTCATGCAAAACCATCCCCTCTCCCGACTCCCACCCCCAACTGGGCTGCAAAGCTGGAAAGGTTTGGGGTGGAATACTTGCTGTAGCCAACTTGCCATGGCCAACTCATCATGGCCAACTTGCCATGGGACAACTCATTGCAAGACAATTTAACAATTCAGTTCAAATGATTTACAATAAATTTAAAAAATATTTTCAGGTTTGTCCTTCACGTCATTCTGCCCCCACCCCCCACCCCCCGCTGCCTTAAGAAAGTTTAACACATCCTCAAAATCCACCTCATCTTGGGCACCCCTTTTTTTGAACTATTACCATCTGGCAGATGGTACAGAATAATAAAAACAAGGAGAAATAGGCTGAAAGACAGCTTCTATTCCAGGACAGTAACTCTATTGCAGAGTGCAATATTCATGCAATATCAGGAGTTTTCAATTCAATTACATAGCATGTGAAGGATGTATGTAAAATAGAATAGAATTAGGAAAGAATAGAATAGAATAGAATAGAATAGAATAGAATAGAATAGAATAGAATAGAATAGGAGTTGGAAGGGACCTTTGAGGTCTTCTAATCCAAACCCCTGCTCCAGCAGAAAACCCTATAGCATTTCAGACAAATGGTTATCCAACATCTTCTTCCAGTGTTGGCACATTCACAACTTCTGGAGGCAAGCTGTTCCACTGGTTAATTGTCAACTGTCAGGAAATTTCTCCTTAGTTCTAGGTTGTTTCTCTCCTTGTTGCTTGCATAGGTATAAGATTATTATGTACAAATTGTGCTAGAATGGATCAAAGGCTCATTTACTTCTGCTTCCCAGTTTTCTGTTAGTGACACCATTTCTGGGGTACAAAACTTTGCATGAACAAGAAAGAGAAGCAGAAAACTTTGCATGTTTTGCCTGCTATTTATTAGTCATCCAGATTTTTGCAACCTAGCTGTAGTTCCAATACTGTATTATTTATATGTCAAACTTCTTAACTAACTACCCATCTCCTTAACCAACTACCCATCTCCTCCTCCAGATGCTTTTTGGAAGCTCACAAGCAAATTATGAACTTAATAGTGCCTCTTTGCTGCATGTAATTGGCACTAAAATGCAGGCTGCCTTTGATATCGCATACAGCGAATAAACTTCCAGAGTGTGGTGACTGATAGCCTTATTTTCCATTAATTTCTCTAATTTCTTTTCAAAGACTCCTTGCTGTTGTCCAGAATACTTTTTGATCCTTCCATTTCAAAATCAAACCACCAACTATTCAGAAAGAAATATTCTAGAAGCACAATAACAACAACATACAAAAAATAAACAAAAAATGAGACAGGCTGCAGATGAAATTGGAAAGTCAGAAATAAGAATACCAGGATAACATTTGATGTTATTCCTTTGGCAAGCACTTATTTGCTTCTGAAAAGAAAAGATGGAATATTTTCTTCTCTTAGCCTGTTCTTTACCCTATAGATTTGCATCACTCAAAAGTCTTCCTTTCTTTTCTCTCTGTTTTTCCATCCAATTTACTAGGAGGAATTGGTAAGGGTAGCTTATTAAAGTTTTCTGATGTTTCAGCCACTAGTTTTGCCCTCTCCTCAGAGAAACTTGGATGAGGAAGACAGATAATCCTCCATTTACAACCACAATTGAGCCCAAATTTTCTGTTGCTCAGTAAGACATTTGTTAAGGGAGTTTTGCCTCATTTATAACCATTCTGGCCACAGTTATGTGAATCACTGCAGTTGTTAGGTTAGTAACATGGCTGTTCAGTGAATCTGGCTTCTCCATTGACTTTGCTCATCAGAAGAAAAGTATCGTGTGTGAGGTGAATTAGGCTGAGAGAGAGGAACTGGCCCAAAGTAACCCAGCTGGCTTTCATACCTAAACTGGGACTAGAATTCACAGTTGCCTAATAATTGGCCCACAGTCACCCAGCTGGCTTTCGTGCCTAGAACTCCCCATTTCTCAGTTTCTAGCCTGCTGCCTTAACTGCTAGACCAAACTAGCTCTTTAATCCACACAGTCCTCCGAATTCCTGTAACATGCAGTTTCCAAATATGTTCCTAACCCCAACAGCCCCATCTCACTAACAGAGGGTAAAAACAGCACAACACCACACATCAAGACCAAAAAAAAAAAAATAATTTTAAGGACACGGACCGTCCTTTTAGTTTAGAAAACTGCCTACTTTTTCTTTTTTTGCATTTGGAAGCACTGAGGTTTTTTTTTTTTTTCTCCCCCTAAACAACATTAGTTTCATATTAACATCATTTTTTGTAGGGCAAGAATTTAAGTAAATAAGAAACAAAGCACTTTCCCATTCTCTTCCCATGCCTCCAGGGCATTTTATCTATCCCAATAATGAGGCAGGGAGGTTGAGATAAACCAGCTGAAGGCATCTTGGGTAAACAGGGGAACATAGTATCTGATAACGGAGGAGCATCCTAGGCGTATACAAGCCACCCCGCTGAGTTATTAATACATGAACTTTGCCACCAGCCTCCCACGCTGCCTGCTGATTTTCATACCATGTTGCATAATTAATCTGTCAACATTCTGTGATGAGGTATAAATATTAATAACACGAAACACACAGTTGAGCTGTTCCTTTTAAAGTAAAATAACCCCCCCCTGAAAAAGAACCCTTTTGCAAAGATAAATTACACACTTAATTTTAACTGCCTTTGAGAGGTATAATTTCCCTCTCTTCTGTTCTTTTTTTTTATTATGTAAACAAAGGGGTTTTTTTTTTTGCCTTTAAAAAAATAATGTATTTATAAAAGAATAAAGAAAGAAAACTATTGCCACCTTTTTACCTGGGTTTTATTTCAGGCTCCTTCTCCCTTTTCTCATTTAAACACGGCCATCTTTTTTCTTTCCCCCCACACAAAATATTGCTGGAGATAACATCTGCCGAAGTCTATAGGTGTATTACTGCAGGGAGTGGTGAAGAAATTAAAAATCCAGAAGATGAATCGGTGTGTAAATTAGTTCCTTTGCTTTTCATGATTCCCTCCCTTCGCTTGCTGTGTTTGAAAGCGACGGATATGCTTGGAATGAAATTGGTAGGAACTGGGATTTTGAGTTAACGGGGTTCATTAAGCCTATATTGACTCCTCCTGTTCAAAACAGTTATCATTTATTTTATTTAGAAAAGTGTATAAGGCCACCTACTCCAGATAACAGCATACAGTATAACAGAGTTGGAAGGGACTCTGGAGGTCTTCTAGTCCATCCCCCTGCTTAAGCAGGAAACCCTATACCAAATTGTTGTCCAATCTCTTCCTAAAAACCTCCAGTGTTGGAGCACCCACAATGTCAACCCTGAAGCTGACCTGACTGAAGCCATCTTGAAGCTTCAGCGTTGCCACATTGGAGCTGAATAGGATCAGACTCAACTGTATATTGGAATGCCATCTTAGCTGGGCAGCCACCAGTGAGCAAAACGTCTATATAGGCAAAGAGCAGGCAGATATGGGTGAGTGGCACACACACACACACACACACACACACACACATCTTCATATTAAGAGTCAGAGGTTACAAAAACTTCAAGTGCCTACAATTTCCCTTTTTCAAATCTCAAAACATCAGCCAACAAATTTCCGCAGCTAGTCCTATATGAACTCTAGCTAACAATACACAAGTGAGTGGGCAGCCGAATGATGATTTAAACCAATTGAAGCTACAGCATTCTTTGCCCTGCAGGAAGAGAGTAAGGTACTTTAGCCAAACAGGTGGTATGATGCAACTTCTCTGCTTGCAGTTATTCAACACAACCTGCAAGCGGGAATGGACTTATTTTCCAGGTTCTTGGTTCTGTGCTTTGAATGATGAAGTGAACTGAATGGGATGAGCTTGTACAACACTGTCGTGGTTAATTTTATGGCCTGTTTTCTCCCTGGTGATAGTTAGGTAGTAGCTTATGACCGTTGGGGGTTCGCAAGAGTTCGGGAGAGCCCCTAGCTAAGATTCTCTGCAGTTTGGAGAACCCTTAAATCCCACTCCTGGCTGGTCCCTCTCAACCCAGCCCTCCCAGGAGTCCCCACGCGGCCCGTTTTTGATGCAGATAAGTACAGGGCCTGTGCAGAGGCTCAGGGAGGTGAAAAAGGGGCCTCCAGGAAGTTTGAGAAGGCCAAAAATGGTCCTGTTTCTAGCTTCCAGAATGCCTCCAGAACCTGGGGACTCTATTTTTGCCTTCCTGGAGGCTCAAAGAAAGCCTCCAGAGCCTGGGGAGGGCAAAAACGCCCCACCCCACCACCATGGTGCAGGAGGCCAACTACATGGCCACGCCCACCCAGCAACCGGGCAGAGAACCCTTTGCTAAAATTTTTGAAGCCCAGCCCTGCTTACAACTAACTGTCCATTTAGTAACTGTTCAAAGTTACAACTTTAATGGGGGAAAAAAAAAAAAAAAAAGGACTGATAACCATTTTGCACACTTAACCACCACTGCAGCATCTCATTGGTCATGTGGTCAAAATTCGAACACTTGACAACTGATTCATATTTATGATGGTTGCAGTCTGAAGGGAAGCCAGATTTACTTAATGACTGTGATTTAACAACTGCCGTGATTCATTTTTAACACCTGCGGAAAACAACATTGTAAAATGGAGCATGACCCTCTTACCTGTCTCGCTTAGCAACAGGAATGTTGGGCTTAATTGTGATGGTAAGTTGAGGAGTACCTATATGTGCAAATTGGAGGAGGCAGAGCATACTGTACATTTCTACCGCAGATTGATAATAAGGTTTATAGCCTGGTTCATCAATACATTAGTATCCTGTCTGATTTCTCGATAAATTGGAAATATTACACTTTGGGGTCAGGTTATAATTTTGCTAAAATATAAACTTTAGGATTTTAGATTGCCTTCCAATTCCTCTGTTTATTTTGGTAGAAAAGTTTGCAGGAAACTTTTGGTCGTAGTTGAAAATATATCCAATGTTTTGATTCAAATGAAGGCAGATATAGACAGATGGTCTGGAATTCCATTGAGTATTTGAGATATGATAAGTGTGATGAAGATGAATTTAACTCCAAGGTTGTTTTGTGCTTCCAGAGGTCATCTTGCGTTTATATCATCACATTATTTTAAACTGATTTACAGGTCATTAAATTCTTTTTTTTTTCCCCTGGCAAGGCTATCTTGTGAGTTTTTCTTTTTTCCCTTGCAAAAATTACAGTTAACATTTGGGAAAGGTGAATCTGACTTTCTACACTTTCAGATTTATAATTGGATATTTATTCTACTTTTACACACCAGCTGAAGTAAGGAATTGCAAAATTCTTCTAGAACTCTATTTTTACTTAACCTCAATTAAAAAAAAAAAAACCCTGACAAAGATTAGATTCCCAGTTTGTCTAGCAACCATGTGTGTACCTGCTGTTAATTCTGCAAGATGAGTAAAAGAAATACAGAGTTGAAGATATGATTTTAATGCTTTTAGGAATGGAAGTAGTACATTATGAGATAATGTCCATTTAAAAATATCAGGTGAATTCATTTTTGTGGAGATGGTAAATTAGGCCTTTTGCAATGTTATTACTTGAATCAATTCAGTTCCCAGGAAATCATTTTTAATGCTTTAAATTCACCACAGAATCTCTGTTTTTAAGGAAACCAAGTAAGGTAATTTAAGAACCCTTCTTGGGAGTTTTTCGAACTCAATTATTTGTTGTTTTTTGACCCTTTGGTTAAGTTGTTATTCAACTTAACCCTTTGGTTAAGTTGTTATTATTGAAGTTCCACCTGATTGGAAATGAACAGAAGAATCAGCTCCAAAGCTTGTGCAGAATGTTGAACAAATGTTATTATTAACTATTTATATGACAACTGGCATTATGAGTTTAAGGGCCCTATTCAGGTAGACCAGGAAAGAGTTTCTTTAATAACCGTAGGAAATTATTTTTTTATGATCTTAAAAAAATGATTAATATACTTTGGATACTATACAGGAACTCCTTGTCTTATTACAACAATTGGTACCAGAATTTCCATTGCGAAGTAAAGCGTTAAGTGAGTGACGTCCACTTTTATGATCTTTTTTTTTTCAAATAGTCATTAAGCAAATCAGAGTGGTGTGGTGGCTTAGAGGTGGAGCTCTCATCTCACAATTGGGAGGCTGTGAGTTCAATTCTAGGCAGAGGCAGATATTTTTCTCTCTAAACACAACGAGAATATATCCGCCGAACTAAACTCCACATTGGCGACAGGAAGAGCATCCAGCTAGTAAACACTCTGCTGCCTCCATTCAGTTTCCCAGACTCTACCGTGCAAGGGATTACGGGGTTGTTAATTGTTGATGATTAAGCAAATCACTGCAGTCCACCTTCTTCCAATGACTTTACTTGTCAGAACCTGGCTGAGAAAGTTGCAAATGGAGAATCATGCGACTCCACCACACTGCAACCATCATAAATAAATTATGGTTGCCAAGCACTCAAGTTTTCAACATGTGTTTGGGGAGGGGAATTCTGCAATGGTTGTAAGCGTGAGGATCAAATTGCAAGTCACTTTTTTCAGTGTCATGGCAACTTCAAACAGTTGCTAAAGCCCCTGTCACACTGCACCAACGGATGCAAAGAGGATGTAAAACGGACAAAAAAGCTTGCCATCCGTTGGTTAACACGATGTATCCGTTCTGTACTCACTGCCTCCGTTTTGCTTCCTCTCTATCCGTCCAGCATCCGTTTATGGATATTTCATCCGCTCAGAAAGTTTTGAGCTGCTCAAAACTTTTGCGCGGAAAATGTATCCAATTCGTCTGTTCTGCATCCGCTAGGCATCCGTTCCGCATCCGCGCAACTCGCATCCGCTCGGACGCAGGGAGGAAGCGGAACAGACGCGGAATGGATGCAGAACAGATGCAGAACGGAAACAAAGCATTTAAAACAGAAAAAACGTTCGCAGAGGGGACCAATCTCGGATATTAAGGATGCCTAGAGGATGCCTAGAGGATGCAAAGGGACGCCTATACTGCCTATAAAAAGGGGGAGCAACTTACCGGCATCTCACTTTCAGACCAGCAGACCAGCTGTGCAGACCTCTGCAGCCTTCATCTGACTCTTCCTCTTCCACAGCATCCAGTCATGTCCACCGTGGATCGTACCACAGTCCTTTTGGTAGCCACCATCATTCTGCAACAGTGTGAAGCCATCTACAGGCTCTGTGAACTCTACTATGGGAAGAAAAAGAGGTGGCCAAGAAGCGTCTGGGTCCGAAGATGGATCGGGAGAAGAGCAGAGTACGGACTGTACAACAAGCTAATGGTGGAGCTCAGGAACGAAGACACTCGGGCATTCCAGAACTTCATGAGGATGCCTCCAGCCATGTTTGACGAAGTTGTGCAGCGCCTGACACCCAGGTTGACCAAGGCAAACACCACCTTCCGGCCCAGCCTGGAACCTGGGCTCAAGGTGGCACTCACTCTGCACCACCTGGCCTCAGGGACCACGTACAGGAGCATGCAGTACGGCTGGAGGGTGCCACACAACACCATCAGCATTGTGGTCAGAGAAGTGGTGCAGGCCATCATCGAAGAATACAAGGAGGAGCTCCTCCAGTGCCCCTCCACTGAAGAAGGATGGAAAAAAGTTGCAGAGCAGTGTGTATCAGAGGTGGAACTTCCCACACACCGTTGGAGCCATAGATGGCAAGCACGTGGCCTGCAAAACACCACCCAAGTCGGGTCCACTTATTTCAACTACAAGGGCTTCTTCAGCATCGTCCTCTTTGCCATGGTCGATGCTGACTAGTAGTTCATCTACATCGATGCTTCAGGCAACGGGTCAGTTTCAGATGCCCAGGTATACAAAGCCAGTGACCTCAAGGAGGGGCTGGAAGGCAACCTCATCATGGGCTTCCCAGATCCAGACCCCTGCCCAACGACATGCAAGATGTGCCCTACTTCATCGTGGGGGATGATGCCTTCTCCCTCAGAACCTACCTCATGAAGCCCTACACTTCCAGACTCCTCACCCGTGAAGAGAGGATCTTCAACTACAGGCTTTCCAGGGTAAGGCGGGTGGTGGAGAATGCCTTTGGCATTCTGGCCAACAGGTTCCAGGTACTACTCACCACCATGCAGCATCGCCCAGAGACCGTGAGGAGGATCATGGAAGCTTGCTGCATCCTGCACAATCTCATGCGCACCTGCTACCCAGTCTTGCAGAACAGGCTCGTGGACCTCCAGCAAGGCAATGGGGACATGGAGCCTGGGGAATGGAGGCAAGGGCAAAACCTGATAGACACTCAGGATGTGCAAGGCCCCAACAGAGCCTCACGTGAAGGGAAGAAGCAGCGCAACCTCCTGAGACACTGGTGCAACTCCCCAGCTGGAGCAGTGGAGTGGCAAGACAGGATGATAGATGACTAATGAGTGCTTCCTTCAGCTTGTCTCATCACACTGATGAGATTGGGCCATGTATGTTGGGTGGGCCTACAATGAACAGGGCGTTTAACAAAGAGTTGTGTTTGTGTTGACATGTGTAGATCAATGATTACATTGTTATTGATAATAAAGGGCCATAGGTGTGGCACTTGGGAGGGTGGACCATACAGTCCCACTATGCTTACACTGGAGGTTTGTCTATCCCCACAGCTATTACCCATCCCAAAGGTATCCCTCCCCACCCCACTGCTATCTTAACCCATCCCACAAGCATGCAAAGGCTTAAACCAATTCTAAAAGTTTCCACCAAGACTTTATTAAAAAAAAGAAATGAAGCAAGTGTGTAAATCAAAGATAAACTTTATTGAACAACAAGCTGTAAAAGAAAAATGACCCAAGTCAAGTGTCCAAATAAAGTCCACACCCAGTCTCTGGCAGTCTTCATGGTCACTCGGAGGTGTGCCCAGTCTCAGGGGTGAAGGGTCCAGGTGCTGTGGAGGTGGTTGCTGCTGCAGTGCTGGTCTGAAGCACCACTGGGGTGCCTGGCCCCGAGAGGACAACAGGTGATGGTGTGTTGAGAAAGCTCTCAGACAGCTGGCTCAGACCCGTGATGCTGAGAGGTCCTTCCTCCATGCCATGGGGTGTCAGCTCCAGTACTGATGAGAGATGTACTGAGGCCGGGCTTGGCTGTGGGGTGGAGGAAGGAGTAGTGTAGTGGGGCTGTCTGGTCTGCAGCTGGGTGAGGACAGGCGTGGGTGACATCGCTGTCGTCGGTGGCATCATTGGCGTGGGTGGCATCGGTGGCATCAGTGGAACCGGTGGCAATGGTGTCACCCGATGACTCTGTGCCTGGACTGGGAAGGGCTGCTGCCTGTGCTGCTGGACCTCCTGGTAGCCGTAGCCCTGGTAGGTGAGGGGCTGTGGGAAGCCTTGGAAATGGGAGGGACATCACCTGGGGTGGAGGAGCAGACCTGGACTGGGTGGGAGCAGGTTTCTCTGGATCTGGAGGGTTGTGAAGTAGCTTGGTGATCCGGTCCTTCACCATCTGGTACTGAGGTTCCTCCATGTTCCTGAGGATCTGGTTGAAATAGGTGAGGAAGGGCTTGCGGTTGGAGGATGAGGAGTCGGTGTTGACCAGCTGAGAGAGGAGATGTATGCTGGTGTGGATGGTGTCCCTGATCTCCAGCAGGACAGTGTGGCTCTGCCCCTCCTGCAGTCTGGCTCTCTGCCTTTCTGTGGAGGTGGAGCTTGGGGGGGTGGATGCGGCTACGGCTGTGGTGGACGCGCCATCTCCTTTCTCCTACCATACCAGGGAGTCCTCCACGTTCTCCACCACGGTTACAACACCTGTCTGCGGGTTCTCTGCCATGGCACGCTCCACAGAAACCTGCCTGGAGACAGGGGCTGACTCTCGGCCGGAAGAGGACTGGGTCTCAGCTGGCTGCCGGAGAGAGAGGGTCGTGAGAGGGGCTGCTGGTGCTCCTCGATGGCAGATCTCACCCTCCAGGAAGCTGCACCTGGCCATGACGTAGGTCTCTCTGTCCGTCAGCTTAACCGTGGCCTGGCCAGATTTCTTCAGGTGCAGCTTCCCGTACCAGGTGTGCATGTGCTTCCACCAGCCGAGGAGCACCTCCGAAGTGTAACCCATACTCTCCGCCCTCTCTCTCCAAGCAGCCTGCTTCCTTTTGGTGTCCCTGTACAGCCGGTGTCCCTTCCGCCACAGATAGTCATTCTCTCTCAGCCACTCCAGCACCTCATCCTCGTGTTCCTCCTCAATATAGTATTGCCTCCTCTCCCGTTGTCGCATACGCCTCTTCCTCCCTTTGGCAGGACCAGATGGGCCCTCATCAGAGGGGCTCCCAGGTAGTAGGGGCTGCTCCTCCACACCACCACCAGCAGCAGCAGCAGCAGGATCATCATCATCATCATCATCATCATCATCATCATCATCATCATCACCAGCAGGATAATAATAATAATCATCATCATCATCATCAGCAGTAGCAGCAGGATCATCATCATCATCATCATCGTCATCATCAGCAGCAGCAGCAGCACCAGCAGGATCAGCAGCAGCAGCAGCAGCAGCAGCAGCACGAGCAGGACCAGGAACACGAGCAGGATGAGCAGGATGAGCAAGACCAGGAGCACGAGCAGGACGAGCAGGACGAGCAGGACCAGCAGGACCAGGAGCAGCTTCAGCATAGTAAGCACCGGCAGAAGCACCACCACCAGGAGCAGCTTCAGCAGAAGCTCCAGCACTAGAAGAGCGAGCCCGAGAAGCAGAAGCCCCAGCAGAAGCAGAGTCAGGGACAGGGGGTGGGAGGGTGGCCCTGTCCCTCTTGCCAGGGATGGCAGCAGGTTGCTGAGGCTTTTGCTTCTTCCCCATGGTTGTGGGGTTGCTGGCTGGCAGGGAGGCTGGCAGGCACCAAGGCTGGCAAGAAGGCTGGCACCAAGGCTGGCAGGAAGCCTGGCAGGAAGCCTGGCAGGAAGGCAGGCAGGCAGGCAGGCAGGCAGGCAGACACTAAGGCTGGCAGGCAGACTGGCTGGCAGGCACCAAGGCTGGCAGGAAGCCTGGCACCAAGGCTGGCAGGAAGCCTGACAGGCAGGCAGGCACCAAGGCTGGCAGGCAGGCTGGCAGGAAGCCTGGCAGGAAGCCTGGTAGGAAGGCAGGCAGGCAGGCAGGCACCAAGGCTGGCAGGCAGACTGGCTGGCAAGGAGGCTGGAAGGCAGGCTGGCAGCAAGGCTGGCAGGCAGGCAGAGAGCAAGGCTGGCAGGGAGGCTGGCAGAAAGGCTGGCAGGAAGGCTGGCAGTAAGGCTTGCAGGCAGGCATGTAGGCAGGGCAGGCAAGGACTCGATGTATCCAGCAGCAGGTCTTTCCTCCGAATGCTGGCCACGTGCGAGCTGCTTCACTTTATATCTGTGTGGCTTATGCAATGCATCCCCCCCGCATGCGCAATTAACGCTCGGCATCCGTTCGGCTTCTGCTGTGCATCCGCTTGGCTTCCGCTCTGCATCTGCTTCATCTGCTGTGCATCCGCTGTGCATCCGCTGTATCCGTTCCGTGTCCGCTTTGCTGAGGTCCCCCAGAAGCCTTGCGGATGTCCCATCCGGTCCCATCCACTTCCATCCGTTGGGCTTCCGTTCCGCATCCGCTTTCCACCCACCCTGAGTCCTCCCCACGTCCGTTCCTTTCCGTGTTATCCGTTCCAGTTATGCAAATTTTTGCCCCTTTTGAGAGCGGATAACAGATGGAACATTTTGCTCGTCCGTTGTGTCCTTTTTACATACGTTTTGCATCCGTTGGGCAGTGTGACAGGGCCTTAAATGAATAGGTCTAAGTCAGGGACCATTTGTGATAAGGGCTGGTCACAGTCACCTTGCTGTTGACAAGCAATTCAGGAGCTGGCACATTAAACTAACAGGGTTTAGACTGTTCCTATTATTATTACTATACTTTGAACCGAAATAAAAATGATTGTAAATTTTACCCTGGATCACTGCATCATAAATATGCATATGTTCCTGGTGATAACCTTAGCTTTTAGAATCTATCAAGATGTCAGGAATTATGGATTTTTGAGGGATGGGAGCTGGATAAAAGAATTACCAAAAAAGGAAAAATCTATAGCTGATTAGCAGCAATGGATTGTTGATAAAGGCTGTTTGTCGATACCTGAATTAGAGGTTTTTCACTGCAAAGGGCAGGGGTGGGATTCAATTTTTTTTTTAAACAACCAGTTCTGTGGGCCTGGCTAAGTTGGTAGGCATGGCTTGGTGGTCATGTTGAGTTGGGTGTGACCAACTCAATATCACATCGAGGTACACATCTCCTCCCCTGGCCTCTCATGCCTGTGGGGGTGCTGCAACAGGCGTAAGTGTGAAAAATTATCATAAGTCACTTTTTTCAGTGCCATTGTAGCTTTGAATGGTCACTCCACACAAGCAAAGTACCAGCAAAGGAGGGGAACAAAACTCTAGAGATGTTCCTGAGACAGGGAGTCTAGTCCTGCCAAGAATGTAATAAGGGTTAATGGAGAGGCAGTTTCTGTAAGCAACACCAGAATGTTTCCTTCCTGCCTTCCGTACAGGATTAGGCCAGTAATTTCTTCTAAGAACCAGTTCTCTGAACTGCTTAGAATGTTAACAACTAGTTCTAGCGAATAGGTGCAAACTGGTAGAATCCCACCCCTGGAAGAAGGCCAAGGAAAAAGTCCTTGCATCTGTTTTATTTTTATGATAAGAATTTTACAGGATCTTTGTTTACTTTTTGTAATCATGATTATGAATATTGAGGTTGCACTGTATTGTCAATATTATTGTCAATATCTCCCCCTTTTAAATCAGTTTAAGGTTTGGCATGTTGGTTAAAGACCACTGCTTGCTCTTGTGGCCTGTTGGCTCCCAGCAGAGCTACCAGCACTCAGATGAGGAGGAGGTGGAGGAGAGCCTGGCTGGCTTTGGAGCCTTTGATAGGAGGCTGTGATAAGGAAACAGCATCAGAGACAGAGGCAGAGCTGGGACCTCCCATCCTCCCCCAGGTAAAGAGACAGCTGAGCTGAGTGAGGGGGAGGAACAAATGGGGCCCATCCCAAATGCTCGTATGCATAGAGAGGAAAGGAGAGGAGAGCAAAGGAAATCAATAAGTTGGCTCTCAGAGAAAGGAAGTCATAGATGCTAGCCAGCCCCTCCCTGGCTAGGAAATATATAGTTGGAGTTTGGGAGTAGCCGGTTATCACAGACAACCATTCACTTAGGACACAGCAAGCAATTGGGATTCCTTAGATAAACCCAGGTTTTGGGGAGCAATTACATTTTATTGTTTTATTTATTTATTTATTGTTTTATGTGAATAAAAGATTGCTACTGCCCTGTTATAAAAAGGGGTTTGTTTTACTCATGAGTAAAATGATTTATCACTATTTGCAAAGGGTAAGTCAGAACAGCTCTTTAACTAACCAAGGTATGCTTGGCACAAACACAGCTGTGTATGGTTCAACCTTTTGTTGTTGTGGGAATTTATTTCTCCTCGATTAATGGAAGAGTCATCATTGCTTAGGATAGAAACCAAATACAGGAATTCCTTGACTTACCATCGTTCATTTAGTGATCATTCAAAACTATAACGGCACTGAAAAAAGGGGTCTTATGACCATTTTTCACACTTACAACCATTGCAGCTTCCCCATACTCAAGTGATCAAAATTCAGACACCTGGCAACTAACTCATATTTATGACAGTTGCAGTGTCCCGGGGTCATCTGATCACCTTCTGACACGCAAAGACAATGGGGAAGCCAGATTCACTCAACAACCCTGTTAACAACTGCCGTGATTCACTTAACAACTGTGGGAAGAAAGGTTGTAAAATGGGGCAAAACTCACAAATGTCTTGCTGAGCAACAGAAATTTTGGACACAATTGTGGTCATAAGTCATCTGTAGACATGCTTTAAACATCCATTTAAGGGCCTCCAATTAAACAACTGTCAGCCTTAGCAGGTAGATTAAACAGGAATCACAACCAGATTCTAATTTTATTTTTAATAGAATCTAACCGGGTCTCTTCTGACCTTCTTGTCCACCTGTTATCCAGCTTCCAACTCTGTTGTTTCTTATCTGACCTTCCCTGGAAAGCATCTCTTCACTCTGTCTCCCAAGGTCTTTCCCACATTCCATTACAATAACAGCTTAATTTAGGAATACATTTCACCCGAATTTGGACAATAGAAATTAGCAGCCAAACAATTGAGTTTGTAGTTTCCTCGAAGAGCAAATCTCTTTTTCTACACCTAGGAGAAGAATAAAGTTTCCCTTCCTTATCTGGCCAGCCCAAGATTGGAGTAGGATACCTGGTTTCTTAGGCCTATAACAATGGTTGCCAACCAGTGGCCTGGGGACCACTGGTGGTCTGTGAGAAAATTCTGGTGGTCCACAGAGAAATGTCACCCCCAAAGCAATTAATCCAGGCTGCGTGGGAACACAAGGCTTATGTTGCTTGCATTGAGAATAACACAAGGTAGTGATGGGAGGAGGGAAAGGGTGGAGGGGAGAATTTGCCCCATTTGCCACATATGCCTTGCCTGGCCACCGGGCTGCTTCTTTCCACTTCTTTCTTCTGCTTTTGGATGTATGCAAGCAGCAAAAGTCTTTCTTTCTCTCCCCCAAACTCTACCAGAAATGAGTCTTTGGGACCCTGTAAGGCCTCCTGCTCCAAGAGGCTGCACCAGCATGACAAGTCTAACAAAGACTCATTTCTGGCAGAGTTTGGGGAAGAGAAAGAAAGACTTCTGCTGCTTCTGCTGCTTTCCTTGAATGAAGCCAAAAGTCTCTCTCTCTCTCCTCCCCCCGAGAATGAAACTGGAGATGGTATCCTATGATCCCAAATAAAGAATGATCGAACAGTAGGAAAATGGGGTGGGGAAAAAAGTGCAGACTTTTTTTGAAATTTCCCCAGGGTCTCTGCTGCTTTCTGTGGAGACCCTGGGAACATGTCAGCAAGCCACTGTCAGTCAAAATTCATATCAGTGGTCCACGGAATTTAAAATTATGAGTTTGGTGGTCCCTGAGGTCCAAAAGATTGGCAACCCGTGGTCTATAATATACATGATGTATTTTGCAAACTAAAAAAAAAATTGCTCGGTATTTTCAAGGTTGATCATTTCAAACTGATCCTAGGAGAACTGAAATCTACTATTTCAGTATGTTCACAAGCAGCATCAAGGCAAAGGAGTCCCTGAGGATTTTACTCCACTAATCATTGGTGACTACAAGGGATGGTGTGCATCTCCGTTTCAAGGCAGTTGAACCAGTGCTATCCAAAGATATTTCCGTGGTCATATGCTGTTAGCTTCCCATCAAAGTGGTGCCTACCTATCTACTCACATTTGCATGCTTTCAAACTGCTAGGTTGGCAGGAGCTGAGGTGAGGAGGGGAGCTCACCCCATCACATGGTGCTTGGATCTCGAACCTGGGCTGCTGTGTTTCCAGATGACAAACCCAGCATCTTAACTGCTGAGCCTCCCCCCCCCCCCATGCAGCATACCCAAGGTTTCTTCTGAACTCTGCTGCAAGAAATGGTGGGTAAAAGTGGACACGATATTCTTAGTGGTGGCTCTGTTTTCCTGAGAAATGGGATTGAATCTTACCATTGACTTTAATTGGGGGATGGAAACATGGGCTGTATTGTTGCTTTTTCTGCACATGAGGACTTTACTTGCATATATATATCAAATATATATCATATATCATATAGAGTGGTACAGTGGCCTAGAGGTGGAGCTCTTGCCTCACAATCAGGAGGCTGTGAGTTCAATCCTAGGTGGAGACAGATATTTCTCTCTCTGGGCACACCGAGAATATATCTGCCAAACAAAACTCTGCATTGGTGACCAGAAATGCATCCAGCCAGTAAACACTCTGCTGGCTCCATTCAATCGCCCAGACTCCACCCCTCAAGGGGTGTTTATGGGGTTATGTTAAATGAGGGTGTTATTATGGGGTTGTTAAATGAGGGTGACATATATATTATATCACATCATCACACACACACACACACACACACACACACACACACATATATAACATCATATATCATATCTTTCTGTTATATTATTTTTAGCTTTTACTCTTGGAATTATTCTTTTAATGCTACCTACATTATTCCATGGTGCCACTCATTTTAGACTCATTTTATTGTGATTGCCAGCCATTGCAGAGCCCCCCCCCCCCTTTTTTTTTTTTTTTTTGAAATAGAAGAGTGAGAGACATAATTGTTCAACTCTTAAACAAATGAATAAATGAATGAAACACCTTCTTGGAACATACAATTTGCCCCTCACTAGAAATTAATATCTGTAACCAGCTCTCACAAAGTTGGCAGGCAATTGATCTACAGAGAGGAGAAACATCGAGACAGTGGAAGATCATGCGCAAATATTAAAAGTGCAAGAATTCTTTCTTACTAAATGCCTAATTCCTTTCAATAGCCTTCTCTTGTTTTAATAACATGAGAATATAATTATATTTTCCAAAGAAGCCAAAGGGGTCCTTTTATTTTTATTTATTTTCTTGAGGCAGAGCACTAAATTACTTTTCAACAGTGTTACGAGTTTTTTTGTGTTTTGTTGGCTGTTTTTTGTCGCTTTGGTTGTTGATTTTAAAGAGTTGGCATTGGGAATTGGAAGTTATAAGGGGTGGGGGAAATAGTATCTCTTCTTAATTCAAGAGTAGAAAGATGACATTATATAGATAAGCACTTATTCTATGTCTCCACACCTAGAAATGAAGTGGAGTAAATGTATTTCCATGGAAGTTAATCAAAACTCACAAACATGACTTTGGTGCTTTTCATTCTGGAAAAGTGACGTAGCAAAAAGAAAGGAGAAAGAAGCCAGGAGCATCACTCATAAGAGTGTGATTGCGTTCACGTTTCCCCTGAGACGATTGCTTGCGTCTCTCACGTATCTTGCTGCAACCAGGAGGTAGGAAGCAAAACAGAAGCAGCTGTTGAAATGAAGTAGGAATGACTATCATATTAACGATGGAAAAAGAAAGGAAGGAAGGAAGGAAGGAAGGAAGGAAAAAGAGTGAGGGAGGGAAGAAAAAGGAGGGAGAAGAAGGGAGGGAGGGAGGGAGGGAGGGAGGGAGGGAGGAAAGAAAGAAAGAAAGAAAGAAAGAAAGAAAGAAAGAAAGAAAGAAAGAAAGAAAGAAAGAAAGAAAGAAAGAAAAAGAAAGAAAGAGGAAGGGAAGGAAAGAAGGAAAATAAGAAAGAGGAAGGAAGGAAGGAAAGAAGGAAGGAAGGAAAGAAAGAAGGAAGGAAGGAAGGAAAACATATTGCCATGTATGAAAATCATCTTGTTTACTGAAAGAACTGAAATTTAGATACTCTAAGCTTCCTACCTTTTCCCACAAACTTTGCAGAGGCTTACGGTTTACAGGTAATCATCGACTTATGACCACGATTGGGACTGGGCTTTCCATTGCTAAGCAAGGCAGTCATTAACCGAGTTGTGCCTGGTCTTATGATTTATTTATTTTTTTGCCACAATCATGGAGAAAAATCACATGGTTGTTAAACCAATCCAACTTCCCCCATTGACTTGGCTTGTCAGAAACCGGCAGGGAAAGTTGCAAATGGCGTTCGTCATTTACTGACCTGTAAATCCCACTCCACCTTTTTTTATCAGCGATGGGTGCAACTCCAAATCATCACGAACAGATGATTGTAAGCTGAGGGCTTCTCCTATCGAGTTACTCAGACTGGATTTAGAGACAACAAATGAGACAACTCCGAACTAATAATGCTTGAATGGATATGAACTTTGTGGTTTCTAGTAGCAACTTCATATGGATATCACCTCAAACAGCCCAAGTGCAATTTTAATCAGAGAAAATCATCGGATCTTGAACTGGGAATGTGGCAGATAGCAAAAGGAGAAATAGTTGGAAACTAACTATGGTTCCCCTACTGTTTTAGACAGCTTGTAGTCCACAAGGGACATCAATCTACCACTGAGGTTCCTTCTTGCTCAATGCTCAAACTGAGACAATAACAGCTACTTCCATATTCTCTTGCATCCAGGGAAAGAGTGTAGGATGGGCCCTTTCTGAAAAGTTGCTATCATATTTGCAAGTCCAGGGTAAGTGTTTGAGGACTGATCAAAGGAAATGGTCATGGTTTACCCTGCTCTGGATATGAATGCAGGTGTGTGCTTGCTGGGGCTTCCAATTGTGGCCACCTTTTGGTCACTGAATGATGAACCATCTCCAAGATCAATCAAAACGCAAGTAGGTAGGTGAACGAGGGCTATTTTTTTTTAATTCATCCAAAGCAAAAAGACTGCCACCCACGGTACCAAATGGACGTTCCGATGTTTATGGATATGAGTGAGTTGTTTAAGTTCATGGTCTCTCAGTCCATCCTTGAGAAAATAATGATAATGCTACTGATACTCTGGACGGTAAGCCAAGAGATTAATCTAAGAAGCAAATGCTCCACAACCCAAATGGTAAAACTTGTAGCTAAACACAATGCTACAATAAGAAGCAGTGGCGGCAAATTCTCAGGAGTGCAACTCAACCAAAGCAAGGAAAAGAAAAAGGAAAACCTCTCCATCAGCATTCTTCTTATTTTGTTTTGCAAAACACCGAGACAAAACAGGGATCCCAAATTAAAAGATTTGCTTAACAGCCTGGTTGTGCAAAGAGATACAATTGCCGTTTAAGAACTTGTGTGAGTCCTTAACCTTCCTGTACCTCCCTCCTCACCCATTTGCAAGCAAGAATGCCTTTGGCTTTAAAATTCTGTGCTTCTTGATATGCCAGGCCCGTTAATCCCTGGTCTGGGCTGAAATGCATCTTTCATTCCCTTCAGAGTGTCTCAAGGCTTAAAATAAAACAAAGGGAAGCGGGTAAACAAAGAGAAAGGTGATAGGCACAACTCACCTACAGAGCACGGGAAATTACCCCATTTGCCCGGTCAAGTTCACAAAATTAATTAGTACCCAACACCACTGGACCATATGTTTTTTGGTTTGTGTGGTCACGAGTATGCACTGCCTCACTCCAAAGGCTGGAGTAGAGGTTTGGAGGTGACCTGTAGAAGGCCTCCAGATCAGTGGTGGGATTCAAATCATTTAACAGCTGGTTCTCTGCTCTAATGATTTCTTCCAACAACCAGTTCACCAAACTGCTCAGAAAGTTAACAACCAGTTCCCCCAAACTGGTGTGAACTGGCTGAATCCCACCACTGTGCCAGATCCCTTTTTGGCAACCAAAAGGGCTACATTGGCCCACCCACCCTTCTGGTAGGAGGAAATCCAAAAGGAGTCCAGCCTTGTGAAAGAATCAGGAAACAATGCTCCTCACAATTATATGCTGGGTGATATTTAAAGGGAGTCTGTAGGGATGGAGGGGACTGGTTTGGACTGCTTGAAGTTGGAACTTCATCAGCTCAAAATAATAAAGAGAGGGAGGGAGGGAGAGAGGGAGAAAGGAAGGAAGGAAGGAAAAAAGAAAAGAAAAAAGAGAAAGAAAAAAGAAAGAAAGAAAGAAAGAAAGAAAGAAAGAAAGAAAGAAAGAAAGAAAGAAAGAAAGAAAGAAGAGTATGTAGGGATGGAGGGGGCTGCTTTGGGCTGCTTGAAGTTGGA
>BLBF01000059.1:6647044-6679237 GCA_015471245.1 Laticauda colubrina | reverse complement strand
GGAGAAAGGAAGGAAGGAAGGAAAAAAGGAAAGAAAGAAAGAAAGAAAGAAAGAAAGAAAGAAAGAAAGAAAGAAAGAAAGAAAAAAGAAAGAAAGAAAGACTGTAGGGATGGAGGGGGCTGGTTTGGGCTGCTTGAATGGCATCATTGAAGAAGTGAGTCTGTTGTTCAAGTTTGCTTTGGGAGCAGACATTCCTGTGAGACATCAGCAAAGAAAGGAAGTCCTTAGAAGGTGCCAGAGGATGGCCTCTGAATTTATTTTGAATTTCACTTAGAGGAAAGAAGAGGTTGGTGGTAGAAAATATGCAGAGTTATTCCTTCTCCTTCCACAACAAACCTCATTCATCTGCTTGACTTTTTGAGCTCCTTGTAGGATTCTTCAGATAGTATGCCTGCTTGGGTTTTTTGTTTTTTTGGAGGGGAGTTGGGTAGGGAGAACTTTATTCTTAATATAAAGGCCCGGTCCCACTGGCCGTCGGATGCAAAACGTATGCATAAAGGACACAGCGGATGAGCAAAATTTTGGGGGTGGTTCCATCCATTGTCATTCGCTCCAAAAAGTGGCAAAAATTTGCATAAACAGAACGGAAAAGAACGGAAAAGAATGGACGTGGGTAGTATGTAGCGGGGATGTTAAACAGATGTTCATAGGAAGCCTAGCGGATAAAAGTGGATGGAAGTGGATGACACATCCGAAGAGGTTCTGGGGGATAATTGCGAAATGGATGCATCACGTACGCCTAAAGGAAAGAAAGGGGACGCCGCGCGGATGTATATCAGATGCAAACCATTCACTGCGCATCCTTTCTATTTCCGTGCTACAAACGCTGTGTAGACGTTCCATGTACCTTTTCTTTCCTCCCTCTTTCTGTTTTCAGCTGCAGCGGATGTGAGTTGCGAGGATGCCCAGAGGATGCAGAGAGGATACAGTGGACGTTTAACGGATGATAAATGGATATAGAACATTTGTTGCTTGTATGTCATGGATTTACATCATACACAGTGGAAAGTTCATCCATTCATAAAGTTTTGTGCAGCTCAAAACTTCTTGCACGGATGAAATCACAGTGGACGGATCCTCGACGGATAGAGCATATGAAACACGTATGCAATGAGTACACAATGGATGCATAGTGTTTTCCAATGGATGGCAAGCTTTTTTTAACGTTTTACATCCTCTTTGCATCCGTAAGTGCAATGGGACAGGGCCTTAAAGACTTGTAAAGAATGCAAGTAAGTGCTCTGCCTGCTTTTGAATGTGCCATCAAAACATGCAATGGGAAAATAAAAACATTTCTATAATGTATTTTTTTTCCTTTCTCTGCAACCTTGTTCTTATTTCTTGTGTGGATTTAATGAATTCATCAAGACAGCCACAGACATGGATGGGACTGTCACCTTCTCTTCTGAGATCAGCCAAAGAAGGTCTATCCACTTGTGAATGCAAGGTGGCACCACTGAGCAATGGGAATCTGTGCTTAGTCTAATGACTAAGCCCAAAATAGTAGAGGGAGGGAAGGGAAGGGAAGGGAAGGGAAGGGAAGGGAAGGGAAGGAAGGAAGGAAGGAAGGAAGGAAGGAAGGAAGGAAGGAAGGAAGAAAGAAAGAAAGAAAGAAAGAAAGAAAGAAAGAAAGAAAGAAAGAAAGAAAGAAAGAGGAAGGGAGGGTGGGAGAGGAGAGAAGAGAAGAGAGAAGAGAAGAGAAGAGAAGAGAAGAGAAGAGAAGAGAAGAGAAGAGAAGAGAAGAGAGAAAGACAAAGAGGGAGGGTAGGAGGAAGGAAGGAAAGAAGGAAAGAAAGAAAGAGAAAGAGAGAGGGAGGGAGGGAGGCAGAGAAGACAGAAAGAAAAAAGGAAGAAAGGAAAGAAAGAAAGAAAAAAGAAAGAAAGAGGGAAGGAGGGAGGAAGGAAGAAAGGAAGGGACAAAGAATGAGATCACCAACAATGGTTTCAAGTTATGATGAACTCAAGGTGGCTTCCAAAGACTAAGACACATTTCATTCTCACATGACAGGATATCTCTTTACACAATGCTGCAGGGTTGAGACCCGATCTCTCCGCCTGCATTCTGCTTAGATTGCAGATGAAGAGCCTGGACAAGTTTTTTCCTCTTCTCAGAGTGAGTTCTTATTCTCTTTCCTCCCTTTCTCAAGAAAACAGTTCCCTAATCCTCTGTAAAAAATCAAAGGTAAGCTATATTAGGGGATGAAATATTCATAATACTGCCCTGGTGTCTCTGTAAGATCATTCACAAAGCTATTCATTTCCAAGCTGATCCTTTTATGAAAAAGTGACAATCCATGTTTATTTACAAAGGATCTGAATACCACTCATTGTTCAAAATCCAAATTTTACATTGTCCTTTGCCACCCATGTACAAGTAGGGATTAACTGGGGGGTTGGGGGGTGGAAGCTTCCCAGCACAAGGGGAAGGATAATAAGAAAATAGCCATCTACCCAAGAATGCCAACGAAGGGAATTATCCTTTGTTCCAAGAATATTGCAGTGCTGATGAAGACACTGTGGTTGAATGTAGTCTGGATTCCCAGAAGGGGAAGGGGGCTGTGTTCCAGAGGAGCAAGAGACAGCAAAATTTAGATAGTCTAATTGGGAGGAAGATAGTTAACAAGGCTCCTCCCTAGCAATTCTCAGAGAATATCTTTAATGATGCAAGTAGTTACTTTAGTTTGGCAAGATTCTGTCTATAGGTGAGGAATAATAAAGGATACTGCTTAGGAGCATCTCAATGTGTCTTTCTTGATTTTTAGAGCCTGACACCAGCCAGGATCATAATGCCATGTTCTTCAGATCTCACCTGCTTTCTTTAAGATGAATTCCATCCCAAAAGTTAAATTAATTAATTGGACTGTATTCCCCACCCACCTCAATATGAATAGCGAACACCTTAGATCAGTGGTGGCTAACCTTTTTGGGCACCCATGCCAAAAACTGAAGGCAATATGTGTGCGCTACCCCAACCCCATGCATGCACCACCCCCACATATTCCTTGCATCTCTGTGCATGCTCATGAGACACCCCATGCACCCCACACATCTCTGTGCATGCATACACATCTCCGGCACCCCCTGCCTCCATTCATGCATGCCAGATACCCAACAATCAGCTGGCAGGAGGGCAGTACATGTGCATGCACAGTGGGGCTCTTCTGGATGACCTCTCACCTGGAAGAGCCTCAGAAGGGGTCTTCTGGACCCCACTTCCAGCATGCATGCCATAGGTTTGCCATCATGGCCCTAGATGATAGGCTCAAGATTCAGATGGATCTTGACAGACTAGAACACTGGACTATATTTAACAAAATGAAATTCAATGTAGAGAAAAGTAAAGTCCTACACGTAGGCAAGAAAAACCAAAAGGACACACATAGACTGGGTGAAACCAGGCTCAACAGCTGTAACTGTGAGAGGGATCTTGGAGTCTTAGTGGACAACCAGCTAAATAGGAGCCAACAATGTGCAACAACAGCTAAAAAACTCAATGCAGTCCTAAACTGCATTAACAGAGGGATACCATCAAGATTAAGTGAGGTAGTAATCCCACTCTATAAAGCCTTAGTAAGACCACACCTAGAGTACTGCATCCAGGTTTGGTCACCACACTATTCAAAAAGATGTTGAGACTCTAGAAATAGTTCAAAGAAGAGCAACCAAGATGATTAGGGGACTGGAGGCTTAAACATACGACAAACGGTTGCAGGAACTGGGCCTGACTAGTCTAGGGAAGAGAAGGACCAGGGGAGACAGGATAGCGGTGTTCCAATATTTGAGGGGCTGCCATAGAGAGGAGGAGGCCAAGCTATTTTCCAAAGCACCCATAGGCAAGATAAGAAATAATGGATGGAAACTGAACAAGGAGAGATTCAACCTGGAAATAAGGCGATATTTTCTGACAGTGAGAACACTCAACCAGTGGAACAAAGTTGCCTTTGTAAGTTATGGGAGTTTCATCACTGGAAGCTTTCAAGAAGAAATAGGGCTGCTATTGGTCAGAAATGGTATAGTGCTTCCTGCTTAGGCAAGGGGTTGGACTAAAAGACCTAAGAGGTCCCTTCCAATTAATATTAATATTTCTAGTGCCACTAAGGTTATTTTCAGAGAGCGGCTTTTCACTTACAAATGATATGTAATTCATAAATTAACCTACCGCTCTGAATGTTAAATGTGTTCATTTGATATTAACTCAGTGAAAATCAATAGGAGTTGCTCAACATGGAATATTTTCAAGTTGGGAGAATGAAATGCACTTTTATTTCTATGTCAGTAATCTAATGTGCATGACAATGCTTCTTTTCCCACAAATGAACATTTTCCTTTCTTTTTTTCCATCCCTCTGCTCATATTTTTTTTTTCCTTGATAATTGTCACGGTGTCATAGCTTTTATCTCTGAGTAAGTACTTTCTCTGAAATACCTTTTATTCTTTTCAGTTCCTCCCTATTTCTCCTTGTCTTACACTCCTTCGGATTTCCACCCAATCTTGCAAATTTCCCCAAACGTACTTCCTTTCTGAGAAACAGAGAAATGAACAGAAACTATCATTAATGAAAGTAAATAACTTTCATTAGCTATTCTGAAAGCTCCAAAGGCTGCATAATTAAAGTGATAACATAAAAGTTAAAACATGAAAAAAATGTGGGATTAAAGCAAGTCAGCCTGGAGGAGAAAAAATACAAAAGGAAAAAAAAAAAAAGAGCTGAAGGTAACAATAGCTAAAATTAAAAGTGTTTTTTAAGCAATATTAATTACTCCCCAGCTGCTTAGCTGATAAATCATCAAATACAGGCATCTTATTCTGGAGTTTGTTTCAATAAATTGAAGAAACAGGAAAAATGCCAGGATTCAACCTTCTGCCGCAGTTTTGCCCAATCTAAAGCTTTACAACCACACTTAAGCCAGAATCTGATGCCAAGTTGATATTCTGATATTGAAAGGGTTTGTAATATATAGGGAATAATAATCATACTGAAGTTAAATCATAGTAAAGCAACTAAATCAACATTAGCTTCAAATCTGGAAGTTTTACAGCCTGAGGTTAATCAGTCTTTCTTTTATTTATTTGTGAAGAAAATGTATACATGACCATCCAACTGACTCTTACAGAAATAAAACCCCAATGTTAAATATTAAAAACCAGTTAACTCCCATCACTCCTGGTGATGACAATCAAACAAATTACTTGATGAGATCCATTTTGCCCTGACGTCCCCAGGCTGGATGGCAAAACCAAATCTTCAGGGCCTTTTGGAAGAGTGTCAAGATGGAAACCAATCTTATGTCTACAAATGATTTTCCATAGAAAGGAAGCCACTAGAGAGAAGTCCTTCTTCTTCGCTCCATCAGCGAGGGAGCAAGCAAAGAACAAGTAAGGTAACATCTCTTTTAATGTCTTCTATGGAATTCAGTTGCGTTGACAGTTAAATCTGACTTATGATCTAGCAGTGGGATTAGAATCCCCACTTTTTACTCAGGACAGACGGCCAGTTTAGGAACACTAGAACAAGATGTATGGAATATGCACCATACTTAAGGATGTCCACATGCTGCAATGCAAAGTTAAGATGTCTGGACTTTTGAATGAGGAGTCTATGCTTGCATGGCTAACATGTACCACTACATGAAAAATTGTCAAGAATTCTAGCTAAAGAGTTATACCTCATATTGCCTGGATGCAAAAATCCTGATGCAGTTTTCTGTAGATTTGTTTCTCTAGACTTATTTGTGACAAAAATGGAAGCGCGCGCGTACATACATATGTATATGTATATGTCACATCCTTACCATATCTTTTGGCTAACCCACCATCAAGATGGAATTTATTTTAAATTATTATCTCAATCAAGATAGACTTATAATCAACAGCAAATACTTTAGAATGTATCATGAACAGAAAAGGAAGGAAGGAAGGAAGAAAGGAAGGAAGGAAGGAAGGGAGGGAGGGAGGGAGGGAGGGAGGGAAGGGAGGGAGGGAGGGAGAAAGAGGAGAAGGAAGGAAGGAAGAGGAGGGGAAGGAAAGAAAGAAGAGAGGGGAAGGAAGGAAAGAGGGAGGGAGGGAGGGAGGGATGCTGTCTACTGGCTGAATCCAGACCAAACTGATTTAAATTAACAAAACGCCAGACATGAGTTGAACCAACACAGACTGCATGCGAAATCCTGTGTGTGTGATTGTGTGTGCGTGCCTTCATTATTTCCTTTGTTATTTTTATTCTGATTTTGCAAAATGAAAGAAAAAGAGCTATAAATCTCAGATAGCCCACAGGTTTGGTTTGGTTTTTTTTTTAATGCAGAGCACAAATCAAGATAATAAAATAACAATAAAACAAGATAAATGATACAAACCCTAGTTGAGTCAGTTTGGTGATCTGACTGCACGCAACATAGAGCTGAGTTTGCACTTAAAAACCAGAAAACACAGCTGCCAGGGGAAAGAGAGGCCTGCCTAAAAATCAATAGGGAAGCCAATTTATAACAGCAATGAATTTCTTAAATAAGATTTTATGGGTTTTCATAACCAATGAAAAACATGGAACAAAGTGAATAAGGCTATTTAGTGGCTCACACCAGAGCAATATTACTAAACTCTGGCAAGTAGAATCTACAGTGGCCAATCAACTCACTATGCTTCTCATAAACTTTGCAAATGAGTTTGAGTAGTAATGATGGGGGGGGGGGGGCGAAAGCATGCAAACATATGCTATTATAAAAAGGGTAGAACTTAATGTAGACTGTATAGGTCATTTAGCAAACTGCAGTTAGAACAGCACTGAGAAAAAAAAGTGACCCAAGGCCCATCTTCAAACTTACAACTGTTGTAGAATTCCCATAGTCACCTAATCTAAATTTGGGTGCTTGGCAACTAGCATGTATTTATAATGTTTGCAGCATCCTGGAGTCATATGATTGCCATTTGTAACCTTCCCGACTGAATTCTGATAATGGGTTAAGCCAGATTTGCTGAGCCATTCATTTAAGAATTGCTGTGATTTGCTTAACCACTATGGAAAAAGAGTTGTCAAATAGGTTTTGATTCACTTAACAACTGTCTTGCTTAGCAACAGGAATTCTGGACTCAATTGTGGTCATACGTCGAAGATTAACTGTATTACAGATATTCTTAAGAGGAGTAACAAAACGTTTTTCTTGAAATTTTTTAGCTGTTTTCATTTTTTGTTTTTGGAATGTTGTATACGATATGGAACATCACAGTTTCACAATCCTGATTTCCGTTTAGTTTGGTTTAGTTTAGTTTAGTTTATTGTCATTGCACCTGGTACAATGAAAGCAAACACCATCTTCAGTGCACATCATGACCATGACAATAAACACAAACACACATCCTTCACCCTCCACACATTGAACCGAAAACCCCTGACACTGCACCAACACTGCACTATACAGTAGAATTCAACAGAGCTCCTGCCCTGGGATAGAAGCTGCTTTTCAGCCTATTTGTGCTTGTTTTTATTATTCTGTATCGTCTACCAGATGGTAAAAGTTCAAAAAAAAGGGTTCTCAGGATGAGATGGATCTTTGAGAATGTTTTGAACTTTCTTAAGGCAGCGGGAGCTATGAAGGTCTTCCAAAGAGGGGAGAGGGCAACCCATGATCTTCTGGGCAATGACATTCACCCTCTGGAGTGCTTTTCTATCTGCCCCTGTGCAATTGGCAAACCATACAGAGGTGCAGTAAGTTAAGATACTCTCTATGGTGCAGTGGTAGAAGGTCACAAGCAGTTTTTCATTCAGTTATTTTCTGAGAAGTCTCAGGTAGTATCATCTCTGCTGGGCCCTTTTGACCAGGGCTGCAATGTGAGCAACCCAGGTCAGATCCTCTTTTATTTTAACACCCAGAAACTTAAAACTGGCCACTTGCTCCACTTGGTCTCCATTGATAAGCAAGGGATGGATGTATGATCTGTTTCTTCTATAGTTCACTATAAGCTCCTTGGTCTTATTGGTGTTGAGAACCAAGTTATTTTCTCCATACCATCAAAGCAACCGATCCACCTCTTCTTGATAGGCAGACTCACCACCACCCCCCGAAAATGAGCCCCACCACTGTTGTATCATCTGCAAATTTAGCAATTTATTGGTTGGAGAAGGTAAACAGAGCTTCTACCAGCTCCAGCAATGGTGATTGTAGACAATCACAATGACTGCTTCGCCGTTCTCATAAAAGGATGATGTATGTTGATAATATGGCTGCATTAACAATCCTCCTCCTATTAAATTAAAATTGATGCAACAAATCAAGCTATCTTTTATCAGCAAACAGTAACACCTCTTCAACAGATTACAGAAAGAAAACCTTGAATGTAATTCAAAATGCCAACTTAAACAGCTGTATTTTGACACCTGTTTTGCAAATGCAAGGGATGGAGTGATGGAAATAAAGAACATTTATTTCGAAAAACATCTGACTCAGAGAAAAGCCTTGTGCACATGCCCTATAGATTTAGGCATTTTCATCAAAGGAGTATTTTTGTAGAATGTATGTATATGTATATATGTGCTGTCCAGCTTCCTGCGGGTATTATCCCACGTCATTGTAGTGCTTTTAAAGTTGTAACAAGGTTTCAGCAGAATCTCATCTGCCATCATCAGGCTTCTGTATTGGGTCAGGTTCTCACAGCCGTTGGTTTTAAATTTGAGGCTAGCCTATTATTGTGGCAGGATGGTTTTTTCTACATCCTGATTGGTTGGGAGTCTTGGTCTGTGTTTATTGGACTTGGAGTGTGTTTGATTGGTGTTTCTGGTTTCTTCTGTCTGTTTTGTGGCTTTGATTGGCTGGCAACCCTCTGCTGTTGCACTGGAGGCTTTCAGTGCAGCTTGGCTTCGTGTGAAAGGATGGCTATTATCTATTAGGAAGCTCAGTTTCATCTGGGTGCCTGGTGGGGGGGTGTTTGAGCTGGAGGTATCAGAGGGAGTCTGTTTTTGCCCAGGTGTTTGCCTGGCTTGTGGCATGGAGATCTTTCTATTTGAGAGTGCAGGCTTCCAAATGATTGACAGTCTGGTAGAATCATCTCTTCTATTCATGCTTTCAGGTCTTTTTTCAATCTCTATGGCTTCTCTGATCATTCTGTGGCTGGGGGTTTTCTATGGTGGCCAGGGTTTTAGTGCCATTGAAGTTGATGTTGTGACCTGTGGTTTTCATGTGTTGGACTAGTGAGGAGGTGTGTTCCAGCTTTTTTACTGCATTTTTGTGTTCATCCAGGCGGGTACTTATTCTTCTATTGGTCTGTCCAATGTATGTGGCCGGGCATGATGCACAGGGAACTTCGTATATGCCTTGGTTTTCTAGGTCAATTTTGTCTTTGGGGTTTCTAAGGATGGCTGCTATTTTTTTGTCTGTTTTGAAGGCAGTCTTGATGTGATGCCTGTGTAGTATCTTACTGATTTTGTCTGTAGTACCTCTTATGTAGAGCTGGACAGCTGTTGCATAGGTCTGTTGATCTTCTAGGTCTCTGTTATGTCTTGGTGTGTTTTTGTGGATCAAGCTGGTGATTTTGTTTTTGTGGAAGCTGTTGACTGTCAATACTTTAGTCAGGGTGCATAGTTCAGTCTTTATATGTGTCTTGTCTGCCAGGCGTTTGGTTCTGGTAATTAGTGTTTTGGCCACGGAATTTATCTGTGCTAGGTGGTGGTTGGATTGGGCGTTGAGATAACGGTTGGTGTGTGTTTTCTCCTGGTATATGGTGTGTCCCAGTGTGCCATCTGTTCTTTTGTAGATTAGTACATCTAGGAATGGTAGTTATTTGTTTATTTCCGTTTCCATGGTGAACTTGATTTTGGGGTGTGCGCTATTTAGGTGTGTTAGGAAATTGTTTAGGTTTTCTTTTCCATGGGGCCAAATCACAAATGTGTCATCAATGTATCTTAGCCATTGTTAGGGTTTGTGGGTGGCATTAGCCAGGGCTCTGGATTTGAATTCTTCCATGAACAGGTTGCAATGATGGGTGACAGTAGTGATCCCATAAGGGCTCCTTCAATTTGCTTGTATCTTTGTCCTTTGTATATGAAATATGTGTTGGTTAGGCAGTGTTCTGTTAGTTCCATGAGGTCTTTAGCTGGTTGGTATTTATTTTTGATGATTTCAAGAGTTTCTTTTATCGGGACTTGAGTGAACAGTGAAACCACGTCGAAACTTACATGATGGCAGATGAGATTCTGCTGAAACGTTGCTACAACTTTAAAAGCACTACAATGACATGGGATAATACCCGAAGGAAGCTGAACAGCACACATGTAAGTACCCGCGAAAACTTAAACACACACATACACACACACACACATATGTGTGTGTGTGTGTGTGTGCTATTCACACACACAAAAAAAAAACATATATATCTCCTGCCCAACATAAGAGGTACTACAGATAAAATCAGTAAGATACTACACAGGCATCACATCAAGACTGCCTTCAAAACAGACAAAAAAATAGCAGCCATCCTTAAAAACCCCAAAGACAAAATTGACCTGGAAAACCAAGGCATATACGAAATTCCCTGTACATCATGCCCGGCCACATACATTGGACAGACCAATAGAAGAATAAGTACCCGCCTAGAGGAACACAAAAATGCAGTAAAAAAGCTGGAACACACCTCCTCACTAGTCCAACACATGAAAACCACAGGACACAACATCAACTTCAATGGCACTAAAACCCTGGCCACTATAGAAAACCCCAGCCACAGAATCATCAGAGAAGCCATAGAGATTGAAAAAAGACCTGACAGCATGAATAAAAGAGATGATTCCAGCAGACTGTCAATCATTTGGAAGCCTGCACTCTCAAATAGAAAGATCTCCACACCACAAGACAGGCAAACACCTGGGCACAAACAGACTTCCCCTGATACCTCCAGCTCAAACACACCCCAACCAGGTGATCAGGAAAGTTGTTTGTTTTTTTTCCCCTGGAAAAGTTTTTTTTTTTTTTCTGGAAAAGTTATAGTATTTCTGAGAATGGATCTTGGAAAAATGCTGATAAATAGACCTTTTGCTAAATGTTTCCACTGTGGACTTTTTTTATTATTGGTGAGTCATGCTTGATATTTTTTTTTTAAAAGAAGAATCAATCCTTTGAATCTAAAACACAGCTCAGGACTGAAGGCCATCAACTCCACTGAAACTCAACTTCCACTAGGTAGTTTATAGACAAAATAGGCCTTCAACAAAATCTCTACCATCTTGGCTAGTGCAACCCAGCAGAACTTTACAAATGGTTAATTGCCTGCTGTTCTCACCCCACCAATTTAAAATTGCTTTGCAGTTATCTAAGGTTAAATGTGTGGTAAAATCATTCATGCATCATGGGCTTTTGTCCAAAAAGATTTGGAGAACTGTATGGTGCCTAATCAAATGGGACTACATGCACCATGATTTTTCTAAGGAAATTGCAGTTGTCTATTAGAAATATATTTTTTTTTTAAAAAGGGAAATGGCAATGTGTTTATAGTAGGAAATAAAATGAATGTGTCATAAAAATAACATGAAAAAGGGGTTGGCACAATCTCTGATGAGATTAAGCAGGATGTAATCAGTGCCAGAAGATGCAAATCAGAGCAATGAAATTACAGTTGTAGGCTCCCTCTATACAACTGAATAGGGCCCATATCCCAAACTGACTGACTGACTGACTGAATGAATGAATGAACGACTTGATTGAATGATTTGACTGAATAACTTTTGCCTGGCATCTTTATTATGATTTTTTTCGATTGGCTTTATGAATCTGCTTTTATGTTTGTTGATGGCAAGATAACCATATAACTTTATGCAATTAATCGATCGATCAAAGTATAGGTGGATGAAGTACTATGTCAAATGTAAACAGCGAGCTCAAGTAAAACACCAGAAGTCTTCACTCTCAGTGCCAGTTATGTGGAAGCAACAAGAACTTTTGGGAGTTCTTGTTCGAACCCATAGATCTGGCATGTCCAATTAGACACTGGGGCAGAACTTCCTTACTTCTGAAACAAGAATTATTTAAGGGAAGGAAGATGTAACTTTATTATTTGTCAGGTACGAAGAATCAGGACCACATGATAAGTTCCAATCAAGCTGATTTATTGTTTGTGCCTAAACACAAAAAAGTCAACTAATAGTACGCAATAAATTGGCCCTAGGTAAGAGTTGATGAAATTCAAGAGGGGTTGGATTTAGACCATTTGTGGGAACATAATGACTCCATGCTGATTACTCTCTTGACTTTGATTGATTGATTACTCTCAATTGATTACTCTCAATTTCTGCCTATCCCTTCTCCTACATTATTAAACATAAAATCATATCGTCCTAATAATGATTAAAAAAATCTTTTGGAAATGTCTACCTAAATGGTTTCTAATTATATCAAGAAGAGAGAGAGGCCCAGTACTGTCTCATTTCCAAGTGTTTGTATGTACATTTCTAACACCTTCAGTCTCCATTTCTGCCTTCAGAATCTTCTCTTCAAGAGGTAGTTATCTAAGATACTGGCACCATTTCCTTCCGTGGAAGGAGATAATACGTATTATTTGCCAAAGTAAATTTGACATTAATTAGCAGGATTCTCACTGGCAGAGACTCCTACTGAGAAGCAGATGCGTTGCCGTCTCTCAGCTATTTCTCCTCCTGCTGTGAAGAACCCCAGAAGAGCTGGATTTTCGGTGACTGCTTCACTGTCATCACGGTTGTGTGAAAACTGACTATCACTTCACTACTGAAAGTAGATCTCGAAACCTCTGTCCACACTGTAAATGGAGTTTATTTAAAAGGAAATAAAGCTATTTCCACATTTGTCAGGTCACTTTTGAGAGTTTTGATGGGTGTTCAGAGATGTAATTTTTCCAAACTCCTCAAGGCTTAAGCGATGTACAAACAAATACTCTCTTTTAGACTCTGCAGCAAGAATGGGAACTAAGTGAATGGACAGCTGTCAGTCCTTCTGTTTCACACACATACTTATACGTGCAATTATAGCCCAAAGTTACCGAGTATCTATTTTAGAATGCTGCTAGCAATCTTACCATAGTAAAGTTTGAGATTTCTCTGTCATAATAGACATGTTATAAAGCTACCTTACTATTTCCAGGATAAGAACAGAGGTGGCATTCAGCAGGTTCTGACCAGTTCTGGAGAACCAGTAGCAGAAATTTTGAGTAGTTTGGAGAACCAGCAAATCCCACCTCTGACTGGCCCCACCCCCATCTATTTTCTGCCTTTCGAGTCCCAGCTGATCATCTGGTCTTCTTTTGTTCCCCTGCACAAGACAGCGGAGCTGGAAAGCGGGTTAGTGGGGTGGGAGGGAATGGGGATTTTGTTGTAACCTTCCCCCAGGAGTGGGGAAGGAATGGGGATTTTATAGTATCCTTCTCCTACCATGCCCACCAAGCCACATCCACCAAGCCACACTCACAGAACTGGTAGTAGTTTTTTTTTAAAAAAAAAATCCTACCAGTGGATAGGCTCCTCAAGATCTAAGAAAGAATAAGGTTATAAAATCACCCATCACAAAGGAAATACTTTCTCCAGTGACCCATACCTACCTGTTTTGTAAGTCAATATGTGAAGAGATGTGTTAATAGTGATTGGGGGACAATGAACACATTCAGGAATTGTCACCTAACTTAATCAGACTATCTCCAGTAGATAGAGATAGGAATTGCAATAAGTATAATGGTTTACACGTTTTACCAAGGGTTCTAATTTAGAATAATTCTCAGTGCAAAATTTGCATATTATTTACTGCAAATATATTTAGTCCTAAAGAGATAATGGATCAGAATACTTTTGAGAGAGTCCAACTGAAAGTGAAACACCAGGTCTTTGATTTATATCTGTAGAAAGACCAAGGGGACTTGAAAGTTCTGTATCACTCTGATTTATTTCACGGATTCTTCTGAGCAGCTTCTACTTCACCCACACTGTGTCCAAAGCAGAGTAGACTTTTTTACTTCTAACTTTGAAAGGGTTGCAGCTGCTTTTCAATTCTATGTAAAAGATCTTTGTCCATAAGCAAAGTTTCTTGTTGAGGGATCTATACAGCCCTCGTACCATTCCTCAGATTTTGCCCTTTACTGGAAGGTAAGCCTCAACCCATCTTTACTCCATTCCATCGAACATCTATTGAATTCTCCAGTAATCACAAGTAAAGCCTTGAAGAACCTTCATATGAACGTTTTAGAAAAAAGACTGCTTCATACTCTTTAAGTAGACTCATAACCCCTTTACTATTACCTTCATAGAAATTGGATAATGCACAAAAAGGGTATTAGGTGCTCCATGAAGTCTTCTTTGCCAGGATGTGGCTTGGATTGCCCCCTGATAATTGTTGTCCTCTGCTAGCATAAGACAGCTCTCCAGTGAGTTGCCTTTTACTTTATTTATGGCCCAAGGATCACCAATTTCCTATTTATGCTTCTTGCAATAGATAATCTTGGCACAGGCACACATTATTTTGATTTCTTTGATTCAACTATGTTTCCCCTAATCACGTCTAACCATCATTTTGTTTTCCAAATGGACTCAGAAAGCCACATTCTGTATCAACAAAACAGCAGAAACATTTCCTCAATGTCCAAGCTCAAAAAGAGTTAAGGACCCCCCAAAAGGCATAATCTTGAGTCCCAGGGCACTGATTATGAATATTGAGTTGGTAGGAGCCCCAATTCAGATGCACCTCTATCCAAGTCGGTTTCTGTGTTTGGAGAGAGACTTGGGCTGAAGTTCAGAAGTGAGGCAAAGACGTCAGAAAAAGGAAGGAAACATCTCAATACATAGAAGAGGAGGAAAAAATATACACAATGTACAGGGGTGGGCTTCAAAAATTTTAGCAATGGGTTCTCTGCCCAGTTGCTGGGTGGGTGAGGCCATGGTGGACGTGGCCTCGTCAGCCTCCTGCACCATGGGAGGGGGGGCATTTTCCTCCAGACTCCTGAGGCTTTCCCCAAGCCTCCAGAAGGGCGAAAACAGCCTCCCCAGGCTCTGGAAGCTAGAAACAGGCCCATTTCCAGCCTTCCCGAACTTTTGGGAGGCCCATTTGTCACCCTCCCTGAGCCTCTGTGTACTTACCTGCATGCAAAACAGGCCACATGGGGACTTCTGGGAGGGGCAGGGTGGGCCAGGCAGGAGTGGGATTTGGGAGTTCTCTGAACTGCATAGAATCTTAGCTAGGGGCTCTCCTGAACCCCTGCGAACCCCCAGGAGTCCAGCTCTGACAATATGACTTCCAGAATGAAGAGCAAAGCTTCCCAAGATATCTGCCAGTGTTACTTTAATGAGTGAGTTAGTGAATGGCCACCACGGGGTGCTTCCTTCCTTGTCTTTGTTTCCTGGAATTTTCATTGTTTATTATTTGCATGGCATGAACCGTGATAACGCAACAGAACAGAATGCAGTATTGCAGGCTAACTCTGCCCACTGCCAGCAGTTTGAATCTCACCAGGCTCAAGGTTGACTCAGCCTTCTATCCTTCCAAGGTTTGGTAAAATGAGTATACAGATTGTTGGGGGCAATAGGCCGACTCTGTAAATCGTCTAGAGAGAGCTGTGAAGTACTATGAAGAAGTATATAAGTCTAAGTGCTTTTACTATTGCAGGGCTAACTCTGCCTTCTGCCAGCAGTTCAATTCTGACCAGCTCAAGGTTGACCCAGCCTTCCATCCTTCTGAGGTGGGTAAAATGAGGACCCAGACTGTTGGGGGCAATAGGCCAACTCTGTAAATTGCCTGGAGAGGGCTGTAAAGCACAATGAAGCAGTATATAAATCTAAGTGCTATTGCTATGCAGCACAGGGTTGCCATTTAATCCCATCTTTCCCTCTTTATAATGTTTTCAGTGAGCATGATGAAGTCACCCCCATAGACAAGAGGCCCATTTTAAGAAGATAAAGCTTCATTCACACAAGGCATATGTAATGAAAGTAGATTGTGTTTTTTTTTTTTCTTACATGGGATCAACTTAAAATCAGGAACTTGGAGAACCTCACCTGTTCACCTTCTCTTTCCACCCACAGGTAGAATCCAAATCGTGAACCAACTTCAAAGATAGAAATCAAATGGAGCCACTTACGTTTACTATTTGGGTAAATAGTCATGTGTCCTTTTTTGTTTTGTTTTGTTTTGTTTTTTGGGAGGTTATTTGCAAATATCAGTGCCAGACATGAAGATTAATTGTGGCTAGGAATTAAACTGAAAGGTGCGTTAAGCAGACCGTCAGGTGTGTTATTTTTTTCCTCTCCCTGATGGCTTAATCAGGGAAGTGGAGGAGGGCTTTATCGTAACCAATTCAGTGTCAATCAAAGGGCAGGATTGGCAGGAAAATTTCAGAGGACCCTTTAATGCTAATTTTAGGTTTTCACAGTAGGCTTTAATTCGTGAGAAAGATACCATGCTGTTCTTCCATTGGTAATGTACAGGCTTTTCAGGAATCTTGAGCAATAATTCTGTATCAAATTCAGTGAAACCTAAGCTGAAGTAAGTGAATACAAGATTAGAATAGAATAGAGCTGGAAGGAACTTTGAGGTCTTTTAGTCTAACCCTCCTGCTAAGGAGCTCCTACACCATTTCAGACAAGTAGTTGTCCAGTCTCTTCTTAAAAAAAACTCCAGTGTTGAAGCACCCACAACTTCTGAGGGCAAGTTGTTCCACTGGTTAATTGTCCTCACCGTAAGGAAGTTTCCCTTTAATTCCAGGTTGCTTCTCTGGGTTAATTTCCAGCCGTTGTTTTTTGTTCTGCCTTCTGGTCCTTTGGAAAATAAATTTATTTTCCCCTCTTCTTTGTGGAGGCACTGATAGCAGTGTTACAGTATTTGAGGGGCTGCTCCAAAGATGAGAGAGGCAAACTATTTTCCAAAGCACTAGAAGGCAAGACAAGAACTAATGGATTGAATCTAATCAGGGAGAGAAGCAACCTAGAACTAAAGAGAAATTTCCTAACAGTGGGGACAATCAACCTGTGGAATAGTTTGCCTTGAGAAGTTGTGGAGGCCCCATCACTGGAAGCTTTCAAGAAGAGAATGGACAGCTATTTGTCTGAAACAATAAAAACTCTCTTGCCTGTGCAGTGGGTTGGACTTGATGACCTGGAAGGATTCTTCCAACTCTGTTTCTCTCTTTCTATGTCAAATTTCTAATGTTGCTGTCAAAAATTGGCATAAAGAAAAATCCAAAACAAATATCACCTTCTCAAATTTGCCATGAACAATCTCCAAATGCTGTGTAAACTGTCTACATTCATAATCAGACAAGAATCAGATTTCATTTTATTATTTTTTTCCAAAGGAGAAATTTATTTTGGTGTTCCTTACAGCTATATGGAATCCTTTCCTCAAAGCCACCACAATAAAAGATTTTTTTTTCCCCTCCTTTCACAAATGGGTAACTCACTTTAAGGAGTCACTAATTATTTCTTTCCCTCAAGGCCATTTATTGAAGGCTATGGTAAAATGGAAACCTGAAGTCAGTCTTTTGCATCCAGCCGTCAAACAAACTGGGGTGACACTGCCACATTTGCTTTCTTTTTGCAAGGATGAAATAAATGGCACGAGGAAGAACAATCTGATAAATCTTCCAAGGTTGGGTTTATTGTTTCCAGGGGCATAAAAGGAGAACCTCAAACCTCAAAGCATCTTTAAATTCTTCCCAAGCAGACTGCAGAATTTAGCTAATGGCCTCACTTGCTAACAAAGTCCTCTTGCTTTCAGGTTTTGAAATAATTTAATCCTGAACGTGATAATACCCCTGACAACTGAGTCCATAAAAACATGACGGCTTTTCACTGACCTAAGCAACTGCATTATACAAATGTCATTATTGCCATTCTTCTCTCCATATAAAACAGCCCGCCATATTTAAAGGCTTTTTTTTTCACCTTCTTCCTTTTGGGTTAGTAAAGACAACATAGATGGCTAGGTTTAATATCATATTACATTGACTAATCCACTCCTCCAACAAAATCAATGCAACTGTGTTTGAATGTTTGTCCAACCCAGCACAAATTATTTTGCCAGAGATTTCAAAAAACAAAGGCCCACAGTTCTGAGGGAGCTCAGGCACCATCTAACCATTATCTCGACTGCAGCTGCATCTCTGAAGATACAGCCAATGAGAGAAAGAAAAATGGAACTTTATCCCCAAATGATCTTCAGCTCTTCGAGCTTTGCACATGATATGTTCAGCACATGAGATCCTCCTGATAGGCACTTGGTGCCAAAGCTTTGGCAGGGAGGAAAAAGGGAGAAATGTTTTCAAGGCATTGCATGTCCTCCTGAAATCAAAGCCTGCAGTCTTGAAAAATTCAACATGGACAGGATAAAAAAGAGAAAGCTTTGAAAACATGTGTACCCTCTAAATTGTTTTTCTTGATGCACAGAGAATCAAAACAGGTTAGAACTCCAAATGAACATGCTAAGCTAGATCATAATTATGATGTGAGTGTAATTAACAAGGCAATTCCTAGCTGTACTTGGCTGAGCTTAAAAAGGTAATCAGAATCAATTCTGATGAATTCTTGGACAATTGTCAACCAAGAAAGATTAGAGCTAAGAGCTAGCCATGGAATTTGAAAAAAAAATGTGTATCAGGAAATAGCAATATTAGCCCATTTTTCTACTGTTGCTCAAAAAGACCCTACAGAATGAGGGTCTAGGACAGGGGTAGCCAAACTGGTTAACTTTAAGACTTGTGGACTTCAACTCCCAGAATTCTGGGAGTTGAAGTACACAAGTCTTAAAACTGACAAGTTTGGAGAATTCACCGTGCCCAACTCACCCCGGGCTGACTCACACTGGCTGTCTTGCCCCAGTGACTTGTCTCAGCTGACTCACCCCAGACAACTTGCTCCAGGACAATTCAATTCAAGAGAGGAACAAGTGAATTGCATTGGGTCTTGTCTTGCTTTACGTTTCAACCTTTTCAAGTAAGAAGTCCACAAGGCTGGGATACTACTTGTCCTTTTATTGAGTTACCTCATCTTGAATTGTCCCACAAATTGGCCCATGGTGAGTTGGCCACAGCAAGTTGTCCTGCAGTGAGTTGGCCATGGCAAGTCATCCACAGGGATTTGACTGAGGTAAGGTGGCTGGGACGAGTTGATTGGGGCCAGCGGACTGCGGTGAGTTGTCCCATTCCAATGGAAAAATGTCAATGAACATCTAAAAGTTGGTCTTCACTTGGGGTGGAGGAGGGGGATTTAAGTTTACCTTCAGTCCTACCTCTCACATTAAAGATGAGAGGCAGCTCTATCTTCCCTACCAAGAACACAAAAATTTCATATTATATCATATCTCAAAGTTCCAAACAAGCATGATAAGAAGTTACAGGATCTAAAGAAGGATTTCACTAACAGCGAAGCAAATTATAAGACTCAGCAGCCTCGGATTGTAGGAAAAAAGGCTTAATAAGACTAATTTATAATGGGGTTTCTTTGGGTTTTTTTTAGCTTAGTTGTTACACAAAGTCATAATCATGGACTTGCAAGGAAATGTAGAAGTCTCACCCAACTCCCTGAGCAGGGCAGAAAGCATTGCAGCATCTCCAGCAGATGACCATCAAACCTCAATTGGAAGATTTCTTATGAGAAAGAACTGACCAATGCATCGGGCTGTCTGTTCCTCTAGCTGACAGCTCATCTAAATCAGGAAGATTTGAATGAGCCGTGGTGGTGCAGTGGTTGGAGTACAGTACTGCAGGCTACTTCTGCTGCCTGCCAGCTGCCTGCAATTTGGCAGTTCAAATCTCACCAGCTCAAAGTTGACTCATCCTTCCATCCTTCTGAGGTATGTAAAATGAGGGCCCAGATTGTTGAGGGAAAGAGGCCGACTCTATAAACAGCTTAGAGAGGGCTGTAAAAGCTCTGTGAAGTGATATATAAGTCTAAGTGTTGTTGTCATATTCCTTCCTTCCTTCCTTCCTTCCTTCCTTCCTTCCTTCCTTCCTTCCTTCCTTCCTTCCTTCCTTCCTTCCTCCCTCCCTCCCTCCCTCCCTCCCTTCCTCATTCATCCCCAGTGGTTAGAATACAGTATTGCAGGGTAACTCTGCCCAGAAGTTCAATCCTGACTGGCTCAAGGTTGACTCATCCTTCCATCCTTCCAAGGTAGGTAAAATGAGGATACAGATTGTTGGGGGCAAGATGCTGACTCTGTAAACTGCTTAGAGAGGGCTGTAAAGCACTGCAAAGTGTAATATAAGTCTAAGTGCTAAGTGTTATTGCTATTGGTCAGTTCAACTGAGGAGATCCTCCTCAGAGAATCTGCTTATGGTACCCCAGTTCCAGAAGATGTGGGATGCTAAAGCCAGATATCCCAAGGATACTTTCATTTTTTTTTTTCCAAAAGGCAACTGGACTTTCTTGCTTTCATTTTTTTCTTTGAAAACATTTCGCTTCTCACCCAAGAAGTTTCTTCAGTTTATCCAAGCTTCTTAGGTGAGAAGCAAAACATTTTTAAAGTGGGGAAAAAAAAAAAACCAAGAAAGTCCAGTTGCCATTTGGGGAAAAAAAAAAAAAAACTTTTGGGACAGCCATGGCCTGGATGATTGAGAATCTCCATAGACACTAAAGCCAGATGGGACTATTTTTTTTTTTTTTTAGTTCTGGTGCCAATAATCTGGAACAAGGTCCCTTCAGAAGCTAAACTACCTGCTTTGCTAATATACTTTCAGAAGGTAGTGAGGGCCATACTCTTCTGGAGCATTTCGAAGCATACTCTTCTGCCCATCAGTGGGCAGGATTTGATTAATTCATTTATTTGGTATGATTTTGCAGATTTGATTAGCATATGTGTGTGTGTGTGTGTGTGTGTGTGTGTGTGTGTGTTTGTGCTATTCAGCCAGCTTGGATCGGTAGCGGAAATTTTGAGTAGCTGGCTGGCCGCGCCCCTACTCTATCCTGTCCTGTATTCCCTTACTTTTTAACTCAGCTGATTCACGGAACAGAGCAGATTGCCATGCCTCATCTGAGCTTAAAACAAAGCTCACCTCACCAGCGCTGACAGAGGAGGGTAGTTTTTGATTGCTGTGAAGCGCACTCCCATAGAACCGGTAGGAAAAAAAATTGGAATCCCACCATTGTGTGTGTGTGTGTGTGTGTGTGTGTGTATGTGTGTGTGTAAAAGCAAAGCTTTTAATAGGAATTGAAAGGATGTGAACATATGTGCCACTTCTCTGCCCCTCCCCTCCCCCATCTGAGCAAGCTGGGTACTTCACATGTTCTAGAATAGCCTTGTGCTCTCCACTGAGGTGGAGAGCAATGAGGCGTAGTCACCTTTCCATGTGGCCCATTACTGTCAAGCAGACCAGTGGTTCAGGAAGACAGGACAAAACACCTTGTCAGTCAGGAGGTCAGCCAGGTGTATCTGCCTCCCCTTTGCTAGGTTTCCTAGCCGGGGATTTGGCAATAACTAGGGCCAAAGAGCAACAGTTCTGGGAGGCTGCAGAATTTGAAGCAGGTGCAATTATTATATTTCTTTCTCTCTCTCTCTTTTTTTTTTACTGCTGCCAGGAGGCCTTAATTGTATTTATGATGATGACAATGATTATGATACACTTTCCCCAAAAGAGCCCCTTGGTGAAAAAATGTACCCTGAATATGAATGGGTGAGCATATCCATTAAAGCTTAAGGGAAAGATTCCATATTTTTCTTGCAAGCCTGCCCTTGGTGATCCTCTCTGCAGGATCTCTGAGGACTCTTTGGAGAGATTTGGGGAGGTGCAAAACATTTGGATTCCTACCATACAGCAGATGGCTGAGTCCTTTCAAGGAGTAAGATTTGGTGAGCAAGAATGTTCTTAATTATCCCTGCCAGGGCAAGATGATCATTAAGACTTGATTGAGTCCCAAATGTTGCTATGCTCATAAAGAGGAATAGGAGTAAGAAGAAAGAGGAGGAAGGAGGGAGGAGGAGGAGGAGGAGGAGGAGGAGGGAGTAGGAAGAAGAAGAAGAAGATGAAGATGATGAAGAAGGTGAAGATGAAGAAGAAAAAAGAAGAGGAAGAGGAAGAGGAGGAGGAAGAGGAGGAGAAGGAGAAGGAGGAGGAAGAGGAGAAGTAGGAGGGGAGGGGGAGTGGAATTGAAGGACTAGCTTCAATATGAGATGGGGAATAGTTGGGGAGTGGTGGGATGGGGATAGTTCTATGAATCAGAGTTGGGATTGGGAAAATGAAGACAAACTGTCCTTGCCCTCATCAATCTCTTCTCAAGGCATCTCCACAAGAATCCAAAATCCCAGCTACATGACAGGTATTTTTTAACAAAGAGGAGGCAGAATGGCCCTCTTCACAAGAATTCCAATTGCCTCCCTCTTAGAAAGAGGAAAGTTATCAGTGAGTCTAGGAATATCTTCATTAAAAACACATTTAGTTCTGGAGCCCGACAAAAGAGAAAGACCTGTAATACATGAAAGATTAGCTCCAGATTGCTGATTGGACTCTTTCACTTCATTATGGTAATTAGGCTTGTAACGCTGTTGTGCTGACATTGACACTTTCCTGCGTAATTTGCCTATCTATCAGATTTAAGATGGCTGCCTCCTTCTGCAAATCCTCAACTATCTATCCTGCAGAGCTCCTTCAGCTTCCTCTTCCACTTCATTGCCTCTGGGCCCAGCTTCATGAATACGGATCGTGGTCTTACTCTGCCCTTAAGTCCTACATGTTCTGTCCATCCACTTTCCCATCTGTCCCCTACCCCTTGTCCCCTTGGCAAAGCTCACCCCAAATCTTCATGGAGGAAAATAATGGTAATTACAAGATACAAGTGGAATATTATAGCTCTCCATTTGATTGTCAGGAAGAAGAAAAAAATAAATAAAAAGGGGACTTAATCAGCCAATTATAAAAGCAGAGAATAAACAAGAGAATCTGTATGCCCTTGACACTTATTTCTGACTACCATGCTATACACATACATACACACACACACACACACAAAACCACACACACACCTGGTCTCAAAGTGGAGGTGATATTGCAAGAGGCAGATGGGATTCCTCCTAACAGAGAAATGTCTCCAGAGGCTGTTCACCATATTTATAGTAAGCCACCTAGGGACACTTAGGTGAGATGGGAGTTGTAGAATTGTGTTGAATAAATGAATAGGCCTGAACTGTCTGAGACCCATTCAGCTGAACAGGGCCTTGTTGGCCACTGGGAGCATATCAGCAAGCTCAGTGACAAACTTATGTGGAAGTCTTCATGAATAAATGATGCTAGCTTAAACCAGGGGTGGGATTCTACCAGTTTGCACCTATCCTCTTGAACCGGTTAACATTCTAAGCACTAAGTTGTCGGAAGAAATTACTGGGCTAATCCTGTAAGGAAGGCAGGAAGGAAACATTCTGGTGTTGCTTACAGAAACTGCCACTCTGTTAACCCTTATCACATTCTTGCCAGGACTAGATTTCCTGTCTCAGGAACGTCCCTGGAGTTTTTTTGCCCTCCTTTACTGGTACTTTGCTTGTGTGGAGTGACCATTCAAAGGTACAATGGCATTGAAAAAAGGGACTTATGACCATTTTTCACACTTATGACTGTTGTAGCATCCCCACACTCATGAGAGGCCAGGCAAGGAGATACATGCCTCGATGTGAGTGATATTGAGTTGGCCACCCCCAGCCAGTAACATGACCACCAAGCCATGTCCACCCAGTCACATGACACCAAGCCATGCCCACCACCTAAGCCATGCTCACAGAATCACTTGTTAAAAAATTTGAATCCCACCCCTGGCTTAAACCCAGGTATTGCAACAGGGAAGAGTTGAATTGGCTGCTGCTGCTTCTTGTGCAGGATGGAAGAGCACCCAGTTAAACCAGTTCAGTGCACAGTGATGATCAGTGGGATTTAGGATTCAATAGATGGAAACATGCTGCATCTTTCCTTTCCTTTCCTTTCCTTTCCTTTCCTTTCCTTTCCTTTCCTTTCCTTTCCTTTCCTTTCCTTTCTCTTTTCCTTTCTTTCCTCCTTCCCTTCCCTTTCTCTTTTCTTTTCCTTCCTCCCTTCTCCTCTCCCCTCCCCTCCTTTCCTTCCCCCTTTCCCATTCCTGCCTTTAACTTTTCATTTTTATTTTTCTTCTCTGCCAACGATACCACTGAACGCCTGGAGTCTGTTCAGGTATGTAGAGGTTTTCCGAATCAAAACAGAATGCAAATTTTTGCAATTCTGCTTCTAATCCTCCCTGAGCATATATAAATGCAGCTATTTCCATCCCGCTTCCCTCCTTCCTCTTTATTCCTCCATCTATGGTATCTCTGAATCCCCCTGGCAAATTCCTTAATTACCTGCCCATTAGGTTCTCTCACTTCCCAGCTGAACGTTTTATCCTTTCTCTGATTAGTGTGGAGAATTAACTTTTTGCTAAGCAAAAGACCGAAGGGGAAAAAGTATACATGTAATTCTCCAAGCATCACTGGGGAGAACAAGACATCTCCTGTAAAACTCAAAAGTTCGTCAGTTAACTCCTACTTGTGGGAAGAGCTTGATTAACAAGGAAAGATAGAAGGATCCAGAGATGTAGATGCAGCTAGCTCAGCATCTTTTAGGTATCCAGATGTCATACAGTGCTGCCTTTTATTTGCAGATACACTAAAAAATCAGTGCCAGCTAACCTTAGTTTTCCTTTCCTTTAGAATCGAAGACAAAACAGTTCTGACTTACTCATTACTCCTCCAAAATCAAACAGGCAGCGGTTTTGGACAGGGACAGGAGCTGTTCTCTCAACTTGTATATATGGTGTAAGATATACCATAGCAGGAACAATTTTTGGCTACATCATAAAAGGGAAAGATGGTTGCTTGCACGTGGGATCTAGGACAACACAAAGGTCTTCAAAAATCTTTAGGCGGGTCGCAGAAACAAACACATGGCATTTTTTTTAACTGTTCTGCCTCAGCCACAGGTGGATGGGAGGGAGGGCTAGGGTTAGGGTTAGGGTTAGGGTTGAATTACTTCCGTTCCTACATGTCTGGAATTCCTTCTCTTGCCCTGCTGGACTAATTACCTCATCTTGCCTTGATTAGACGTATAGTTACAGTTTTTGTTGGCCATGTTTTGGACTTGATTCTCTGCAGCCAGAGGCTGTTTCTGGGAGAGTTTTTATCCAGCCCAGAAGGTAACTAGGACATTGGGGGCAAAGTTGGAGCTAATAAAGGGACTCTTATTGATTATCTGACTGTGTTGCCTTTGTGCCACGCCCCGGGTCATCCCAGGAGGTATACTGACACCCACACTCAGAGCCAAAGAGAAAGTTTCCCCAAGAGAAAAAAATTCCTCCTGCTTGTTACACGACCTTTCTGTGCATCTGTGCATTTTATTGACCAATCTGGGCAGGAGAGGGATTCATTAGCATACATCACTTGAGGGCCAAACCAGATGCAACTCTGAAAACATCTTTAGGCTTTAAAAAGCAAGGTTTCCACCTCCCCATCCTCTTCTTTTTAAGAAAAGGAAATTGGTTGCTGGGAGTAGGGTGGGGAAACTAATAATTTAATAATTACAAAGGCTAAATTAAGCATCGGGGTTCCAACTCTGCACGAGATAATTATCCCCAAAGGAAGCATAGCCTTTCTTCTCGAGAAAAAGACAACAACAAAAACATGTCGTTGATGCCACCCTTCCCTGACTTCTCCATCCATATCATGAAGGTTCACAGCCATGGGGGCAGATGACTGTGATCTCAAAACACAACCCAGCATGTTACTGGCAGCTGCTATTTGTACCCACTGGGCTGGCACATTCTAAATAAACTCAACTCATAATATCAACCCAAGCTGTCTGAGTCTGGCCTTCTCTTGGGCTATTAGTATATTTTTCCTGACCCTGGGGAGGGCATCGGAAGTTCACGGAGCCCACTGGTAGTTGCTTTCTCCCCATTTCCTTACGAAAGCTGCAGACGTCGTCCCGGATAATGAAACCTTAATTTTCTGCAGTGTTTCATGCATGTCTCCAATGCTCTAAAGCTGTCTTGGCTACATGACTATAAGAGCAATTGGGCAAGGAGCTGCAATTATGCTTGGCATGCCAGCTTTTTTCTTTTCTTCCAGTACTTTTTTTCCTCTCCATTTGCTTTCTTTAAATTTGGGGGAGGGAAAATAGAATCTAGTGGAAAGTGGAAAGTTTAAAAGGCCAAAGTTAATGGGTCTTGTCTATTGACTACAGACAACAAAGTATTCTGCAGCTTGGAGACTCTGTGTGTGTGTGTGTGTGTCTGTCTGTCTGTCTGTCCATCTGCCTGTCTTTCTCTCTGTCTCTCTGTCTCTCTGTCTCTCTCTCTGTCTCTCTCTCTCTCTCTCTCAGAGAAGCAGCAATTGGAATTAAGTTTCTGAGGCACGTTTGGAAATCCACGTAGAAATGATCAGTAGTCAAAAGGGGAAGTGTCTGCATTTTTAAACCCACAGGTGACAAGCTATCCTCCTGTTACGCTTTCAATCACTGACAGACAAGCTCAACTATTTTCAGTCACGTTAACAGAGCTGTCTCGGTCTCTCCGTGAATCTGCTTTGCTCCATCAGAGCTATCAAAAGAGGTGGCACTGCCATCCTCTTTGGCACTCATATTTATTTTAATTGCATGCCATAAATAGACCTCTCTCCCACTTCACCTCTCCCTGTCCTGGGGAAATCAGTGAGGAGAGGGAGGAAAAAAATACTTTCCAAGATTGGCCAAGATTATCATTCTTCAGTTTTCCTTGAGTCTTTCAACCCATGTCAGTTTATTTTGTTCCCCAAAACAGAGGTCTTCTTCTCAACTGCAAAATATTTTGAATGGAGAGATCAAGATGAATGCTCTACCAACTTTTCCCTGAGATGATATCTCTCTCTCTCTCTCTGTTTCTCTTTGTCTCTCTATCTCAGAGGTGGGATGCAAATATTTTTACTACCAGTTCTGTGGGCATGGCTAGGTGGGAGTGGCTAGGTGGGAATGGCCATGTGACTGGGTGGGTATGGCTTCTTCTTCTTTTTGTGCAGCACCCCCCTGCACTCCATTTTTTGGGCTCCTGGGCCTCAGGGAAGCCTCCTGGGCAAAGCAGTAAGACAGCGAGGAGGATCCTGGCACAGCTGATCATCAGAACAGCTGATCATTGGGAGGAAAAAAAAGAAATACTGATTTGGCTGAACCGGTAGCTGTTTTTTAACTACCGGTTCAGCCAAACGGTAGAATTTTTTACTACTGGTTCTCCCAAACCAGGCCAAACCAGTAGAATTCCACCACTGCTCTGTCTTTGTCTGTCTGTCTGTCTGTCTGTCTGTCTCTCTCTCTCTCTCTCTCTCTCTCTCTCTCACACACACACACACACACACATTTAAGGATGCTGAAACCTTCAAAGAGTCCAAGGAGAAAAAAAAAGGAAACCAAATCACCATCATTTTGAAGTAACACAAAGTATTCTGAGTGCCTTGGTTTACATGACCAGGTCCACCAAAGATATGGGGGGGGGACCCCAGAGAGAATGTATTTGTGAGTCTGAACTAGTCCAGATTTTAGTATGTTAAAACTGACGAAAAACAAAAGGCTAGAAGAAAAGTCTAGAGCATGGCTGACTGAGGAATTCTGGGTGTTAAAAATCTACAAGTCTTAGAGGTGCCAAGTTCAGAGACTTCTGCCTTAGCCCCATGCAAGGCTCCGGATCAAGGGCAAAGACTTGATGCCATTGTCTAAACTGACATCAACTTTTTGCACCATTGTGTGTCTAATCACACTTGGCCAATAAATAATTCTATTTTATTCTATTCTGACATAGTTTTACCCTGGAGGTCTTCAGCAGATGCAGGATAGAATCTGTCAGAGAAGTTCTAGTGGATCCTACACTAAGCAGCTAATGGGATTAGAATCCAACCAAAAACAACCAAAAGCAACACAGCCTTCCTGGCTGTAGCCTTTGATCTCCAAAATTAGGCAAATACAACTTTGTAGCTTTGTACCCTAAAAACAGTTGTCCTAACTTGAAGTACAACCAAATTCAATGTAATCAAGTCAAAGAAGGATCAAGTCAAAGAAAGATCATCAGATCTTTAACTACTTAAACTTTCTGTAGCAAATCATTCAGAGTTTTCACAGGTAAAATAAATCCTTAAAATTAGTAGAGCAATGAAATACAACCCCCAAAATATGGAATAGCATGCCTCACTGCTACTTATCTTTGACTGGCTGCATCAATATTTTAGTGACAAAAAAATTAAGCCAACAGAGCTAACCTTGATAGTTCTGCAAAAATGAACGTCATAGTTAGGATTTCCTTTCCAAATTTATTTGTTCATAACATTCTCTCTACTGACAAAATGTAACAAGGATGTCTAAGACATCCTGTGCATGGCAGTTAAATATAATTAAAACAGTTATAGTATTCTTCTTTCCTATGAAAGCCAGCTTATGATTCGATCTATTTGGCAGCCAACTGTGTTTTCCTTTCTCAAACTCTCAGATGTTGATTGTTGCAATGATCAACCGATAAAGCTTCTTGGATGAGAAGCAAAATGTTCTCTTCTTCCTGCTCGAGGAAAAACAAAGTCCAGTTGCCTTCTGAAAAAGCACCTTTGAGACAACTATGATCAAGATGAATCTCCACAGACACTTTTATCAAAACTGGATATCTTCCCCCTCCTTCCACCTCCTAGACCTTGTAGGACATGTCTACCCTTCCCTTCAAGAATTGCTCTCATCTCCTTCTTTTCAAAGGTGTCAGCATTTGTTCTCTTAAAATCAGCATTTTTTAAATTGATGGTTGAACTCAGAAACTGCTTCTAAATCCTTAGTGCTGATTTCTTGGCATCCTTATTTCCATCTCCCACACGGATGTGAATAAAATACCGAACTCCTGAGGGAGACGGTAATGGGTGCAGAATTATATATATTTAATTACACTGAGCAAATGTTTCAGCAAAGAAAAGTGGCACAGTTTGCACATCTTCATTCTAGGATCCCATATAAGCAGGAAAGTCACTGCCAAGGCTTCCCACCCCCACAGTAAAAGCCCCCTGCCTTACAATATGGAGTACAAGGCATACTAGATTAATTCATTTGGAGCCTGTCTCCAAAATGATGGTAATAACAATAAGGCTTAGCAGTACTAATACTAATGCTACGCTGCATAGGCTATTCTGATAATATTGGCATGAAAGGGACCCTCTGCAGCCCTCCAGCAAAGTCAAAATATCTTTCTGAACACTCCTCCTGATAATGGCTGTGAGAATAACCTCAGGAGACAGGAGGAAGAGCTGCAGTCTAGACAACAGGCTGATAAGAGAAATTTGACTCCAAAGGAGAGATGGAGTAGGGAAAAGCCTCTTAAGAGTTCTCTGGAATGTAACGATGGGGAGGGGAGAAGCAGGACACCCTATACCCATGGTGGCAAACCTATGGCATGTGTGCCAGAAATGGCATGCAGAGCCATCTCTCCAGGCACACCAGCCATTGCCCGTTCTCTTCTGGGTTCTGGCATGTGGATGCATACCAGCCAACTGGTCTTTACATGCATAGGTACACTGGAAGCTGGAAGAGCAGCTCCTCACCGTGCATGTGTACAGCGGCCAGCCGGTCTTCACATGCACACATGCATTAGAAACCAGAAGACCAGGTGGCCAGCATGCATGTGCATGCTGGAAAGCTGAGTTTCTGGTTTCTGGTGCTCCTGCACAATGCACCGGAGAGCTGCTCTGCCGGTTTCCATCTAAGTGCTTTTACTATTGCAGGGCTAACTCTGCCTTCTGCCAGCAGTCCAATCCTGACCAGCTCAAGGTTGACTCAGCCTTTCAGCTTTCTGAAGTGGGTAAAACGAGACCCAGATTGTTGGAGGCCATAGGCTGACTCTGTTAACTGCTTAGAGCGGGCTATAAAGCACTGTGAAGCGGTATATAAGTCTAAGTGCTATTGCTATTTCAGACAAATGGCAGTCCAGTCTCGTATTGAAAACCTCCAGTGTTGGAGCATCCACACTTCTGGAAGCATCTTCTGGATTAATTATTTTAACTGTCAGGAAATTTCTCCTTAGTTCTAGGTTGGTTCTCTCCTTGATTGGTTTCCATTCTGGTCTGCAAGAAGCTGATAAATCCCAAATCAAGAAAAAGGCCAAGGGAATCTAAAAATTGAGTATACACATGATTTGTCCAAACCCTGGCAAGCTGCTAACAGTTACAGTATTCAGCTTTAGTTCAGAAGGACTGAAAGTCTATATGTGCTTTTCGAGGAGAAATATCTGATTGTATATGAAAAAAAAAGGAAAAGTGATAAAAGGAAGTAATGAATTGCCTTGGAATGGACAATAGGAAGTCCTTTTATATCCCAAGCACTCTCTGGAGACGTTTTAGTACAGCCAAATGATTTTTCATTAGCAGAAGAATTCTCTTTGTGGCTTCATTTGCAAAGAAATATTTTAGGGCTTATGCCAACGGTCTACTTTAAAAAAGAAAAGAAAAAGAAACCAATGCTGAAATTCCATTTCTCATTCACTCCCTACTCGTACCAGCGGTTCTTATTTGCACTATATTTATTTCATTTCTGAACTGATAGGCATTAACTGTGTTGTTTGTGATCTCCTTTCCCCTTCTTTAAGTCGGGAACCAGATATGCTTTCCTCCCTGGAAACCTTTTATTAAATCTCCTCTGGATTCTTGGTACATCTTAACAACAACAATCACAACAACACACAGGGATCGTGTAATGCTTTGCTTGGAATTTGGAGTACTCCTTTTTTTCTTTTTTTCCAAAGAATATATCTGTTCTTCACTACTTCTCTCTCCCTCCCCCCCTCCCTCTCTCTTCCTCCCTCCCTCTCCCCCCTGTGTGTGTGTGTGTGTACTGACTGCAAACAAGTGGACTTCTACATGTTATTTTACCTCCTTTGCATTGTTGAAAAATCATCTATTGCAAATTATTAAATAATGTATGAATGGCTTGTTAATTGCATATTGTGCAATAATTCCAAAGAGATAATTTTGTCAATCTGAATGTGTTAATCCCCTATTTAGGGATGTTATAGAAACCTATCACACATTTTTTTCAAGCAAAATATTTGTGACCTATCAAAACAGAATCTGTCATGGCACAGATGGGTGTAATATGATTCTTAAAAATGTTTCTACATTCAGAAAATTACATAACCTTTCTCTCTCCTCTCAAAAAAAAAAAAAAAAAAAGGAAAAAAGCCAACCAATGGAAATAGCATAGTTTTGGGGAAAGTGTACATAGAAAAGTTCATTAATGTAAGAAATATTGCCATAAAATGCATGCATTTGCTTATGCTGCATGCAGAAATGCTTTCATTGATTTGATTATTTGATTAAAGACATTGATCTGATGCAACAGTGCATATATTGGGGAGAGATTTCATTGGGAAATTCAAACATGCATAAACATACGTGAAAAAGACATGGGTTTTTCTATTTCTTTTCACAATAAGATAGAAAATTTTGACAAAATTGAAGAATTTTGATATTGCTGAAAGAAGTAATTTTTTAATAGGAAACATCTAATAACTCCCATGCTTGGGATATTAATGTCTCTCAGTGGAGTGATGGCTTCTGTCTGCAATAAGGGGAGGGAGGAAGAGAGGGAAAGAGGAAGGGAGGAAGGAAGGAAGGAAGGAAGGAAGGAAGGAAGGAAGGAAGGAAGGAAGGAAGGAAGGAAGGAAGGAAGGAAGGAAGGAAGGAAAAATGTTATTTATTGCAACAAGGAAATAGGGAATCTCTTAGCTCTTACCATAAAAGTGATGGAAAGAGATGGGACTGGAATTGGAAATTATTTTATTTCAGTTACATTCCTGTCTACTGTCCCAAAGGTGATTTTTCAGGATGCAACTGGACTTTCCTTTGCATCCTTTTAGAAGGACATTGAAGCTGTTGAAGGAACAGTTGAAATGACCAACTGTCTGCAAGGAGTATAAATCCTTCCATTCCCCACTACCCTGTCAGAACTGAAGAAGCTTCTTGGATGAGAAGTGAAATGTCTTCAAAAGAAAAAACAAGAAAGTCCAGTTGCCTCCTGAAAAAAGCACCTTTGGGACAACCACGAACTGGATGACTGAGAATCTCTACAGACTTCCTAGTCACTGCTGCTTTCATGGTTGCCAAATGACTGAAATTCAGCACTGAGAAACAACACCTTTCACTCTTAGAAGGTGGGTAGAGAACAATTGGTCTAAAAGACTTTGGCAGATCAACCAGTTTCCTCCTCCTCCTCCTCCTCCTCCTCCTCCTCCTCCTCCTCCTCCTC
>BLBF01000059.1:6609320-6647034 GCA_015471245.1 Laticauda colubrina | reverse complement strand
TCCTCCTCCTCCTCCTCCTCCTCCTCCTCCTCCTCCTCCTCCTCCTCTTCCTCTTCTTCTAAGTCACAATTGGTTTTTCCCTCGTTTATACAGTAAATTAATGACAAGCCAGCACTTGCTTTGATCTTATTACCAGATGGCACTGTTAACTCTTATAAGCCTTGTCCAACAGCAATTTAAACCTATTGCAAATGCAGACATGGAAGGCTGTTCCTGTTAGTCTTCAGGGAAACTGCTTTCCCTTTTTTCTTGCTTCTCAAATCTGAGAGAAAATTCGGCCCAGAGCAAAAATGGAAGCTTAAGAGCTTCATCTTTGCAGTCATGTCAGGTTCTGTCAGGCTAGCGCCTGAATTGGTGTCCTCTCTCTGCCTCTTTCCTCCTTCCCCTCCTCCTCTTTTACTCTACTCCTCCTTCTACTTCACTCATCTCCTCCTGTCTTGCTCCTCCCCCTCCTCCCCCTCTTCCTCTGACTAATTCTCTTTCTCCTCCTCCTCCTCCTCCTCCTCCTCCTCCTCCTCCTCCTCCTCCTAATTCTCCTCCTGCTGCCTTGCTGCTCCTCCTTCTCCTCTTCTCCTCCTCCTTCTAATTCTCTCCTCCTCCTGCTTCTCCTTCTAATTCTCCTCCTCCTTTCCCTTCTCCTCTCCTCCTCCCTTCCTTCTCCTCCTCTTCCTCTCCTCCTCCTTCTAATTCTCTCTTCCTCCTCCTGCCTTCCTCCTCCTCCTGTCTTCCTCCTCCCCCTCCTCCCCCTTCTCCTTCTAATTCTCCTCCTCCCCTCCCTCCTCTTCCAATTGCTTTTAATGTGCTGTACTTTAAAAGCTTGGCCAGGAGTGAGAATACACCAAGTTTTAATATCGGTGCTTTCTGTCTTATATTTGCAAGGGGATTTGTTCGCTGGTCTTAATGGAGCTTCTCTGCCTATAAATTATATGGTCTGTGAAACACGGCCTATATCATCCTTGGATGGCATTACCTTGCCTGGGAAAAAAGCCAGTTTTGCATCCTGGCTGGGTCTGTCTCTCTGGGTAAATAGACCTACCAAGGAAAATGTAGTTGGCTCCAGTGGGGTCACACAATCTTATCCATCAGTCCTTCAAGGCATTCCAGACAGGAAACCAATAACAAAAATATGAAGACTGACATTATTGCAAGATTACAGCAACAGACTACTGCAAGTCTGAAAGTATACAGGCACAAGTAATGGTCAACTTATAACATTTCGCTTAGGGACAGATCAAAATTACAACAGCATTGAAGGAAGTCACTTATGACCATTTTTCACACTTACGATGGTTGCAGCATTCCCAAGACCATGCGACTAAAAGTTCAGTCACTTGGCAACTGACTCATATTTATGATAGTTGTCATGTCCCGGGATCACTTGATCCCCTTTTGTGACCTTCTGACAAGCAAAGTCAATGAGCAAACCAGCTTTACCAAACAACCATGTTACTAATTTAACAACTCCGGTGATTCAGTTAACAAATATGGCAAGAAGAGTCGTAAAATGGCACGCTTAACAAATTTCTCACTGAGCAACGTAAATTTTAGGGCCAAAAGGGCCAAAAATGATAACCCTCTTATGCACCCAATGGATTGAGAACATTATTGTGTGGAATAAGAGGACGGGGGAAAAAGGCAGCGCTGGCTGCCTGGAGCTTGCCAAAACTCACCACTGACTCAAAGGCATGCCAAAAAGTGGGAGGGAAAAAAAAAAAACACCACTTCAAATAAAATCATATTTGCACTGAAGCATGCAGGCATATAGAAGAGGAGCAAGGAAACAGAGCACATTGACTGTGTCAGTAACACATTCAATTCCATTCCCCTTCTCAATCTTCAGAATAGCTTTGGGGCTTAAACAAGCATGGTTCTGGGTAGAAAGCATAGCAGCATTAAGGTTTTCCTTTTCTCTTTTTTTGGCAATCTTAGTGACAATGGAGCTTAGAAAAACATCTGCAGCCTCTGGGCATAAAAAGCACTGAGAGATTCAAGATTTTTTCTTTTATTTTCTTTTTTAAAGCAATGATATTGAGGCGTCCTTTGTGGGGAGAAGGAGAATACCATGTGTGGAAGGATGATCTCGACTAGGGGTAGATAACTTAAGGTCCAAGGAAGGTGTGAAGCCCTTCAAACCTCCGTTACAATTTTTGAAAACTCATCAACTGACAGCTAAACATCTACTCTGGAGAAAAGAGGGAGCTTTCCCTACTCCTGAGTAGACTCCTGCCCTTATTCTCATAACATTTACCTTAAGATAATGTTAATCTTAAAATAACAGAAAAACAGAGTTGGAAAGGACCTTGTAGGTCATCTAGTCCAACTCTCCCATCCAAGCAGGAGAACCTACACCATTTCTGACAAATGGCAGTCCAGTCTCTTCTCAAAAGTCTCGAGTGATGATGTTCCCACAACTTTCGAGGGCAAGCTGTTTCATTGGTTGATTGTTCTCACTGTCAAAAAGTTTCTCCTTATTTCCAGGTTAAATATCTCCTTGTTCAGTTTCCATTCATTATTCCTTGTCTGGCCTTCAGGTGCCTTGGAAAATAGCTTGACACCCCCCCCCCCTTCTCTCTGTGGCAGCCCCTCAAATATTGGAAGACTGCCATCCTGTCTCCCCTGGTCCTTCTCTTCCCAAGACTAGCCAGGCCCAGTTCCTATAACTGTTCTTCATACATGTTAGTCTCCAGTCCCCTAATCATCCTGGTTGCTCTTTTCTGCACTTTTTGTAGAATCTCAACATCTTTTTTATAATTTGGTGACCAAAACTGGATGCAGTGCTCTAGACATGGTCTTACTAAAGCTTTATAGAGTGGTGGTAGTAGTACCTCACTTGATCTTGATAGTGTCCTTCTCTTAATGCAATTTAGGATTGTTAGCTTATTTGGCTGCTGCTTCACACTGCTGGCTCATATTTATCTGATTGTCCACTAAGACTCCAAGATCCCTCTCACAGTTCCTGCTATTGAGCCTGATTTCACCCACTCTATATGTCTGCTTTTGGTCTTTCTTGCCTTAGTGTAGGACTTTAAGCAAGGGCATTAAAGAGAGGGATCCCTACAATCCTCCAATCACCTTTCTTTTTCCCAGTCACCCCCATCCAGTTTTGTTTAAACTTACGACCAAACCGAGAAACAAAACTTAATCTCTCTCACACTTTAAATGCAACATCAACATTCACCATGTTAAATTAGCACTGGTAAATATTTTTTTTGACTGGGATATATTAAAATCACAATTGGGTTCAAAGAATCAATTAGGGCCCAGTGTGAGAGTGAGTTTAAACTACCGTTTTTCAATATTGCTGCAATTCCATGCTGGGGCAGTTAAAAAACATTTTCATTTAGATTTAAAACCATTCGAGTGTGAGCTTTTGTATCATTCAACCCACTGAAGAATGGTGCAATTTATGGGGTGTTGACTTGCAGGACAGGAGTAGCTGAAATAGTCAAAGAACAAACCTTGATATGGTTATGAATCAAGATGGCTCTTCTAAGTGCAAACTGAGAGTAGAGATTCAGTCTACTGCAGGTACATGGCTGGCTGGATTGCCATAGCAACCATGTGTCTGATTGACTTTCACATATGAAGCTTCTTTAAGCTTCTCTCATTCTTCTTGTTGCGTGGAACTTCAGAACCACGAAAACTAGCTAATATTATGCGGTTTGGATTCCCTGCAATAAAGAGCAAATTATCTGAAGATGACCATAAAGATGCAGCAGTGAGTTTCCCAACTAGAAGTCCTAGGAGAGGTTGCTTGACTAGCATCTTCTTCTGGATGTAATTCTAGTAGTTTTAATGCCCTTGCTTATCCCATCTAAGCTATTATTTGGCTTTCCTTTTTCCCCAAAAGATTGTATGAAGACTCAAGCAAAGCCTCTTTATGGTTCTGCAATGGGAAGGGTAAGGAGAATGGGAACACAGACTTCCCTACAGCCTATTTCAGACTGATGTTGCTTTACTGACCATTGAGATGGTACCACTGTGGTCCCTCTGAGGTGGTTGTATCAACATTTGTTCTTTTCATCTAAGCCTCTTTATGGTTCTGCTACATTTTTTCCCACTTTTCCAGCTGTTTTTTCTAAACACTTGGTACTCACCAATATCAACAAGCAAAACTTGCCATGGGAATTCCAGGTAGGTAGGTAGGAAGGAAGGAAGGAAAGAAAGAAGGAACAAGAAAAAGAAACGGGAAAGGAAGGACATGGAAAAGGAAGGGGAGGAGGAAGGAAGGAGGGAGAAAGAAAGGAAGAGAAGGAGGGAAGGAGGGAGGGAGGGATAAAAGAAGGGGAGGGGAGGGAAGGAAGAAAGTTCTTATGATGTTTGCTATCACTTTAATGGGAACCTTGATCCTTCCTCACCTCCTTCTGGTTCTGTCTATGAAGATTGTAGCTGTTTCTTCACCTCTATAACCCCTTCCCTTTGCTTCATTCATATGGCACCTTGTTTGATAATCTTCACCACAGCAGCTGGTAACAGGGAGATAACTTTGGGTTCAGAAGCTAAGGTGGAATAAGGCCTAGTTAGTACGTACTTAGATAGGAGTTTTTAGGCTAAAGAAGGAAATGTCAAAGCTGAAGAAAATTGCATTGTTGCATCCTTCTAGACCCAGGAGTCAAGCTCAACGTAAGCATCTTTATTTTTATTTGTTGATAGTTTTTCGGGCATTATTTGAAGGCAGCCTGATTTTTCCTGGGAATTTAATGCAATTACAGTGGATTCTGCTGCTTCATTGGAGTTTTATTTTGTTGTTTTAAATTTAATCTATTTCATTCCTCCTCCCTCCAATTTCAATTGATTTGAGATTGTGTTTTTCTCTTTGTTTATTACCTTGCTGTTGGTTTTAATTTTGCTGTAGGCTGTCTTGGGAATGAGGGTGAGATTCTGTGGTATAAATCAATATTTTAATAAATAAAAATGCAATATCGGATCTGCCCGAGCATTACTTTGAAGGCACAGCCCTCTTTTGAAAACCAGATCTCCCATCTCCATTCCAAAACATCTTTGGTTGGAAAACCACAGAGGTACTTCACACATTCATCTGACCCCAACAGTCCATCACGCAGAAATCGGTGAAAAAGATCAAGGTGAGGTGATAAGAATGGATGCAAAACTTCTTTCAAGGATGACTAATCTCTGGTGGTTAATTGGAATGTGCAAGGAGTCACTGAGTGATAAACGTAAGTTGGTATGAACATAATGTTTCAAATTAAAGAGAAATGCAAGTTGAGAACTTGTCAAAAGTCAGAAAGTAGTGCCCTAGCAGTATCTGTCAATCTCAAGGACCTTGTATCCCTTCCATCAGATATCTTCACTGTTTGTGCCTGTCGGCTGCCAGCCTTCAGCGGCTAAATCAGAGGAGGAGGAAGAGGAGGAGGAGGTGTGGGAGTTAGGGTTAGCATCAGGGCAACATGGAGCTCTGAGGGGGAAGAGGGAATGGAGCTGGTAGAGAGACAGAAGTGGAGCCTGGGACATCCATAAGCCCTCAGATCTCCCTCATCAGCCCTCACTCCCCAGGTCTGGAGGTGGCTGATGAGGAAGAGGAGGAACAGATGGGCCCAGTGCCTGATGCATGGATACACAGAAGGCAGAGAAGAGGAGAGCAGTGGAAATCTATGGGCCTGTCTTTGGGATGGAAAAGCCACCGCTGTTAGTGAAGCCTCACCCTACCTCTGGGGATAAAAGGCAGGGGGTGGAAATGAATAGGTGTCGCAGACAACCATTCATCTTCTGGTTGGCTGGACTTGTTAACCAGTGAGATAAACTTTTTGCTGGGTCTGCCGGTGCTCCTAATAAAGAAATATTTTGAGTTCAGGTCAGAGGGTTTGTCATGTTTGGGTCAGAACATTCATGTGGGACAATCAATCCTGGACTTAGTTATTTTATTTCCAAAGTGGATTACCACAATGCTCAATAGTTGCCCAGTTTGGTCTAGTGGCTAAGGTGCTGGTCTAAGAACCAGAGAATTGTGAGTTCCAGTCCCTTCTTTGGTACAAAAGATATTTGGATGACTTTCAGCCAATCATCAGTAGGTTGTGAGTTCTAGTCCCACTTTAGGCATGAAAGCTAGCTGGGTGATTTGAGGCTAGTCACCAAGAGACTGTGAATTCTAGTCCTGCCTTAGGCATGGTAAGCAGCTGGGTGACGTAGGGCCATTTACCTGCAGACTGGGAGATCTAATACCACTTTCATATATGTATGAAAGCCAGTTGGATGGCTTTGAGCCAATCACCAGGAGACTGGGAATTCTAGTCTGCCTTAGGCATGAATGTCAGCTAAGTGAGTTTGGGACAGTTCCCCTCTCTCAGCTTAACTCACCTCCCAGAGTTGTTGATAAAATAGGAGAAGGAAGGAGCATTAGGTATGCTCTCCACCTGGAGTCATATAAAACAATAATAAAGATGGGGTACAAATCCAGTCAATATACCTTTGGAGCTTCCTTTGATGACAATGGTGACAATGAAGAGAACACAGCTGGAGCAGAGTTGTGCTAATTAGTATTTAACATGGTTAAACTGGCAAATGTAACAAGTTTTGGGTTTTTTTTTTTTGTTTTTTTAAAAAGTGTGCTAAATTTCCTGGGTAAGTATTGACCCGTTTCCTTGCTATTTCATTCTAGATCAAAAGAAACTGTCCGCAGCCTCTTTAAAGGCAAAATTGGGATGTCATCTAATATCACAAAGCTTTTATTTATTTTATTTTATTTGTCAATCGCTTACAAAACAATAGGCATGTGTATAAATATGAGTAAGAATACATGAAATAGGTACAAATAAACAGGAACAATAGGGCAGGGACGGTAGGCACGACTGTGCACTTATGCACACCCCTTTACAGACCTTTTAGGAATGGGGTGAGGTCAACAGTAGATAATTTAAGGGTAAAGGAGTGGGGGTTTGAGGTTGTAACCACAGAGTCAGACAGTGCATTCAGAGGCACTGAACACTCTTGCTGAAGTTGTATTCTGCAATCAAGTTTGGAGTGATTTACATTGAGTTGGTATCTGTTGTGTGGTCTTGTATTGTGCGGTTGAAGCTGAAGTAGTCATTGATTGGTAGGACATTGTAGCAGATAATTTTGTGTACCACACTTAAGTCTAAACATAGGCAGTGCAGTTCAAGGTTGTCCAAGGCCAAAATTTTGAGCGTGGTGGTGTAGGGTATTCTGTTGCGAGCAGAGGGGTGTAGTACTCTTCTCGTGAAATACTTCTTGACTTGCTCAATTGTGTTAATGTCTGATACACAGTGCAGATTCCAGACACATGAGCTCTATTCAAGTATCAGTCTAGCAAAGGTTTTGTATTGCCCCAGTTAGCAATTCAATATTACATCTCCAATTTAGGGTGCTTCCTTCTGCATCGCAACTGAAGTCCTAGTCACCTTCAAAAACCAAAAAATCATTAATGGGATTCTTGATGAGACCCAAAATGGGAAAACCAAACCAAACCAAACCAAACCAAACAACAATAACATAATTTCTGGAAAATTTAGTCAAGGGGACGGTCAAGCAGGAAGCGCGCCTGCTCCTAAGCTTTGCATCTCTATCGCTGCAATAAAAACAAGATTGAATTGCAGAAAGTGTCTCGGGGTCTTGTTTCGATGTGGTTTTAATGTTGTGCTCCACCAGGTCAGAATATTGTGAAGCAATTCCATCTGCAAAGGAGATGTGGCTGAGCCAGGGAAAAACATGTGGCACAATTTTTTCACGTGCTTCTCTTTAAACAGCGACTGATTATAAAATGCCAGGGGGTAGTGATATGCATTATGGGATTCCCAAATCATCATCTTCTTCTTCTTCTTCTTCTTCTTCTTCTTCTTCTTCTTCTTCTTCTTCTTCTTCTTCTTCTTCTTCTTCTTCTTCTTCTCCTCCTTCTCCTTCTCCTCCTCCTCCTCCTCCTCCTCCTCCTCCTCCTCCTCCTCCTCCTCCTCCTCCTCCTCCTTCTTCTTCTTTTTCCATCAACCCCCTTCTCCTCTCGGACGATGTGAGAAAAAAAAAGAACGTTATGCAAATTGTCTCCAAGGGAGGCCTTTATACAAAACCATTCAGCTGAAGGAACCACTTTCATCTCAATGCTGGTTACTTTTTTTTTTCCCAATTACAACATTCATGTTGTCTCTGGCCACCCAGGGCTTTGCAAAGGGAAAATCTAAGCCCAGAAAATTGTCTTTAAGGGGTTCCTGAGTCATCGGGTGAGATAGAACAGATAGAAATGACCCTATTCAATTTTCCACCTGCTTGCAAAGGCTAATGCAGCCCTTTGCAGAAGGAAGGAAAGGTTAAATAAAAACCTTTTAATACACTAGATCCAATTTCAATGGCAAGAAGGAAGAGATGTTAGGCTCCAGAAGCCGGGATGGGAAATTTCAGATAATAATAGAAACAGCACAGGAAGTCCTCGACTTACCAGCACGATTTGAGTCCAAAATTTCCATTGCTAAGCAAAACATTTTGCAAAAAGTGAAGTTTGCCCCATTATAACGACCTCTCTTGCCACCTTTGTTAAGCGAATCACTGCATTTGTTAAATTATTAAAGGGAATCTGGCTTCTCCATTGACTGCTTGGCAAAAGGTCACAAAAGGTGATCACCAAAACCGTCATAAATATGAATCAGTTGTCCAGCATCTGAATTTTGACCATGTCACCATGGGGATACAGCAAAGGCTGTAAGTGTGAAAAAATGGCCATGCACAACTTTTTTCAATACCGTTGTAACTTTGAATGGCTACTAAATGAACTGTTGTAAGTCAAGGTCTACCTGTACTGCCCCATGGTGCTTTATAGCCCTCTCTAGGTGGTTTACAGAATTAGCCTATTGCTCCCTACAATCTGGGCCCTCATTTTGACCAAACTCGGAAGGATGGAAGGCTAAATTAACTTTGACCCAGTCAGGATCGAATTCCTGGTTGTGGGTAGAGTTAACCTTCAATACAGCATTCTAATCACTGTGCCATCACAGAAAGAAAGAAGGGAGGGAGGGAGGAAAGGAAGGAGGGAGAGAAAGGAAGGGAGGGACAGCAATAGCACTTAGACTTGTATAACACTTCATGGTGCTTTACAACCCACTCTACGTGATTTATGGAGTCAGCCTCTTGCCCCCAACAATCTGGGTCCACATTTTTACTGACATCGGAAGGATGGAAGACTGAGTCAACCTTGAGTCAGTCAGGATCGAACTGCTGACAGTGGGCAGAGTCAGCCTGCAATATTGCATTCAAACCACTGCACCACCCATGGCTAGATAAGTTAGATGTTCCCTGCTTTGTGGACATGGCTATTACAAGCACTCCTTGACGTACAATCACAATTTCTAGGGTTGTGCGTAGCAATTATCAAGGGAAGCACACCCAATTTTATAACCTTTTTTTTTGGGGGGGGGGGTCATGGTTGTTAAGGGAATCACTGCAGCTATTAAATGAATTACACAGTCACTAAGTAAATCTGGCTTCCCCCATTGACTTTGGTGGTTGGAAGCTAGCTGGGAAGGTCACAAATGGCCATCATGTGATCCATGGGATGCTGCAACTATCATAAATACATGTGAGGGGTCAAGCACCCAAATTTTGCTCATGTGACACCATGGAGATCTAAAGAAGGTTGTAAGCAGTAAGTTAATTGGTGATAACTGACTTTTTTCAGTGCTGTCGAAACTTTGAATGGCTGCTAAAGGAATGGTTGTAAGTTGAGGATTGCCTGTAATCTTAGGCTGTACAAATGGTAGCGTGATGACCCTGGGCATGGCACAAAGGCAACACAGTCAGATAATCAATAGAGGTCCCTTCATTAGCTCCAACTTTCCCCCCAATGTCCTGGTTACCTTCTGGCTGGAGAAAAACTCTCCCAGGAAAAGCCTTTGGCTGCAGAGAATCAAGTCCAAAACGTGGTCAACAAAAACTGTAACTATAAGTCCAAACAAGACAAAATGAGGTAATTAGTCCAGCAGGGCAGGAGCAAGAATTCCAGATGTGAAGGCAGGGCAATAACTCAACACAGTTGGCAGGATGCCAGGAGCACAGATAACCAGAGTATACACAAAATAAACTCATGTTTGTTCCCAGCAAACGCCACACTCAACATGCATCTCTTTTAAACTCTCTTCCCAGATATAACTAATGAAGGGAATCAGGGCCCTTTCCTCCCCCGTAAGCAATGCAACCCACATTGCTCTCTCCTCCATTCCTTTCTGTGAACCCTAGGATGAAGAAGGAGTGGGCCCGGGTCTTCCTCTGAACTCCCTCTCCCTTGTTCTACCTCTTCCTTGCACTGTACAGGTGAACTTTTCCCTTCACCAGTTTCCTGCACAGCCAATGGAGCCACATCCCCACTCCCTGCCAGCTGTTCATCTTCCTCATTGGATTCAGACTCCAACAGTGGCATGACAGGTAGTAAAAGTTAGAATCGCCAAGTACAGAACTGGCTTTGCCAGTAGAAATTACCCATTTCAGACAATGCTACATGCGTGACAGAGACATATACAATACATGAGCTCTGACTTATGTGCTTTTAAACCAAGGGCTGTGAGCCATCAGAACTATCCCAAATCATTCCAGGCAAAGCTATCCTAAATCGCTTGTGGAATAACACCAAAGCAAAGCAAAGGGAAATATTTGCAATTTTGCTGGAGCGAACTGTAAAAATTAAAGCAGAAAAGTGGATGGGCTCAATATTTCTCAACCTTGGCAAAAATAAGATGTGTGGACTTCAGCTCCCGGAATTCTCCAGCCATGCTAATCTAATTGAGAGGCCTGATTTAAGCATTTACAAGTTGTTCCTGCCAAGCAAAGCAAGAAATATACGGATGGCATCCCCAAAAGAAGAGGATGTAATCTTTGAAAAGATGTGAAATAGTTGCCTATGGAAATTCTCAGTCATCTGGTTCATGGTTGTCCCAAAGGTGTGTTTTTTTTCAAGAGGCAACCGGACTTTCTTGTTTTTTCTTTGAAGATGTTTCACTTCTTATCCAAGAAGTTTCTTTGGCTCTGACTGGATGGTGGAAAATGGAAGGATTTATATTCTTTGCAGACAGTTTGTCATGGCATTTTTTTAGTAGGTTATTAATGATAAAACTCCAGGTAGCCTCAATGACACTCTAAAAAGGATGCAAATGACCAACTGTCTTCAAAGAGTGTAAATCCTTCCATTTCCCACCATCCAGTCAAAGCTGAAGAAGCCTCTTGGATGAGAAGTGAAATGTCTTCAGAGAAAAAAAAACACACACACAAAAAACAGAAAGTCCAGTTGTCTCTTGAAAAAAGCACCTTTGGGATGTGAAATATTTGTAAATAGTAGAGTAATAGCTTTTAGGGATAAATCTCCCTCAAACTGGAGAGTCTAACATCACTATCAGAGGTGTTCAGTGCTTTTGCAAGTAATTCAGAAAGGTACTTTGTCGTGGCCAGGAGTAACAGATTAACAGAATTGGAAGGGGCCTTGTAGCTCATCTAATCCAACCTCCCACCCAAGTAGGAGACCCTACACCATTTCCGACAGATGGGAGTCCAGTCTCTTCTTGAAAGCCTCCAGGGATGAAGCTCCCACAACTTCCGAAGGCAACTTCTGTTCCATGGATTGATTCTTCTCACTGTCAGAAAATCCCTCCTTATTTCTAGAGTGCAAACACAAGCCTTGTTTGCAATTCTTAAAGAAAGTGTATTTTTTTTCCCAAAGACCACATGGATGCTTTGCACAGTTGTCAAATGTTCTTGGGAAAAGGTATAATGGCTTGCAGAAGTTGTGTGCTCCGAAACAACTTTATGGAATCCGATCAAAGCCAGCACAACCTTAAGATCTAAGATCTGAAAGCTCTACCACAGAGGTACAGGTAATCCGTGACTCACCACAATTCATTTAGTGACCATTCAAAGTTACAACAGCCCTGAAAAAAGTGACTTATGGACCATTGCAGCATCCCCACAATTATGTGATTTACATGACTTGACAAATGACTCATATTTATAATGGTTGCAATGTCCTAGTGGGATCCTAGTGATCTCCTTTTGTAACTTTCTAAAGTTGTCAGATTTAAAAATATTGCAGGACTATTTTGGTTCACTTTGAGTTGAAATTACCTCCTGTCTGATCAGCAAAACAACAACAAATCACGAATTGTGAATTAATTGCCATCACGGTGTTTTAATTGGATGGATTTGTTCACCTATTTGGTCCCCACATTAGTCTTTATTCACATCTCAAGTCTGTCTGGAAGTTTGGCAAGTGAAATCATTATTTATTTCTCAGGAAGTTGCAACACCCTTTGACTGAAAGCCATGAAGGTTTACAGCAATCTAAAAATATCATTTTGAAAAGGGTATAAACACTGCAAATAAACATCTTAGCTATGGACTATTCAGTTCCATTTTGAAATGTTCATGAGTGTGTGATGCACACACAATTATATATACGGACACACACACACATCAAGAGAGAAACTTATTTTTCCTTTTTTAATCATTAAGTTCACTGAATTCTTCAGGAATTATCCAAGCCCCCCTTTGAAAAGGTAAATTTATCAGCAAGGGGAGAGATCTATTTAAGAGAACCATGCAAAATCCCACAAGGAGTAAATTATACATTTGTAAATATCAACTAGGTTTGTTTGGGGAAAAGTTCAGCATTTTGTAGCTGGTGAGTCTGCTTTTTTATTATTTATTTCTTTAAAAAGCTTTGCAAACACTGGGTTCTATTCCCCGGTCTTTTGTACATAGGGAAACTATATTAAGATAAACTGTTTGCTTTCCTTCTTTAAAAAAGCTCATCTTTTTGCCCAAATTTTGCATGTCCAAAATTAAAGGTTTAAAAGATTGAGCAGGGCTTGGGAGAAAATGTTTCTGGGAGGTTAGACAGTAACAAAATAACAGAATTGGAAGGGACTTTGGAGGTCTTCTAGTCCAGCCCCCTGCTCAGGCAGGAATCATTTCAGACAAATGGATTTCCAATCTCTGCTTAAAAACCTCCAGTGTTGGAGCACCCACAACTTTTGAAGGCAAGTCGTTCCACTGGTTAATTGTTCTCACTGTCTGGAATTTCCTCCTTAGTTCCAGGTTGCTTCTTTCCTTGATTAATCTCCATCCATTGCTTCTTGTCCTGCCTTCAGATACTTTGCAGAATAAGTTGACCCTTGTTATTTGTGTCAGCCCCTCCATTATTAGAACACTGCTATCATGTCACCCCTAGTCCTTCCTTTCATTAAACTAGCCTAATTCCTGAAATTCCTGAAACCATTCTTCGGATGTTTCAACCTTCAGTCCCCTTTGTTGCTCTTCTCTGCACTCTTTCTAGAGTCTTAACATCTTTTTTTTTATATCATGGTGAACAAAGTGTGGTCTTACCAAAGCATTATAAACTGATACTAAAACCAACAAACCCCAAGAATGTTCAGTTGCCTTTGGGAAAACTTCTTTTGAGACAAGTAAGGAAGATATGGACCAACAATGCATCAAAAGTAGATAAATCAAGTCCCCAAACCCGACTCCTTTTCAGGAAAATTGGCACATCTCCTTGATTAGTTTCCATCCATTGCTTCTTGTCCTTCTTGTCAGGTGCTTCGGGGAATAGGTTGACCCCCACTTCTTTGTGGCAGCCCCTGAGATATTGGAGAACTCACTTGCTATCATGTCACTTCCAGTCCTCCCCCCCACACACAATTAAACTAGACATACCCAATTCCTGCAACTGGATGTTTTATCCTCCAGTCCCCTAATCATCTTTGTTTTTCTTCTTTGCACTCTTTCTAGAGTCTCAACATCATTTTAATATTGTGGGGACCATAACTGGATGTAATAGTCGAACGGTGGGCTTACCAAGCCATTATAAAGCGGCACTAAGACTTCATAGTTGCAGGAAAGGCATGATTATACAAAAGAAAGAAAGATAGTTTGGAACAGCCTACTCATAAAACATTAAAAATGGCTCTACTTGAACTTGCTGAAATGCAATCCAGGATTCCACATTTTTCAAATTTCAATAACTCTTCCTTCAAACTTGACCTTTTTTTCCCTTCCCTTTACATAATCCTTTAATGTTTATCCCCACACTCCAACTGAGCCCACGTCATTAATTCCAGAAGCCTATTGGACATCTATACAACCTCTGTTTTTTTCTTTCTTTTATTGTCTCTCTAAGTCAACTCTTTTCTTAAAAACCCTTTGAGGGAGGAAGATGGCTTCCAGAAATTGTCTGCTCCTCCAGGCATGTGGACTGCAATACAAAACTAATTGTGGGGTGTAGATTCATGCCATCATGCAAAAGATACAGGGTAATCCTTAAGGCCACAATTGAGCAATTTCTATTGCTAAGTTTTGCAACCATTTTACAATCTTTCTAGTTACAGTTATTAAGTGAATCATTATAATTGTGTCATTCATAACACAGTTGTTATGGCTTCCCCATTGATTTTGCTCATCCAGAAGGTTGGAAAAGGGGATCTCATGACCCGGAGCACTGCGGCTGTCATAAATATAAATCAATGGCCAAGCTTCGGAATTTTGATCAGGTGAGAATTGGAGATGCTGCAATGGTTGTGTCACGGTCGTAAGTCACTATTTTCAGTGCTGTTGGAATTTCAAATGGTCATTAAACGAACTGTTGTAAATCAAGAATTACCTGCTTTGTGGATTAATATGAGGAGGAAACCAGCATTATTTTTATTGGGTTTTAGGGATGGCGAACCAGGAAAGAAACATGGAAAGCTAACATTGTGTAAGATAACTGCAGCAAGATGATTGTATGCATAAAGATAAGAGATTATAAAAACAGAGAGACAGTTTAACCTAGTGGTTAAGGGACCAGGCTAGAAACAAGGAGAGGGTGAGTTCTAGTTCCACCTTAAACATGAAAGCAGGCCAGGACTTTTGTCACTTGATGGATGTCTGTAAAATTGTCCATCATCCAAGTCAAGGTGCTTTTTCAGGAGGCAATTGGACTTCCTTGGTTTTTTTTTTCATTTGAAGACATTTTGCTTCTCATCCAAGAAGCTTCTTCAGTTCTAAGAGGAGAGTGGGGAATGGAAGGATTTATATTCCTTGCAGATAGTTGGTCATTTGCATCCTTTTAGAAGGTCATTAAAGCACATGGAGGTTTATTTGTGTCCTCAGGGTCACCTAAGTGGTGCTCCTGGTTCCTCTAGTCTGCATTTTCCCCCCTCAAGAAATCCACAACTATGCCCACACCTTCCAAAGGTTGTTCATTCCCCAATTGTATAGCTAAGACCCTCTAATAGGATGCAAATGACTGGCTGTCTGCAAGGAATACAAATCCTTCCATTCTCCACTATCCTGTCAGAGCTGAAGAAACTTCTTGGAGGAGATGTGAAATGTCTTCAAAAGAAGAACAAGAAAGTCCAGCTATCTCCTGTAAAAGCGCCTTTGGGACACTTGATGGCTGGAGATACCAGCAAGGCTCTGCATGTGAGAACAAATCCCATTAGATCATGCACTTCATAGATGCTTCCTCCTGTATATTATACTAACTCCTTCAGACATGCTTTTCAGCAAGAGACAGTTCTAAATTTTAGTTGCAACCATTTTGGAGCTCACTCCCGTACGCCAGAGCAAAAACACAGTGAAAGAATACTTCATACATTTAAATGGGTCTCATCAAGTGATAATGGATGCTGAATTGGAAAACCCCATAAGTGTGTTTGCACTGCATCCTGAACCTACTTGCTATATAAACCTGTGTTCTGGCTTTGTATAATATATATATATAAATGAATTAATTGGTTGGATCGACCTTGCTTGACAAGCTAAAGCATCCAAGCATAACAACTTTAACCCTAACTAAGCTTTGGGGATGATGGTCAATGCAACCACCAGACCTTTAACTGATTGGGTAAAACATGTTGCCTGAACTGAGTCATTGTGTGAGAGAATCCCACACATTTTAAGATCTCTTCTCTTTCTACTGTCACCTTGGAGGAAAGACAAGAAGCAAAGAGGCTATTGTGGTTTGCCGGCAGCCTGTGCAGACAGCAGCAGAATCAGACAGTGGGGAGGAACAGGGACCAGTCCAGGAGTCTAGAGAGGACTTGGACGAGAATTCTGCGTCCGATGCAGAGACGGAGCCAGGACCATTTGGGAGTGGGGTGCTGACTCCAGAGCCTCTGGACTCTGGCAGCAGTGAGGCGGAGGATCCAGGGGAGCCTGTTCCCAGTGCGAGTATGTGCAGAGCTGCTAGAAGGCGAGAGCAGCTGAAACAGAAGGGGCAACTCGGGAGTAAAGCTGGGAGGTGATTGCCCCTTCCATAAGGTTTAAAGGACAGACAAAGATGATGAAATCTTTGCGGGAAGCAATGTCACTCAGATTCATTCATTCATTTTTCCTAGTTCATTTGATACTTCTGTTATTGGCAGCAGTTCACAGAAAAGAAAGGTAAGTGCTTATCTCAAGGGACTGTTCCCAGCATTGCAATAAAATAAGGCTTGTTTTTAAAATAAGCTTGTGCGTAATTACAGTCTTGGAAGCCTTGGTCAGAACAGAGGCAATTGCATGCAATGACACAATCCTAGTCAGAAGATTGGAGCAGATGCCATGGGTATCCGTGGGGAAGAAAAGTGGTGGACTGCCATTTGTCAGAAATGGTGTAGGGTCTCCTGCTTGGGTGGGGGGATTGGACTAGTTAACCTACAAGGTCCTTCCAACTGATTATCTCTTATCTGTTGTCTCCCAATTTAATATTTCCCAAAATATTTCATTCTTCTAGGAGAGGGGTAGGTGCTAACTTTCTACAGTGGTTTGCAGCAGCACACCTGATTGTGAGGAACTGGTAATCCTGGTTCCGGGACTAACAATAGGGTAAGATGAATTTCTATTGGGGAAAATAAGATCTGAAAAAACAAAAGCAATGCTAAAGAAAATTCCAAGAAACCTCCCTTCTGGAATATTCCCTCCTTAAGAACTCGCCAGTCAGTAGTGATTAGGGCAGCTTTTATTGTTAACACAAAAGCTAACTATAATACTCTGCCTTTCCCGCTTCACTGCCTTAGGACACAGCTGTTCATTTTTCAGACCGTCTGCCTCAGCTGGTCAGAAGCAGATTGAATTTTGCTGGGGTGGCTAGCTTCTCACCCTGAGCAGTCTGGCCTTCCAAATGCCAGCAGACCAGGAAGGAATGGAGAAAAATCTAACTTTGGTGGCACAATTTTTTAGCAAGCACGTAAGGTGGGTGCTGATCTTTTCCAAGAAGCCCCAGGGAGGCTTTGCTTGACTTTTCCAAAGATAAAAGAGTGGGCATTCATAAAAATAAGTGGAGTGGGGTGGTGGCCTCGAGCTGGAGCTCTCTCTTCACAATCGGGAGGCTGTGAGTTCGATCCTAGGTAGAGGCAGACCGAGAATTTATCTGCTGAAGAAAACTGCATTGGTGACAGGAAAGGCATCTGGCCATTAAAAACACTATGCTAGCTCCATTCAGTTGGCCAGACTCCACCCCGCAAGAGATTATGGGGTCATTAAATAAAGATGATGATGATTCATAAAAGTCACTGCTTTCTGATCAACCAATTGCTTTTTGCAAGAATGGAAGTGGTTCCTAGCTTAACACATGCATGAGTGTCATTCATTGCAATTCAAGTAGTCCTCAACTTATAACTGAAATTGAGCCTGGAATTATGATCCTGAGTCATGCCAATTTTTAAGTAGGCCATTTTGTCACTGTGGCTGATTTTACAACCTTTTTTGTAGCAGTCGTTAAGCAAACATAGTGGTTATCTATAGAGATTTGCAGTCATCCAGATCATGGCTCTCCCCAAGGTGCTTTTTTCAAGAGGCCTCTGGACTTTTTGATTTTTCTTTGAAGACGTTTCGCTTCTCATCCAAGAAGCTTCTCGGATGAGAAGTGAAACATCCCCAAAGACAAACATAGTGGATATTAAGCAAACATCATCATCATTAAGTGAGCCTATTTTAGCTAATGGGCATTTTTTTTACTGGCAAGTAAAACTGCAAGTAAATGCTATTTTTTGGGCTCTCTCTTAACTTTGGACAATTACTAGGCAACTGATTATAATTCAAGGACTATCTGTACTGCGATATACTGTCTATATTGAAGGGAACTGAAGAAGTGCCTGTCCAAAAGCATTTAATAGGGCCAATGATTCAGCCCAGTTGTTGATACAGTGGTACCTGAAAGGACCCAGGAAGCTTCCCTTATTAGTTGATGCTCCTGGCATTTGGAAAAACATCCCTCCTAAGATTTGGTTAACCCCAACTTTCTTGCCTTTCAGAAGTCATTAAAGACCTGTTTTTCTCTCATCATTGGGTCTGGGAGGGGTACCACCCATTGCATGAGGTTGTTCCTGCACTTAGGTGTTCGTATGTTGCTTTTTCAAGAGTATCTGTGCATTATTAGATGATCTTTAATCAAGATTATGATTACAGATGAAGTAGACTGCCCTCTGCTTTCCAATTTTGATATTCAAGAAGACTCTTGAATATCCCTTGGACTGGAAGGAGATAAAATCAGTCAATCCTAAACCCAGTCACAGACTCACTGGTGCCCTAAGCACTGACAAATCTTGGTGCCCCTCCTCCTTTGTACATACTGTACAAATGAAGCTATATTCTCAACTTTGTGGTGCGCCTTTGGGCCTGGTGCCCAAAGCAGGTGCTTAGTCTGCTTAATAGTTAATACACCACTGCCTAAAGGAAAGAAACCCTGACTGTCCTTTGGAAGGACAGATTCTGAAGCTGAAGCTCAAACACTTTGGCCACCAAATGAGGAGTGAGGATTAATTAGAAAAGATGGGTAAAGATACAAGGCAAGAGGAGAAAGAGAACAGAAAACTAGATGACTAGTGTCATGGATGTAATGAACATAAATTTAGACAAACTTTGGGAGATAGCAGAAGATAGGGAGGGGTTCTGGTTTGCTATGGTCCATGACATTCTTGTATTTATTCATTTATTTATTTTTAAAAATTGCATATCTCTATTTACATTGTTAACAGTGTTGTGTCATCAATAACACATATGTTTACATTTATTCCTATACATTAATTCTTATTTCTACCCATTTCTACCATCTATCCCAAACCGCATAATATTCCGATTTGTCCTTGGCTTTTAATTCCACTGTGACTTTATCCATCTCAGCAGAGTCCAGTATTTTTTGTGTCACGTTCTTTTCTGTTTTCCAGCTCTGTGCAAAAGCTATCCTCGCCACCGTTATTATGTGTAAAATGATGTATTGGGTTTGTTTGCTAAATTTCCCTTTAATTATTTCTAATAAGAATATTTTAGGTTTAAATTCTATTTGTTGTTCTGTTATTTCTTGTAACCATCTTTGTATCTTCATCCAATATTTTCTAGCTTTTGGGCATTGGTCCATTGCCTTCTTGAGAATCCTTGAGGATCAGGCATGACTTAGTGACTGGACAACAACATCCTGCCCTAAGTGAGGTAGATCAGCTACATCAATAAATGAAATAAAAGAGCTACACTACAAAAATGACTTAAGAATACCAAATTAAGAGCCTTGGTGGCGCAGTGGTTAGAATTCTGCTGACTGCCAGGAGTTCGATCCTCACTGACTGAAGGTTAACTCAGCCTTCCATCCTTTCAGATTATTGGGGGCAATATGCTGACTCTGTAGAACCCCTTAGAAAGGGCTGTAAAGCACTGAGAAGCAGTATATAAGTCTAAGTCCGAGATGGCAAACCTATGGCACCTATAGAGCTATTTTTGCCAGCACGCGAGCTGCAGGCAAACTTACGTCACTGTGCGTGCCTCACAGCTGATTTTCGCCCGGTTTGAGGCCTTTTTCCCAAAGGCTTGAGGAAGGCTTCTGCAGGCTTCTAAAAGCTTTGTAGGCTGAAATCTAGACACGTTTCATCATTTCCGGTATTTTTGGAAAAACAGGAAGTGATGAAACGGAGCTAGATTTTGGCCTACAAAGCTTGTAGAAGCCTGCAGAAGCCTTCCTCAAGCCTTTGGGAGGCCGAAAAAGGCCTCAAACCGGCCCCAAATCAGTTGTGAGGTGCAGTGCAGGTAAGGGGGAAGTGGGGATGGGGATGGGGGAGGGGATTGTGCATGCATGTGTAGGGGATAAGGGGGAGGCACAGATTGCCTTCTGGGTGCTGGCACGTGAGCATGAGCAAGCAAGCACATACACAATTTTTTGCAAAGGAGCCCAAAAAGGTTAGCCACCACTGGTCTAAGTACTATTGCTAAGTGCTATCTTTTTGGTACAGCAAGTGAGTGATTTACCCTTGTTTTATCTGCCTTTTAGCACAAACAGGAGTAGGAAATACACCAGCCACTCGGTCTCACTAACCGAAGACCCCTAATAAGGTTGCTAACAGTTCTGCTGCTTACATTGGACCTCAAGGAGCCTCCATCAAGCGAAGCCTGGGTGAAGAGCTGTTGAATCAAGCTGATGACAAGTAATGATGTACGCGGAGCAATTAGACATCTCAAATGCTATGTTATTATGGAAGAAAAGAGGAAGGAAGAAAACAGTTGTTTGTGTGGCAAGCATAAAGTTGCTCAAATTTTCCTCCCTGATCTCCCAATTCAAAACAAATATAATTGGATTTGGGGAAGAAGCAAGCAAGAAAGACAGAAGAACACCAGCGAGCTGTGCACAGGGCTTGCCAAGATGCTTTAAAAAATGGGTTTGATTGGGGCCGTCCCAGAGGGAGACAGTTCAATTCAAGGCAGCCACCAGCAGCCTTGTGGATGGGCCACTTGGGGGCATTAAGAAGTATAAAAATGTCCTGGTGGACCGTTGCAATTAAACATCATGCGAGAGAATGGCTTCTGAACAAGGTTAAGATCCTGAGCAGCTCTTTTGAGGATTATCCTGTGTTCACCCAGGTTTTTGGTTGTTGTTTTGTTTTTAAAGGCAAGCAGCGCTGGAAAAATTTCTAACAAAATGAAGTTCAATGTAGAGAAAAGTAAAGTCCTACATTTAGGCGAGAAAACCAAAAGGACACATATAGACTGGGGGAGACCAGGCTTAATACTACTAACTGTGAGAGGGATCTTGGAGTCTTAGTAGAGAATTAGCTAAACAGGGGCCAACAGTGTGCAGTGGCACCCAAAAATGCCAATGCAAACCTAAATTGCATTAACAGAAGGATTCAATCAAACTCAAGCTAGGTACTAATACCACTCTATAAAGCCTTAGTAAGACCACCCCTAGAGTACTGCATCCAGTTTTGGTCACCACACTATAAAAAAGATGTTGAGACTCTAGAAAAAGTGCAGAGAAGAGCAACCAGGATGATTCAGGGACTGGAGGCTAAAACAAACAATGAATGGTTGCAGGAACTGGGCAAGGCTAGTTTGGTGAAGAGAAGGACCAGGGGAGACATGAAAGCAGTGTGCCAATATTTGAGGAGCTGCCACAGAGAGGAAGGGATCAAGCTACTTTCCAGTGCACCCAAAGGCCAGACAAGGGATAATGAATGGAAACTGAACAAGGAGAGATTCAACCTGGAAATAAGGAGATTTTTTTCTGACGGTGAGAACAATCAACCAATGGAACAGACGTTGCCTTCAGAAGTTGCGGGAGCTTCAGCACTGGAAGCTTTCATGAAGAGACTGGACTGCCATCTGTCAGAAATGGTGTAGGGTCTCCTGTTTGGGAGGGAGGGTTGGACTAGATGACTTACAAGGTCTCTTCCAACTCTGTTAATCTGTAATCTGTGAGGGAAAGATCCAAAAGAAACAGAAATTCAATCTGTAAGAGGAGAGGAAAGAAGGTTGCTTGTGAATGGAAAAAGAATGCCAGGTTGGATAGAAGAGGGCTTGGCCATTTCAATTCAGGTATGGCTATTGGTGCAGTTAATGTACACAGGCTGGGATTGCAGAAGACATTGTTTATGTATTTGTTTCTGACCGACCTTGATTAGTAACTCAATGTAGTGAACATATTTAATACTCCTATTTTCCTCACAATAAAGTTGTGAGGTGAGTTGGGCTGAAAAAGAGTGACTGGCCCAAAGTCAACCAGTCGGCTTTTGTGCCTAGGGCAGGACTAGAACTCACAGACTCCTAGTGATTGGCCCAAAGCTCACCCAGCCAGCTTTCATGCCTAAAGTGAGACTCACTATCTCTTGCTTTCTAGGTCAGCACTTTAACCACAATGCTACATTATAGCATTGGAAATGCTATAGCATTATAGCATTTTGGAATTTGAACCATTGCAAGAATCCGGTCACTGTCTTGCCATGTTTGAATCTGATCACCCAATAAATGTATGATCTGATTTATTTTATGGGATGAATACACCTTAGCCCACCTTAGCAACTGTGATTTATTAATCCAGGTCTGGCCTGCCTTGTGAATCCAGAAGTACATACTTAAACCATTAAAAGCACATGCATTTATTACCAAGGCAATAACTTGATTGTGCATAAAGACAGTTTGTCAAACAGAAGGCAACATTTGGTATTTTCAGATGCTTCATCTTAAAGATACTTTAAAAAAAAAACACAGACAAAAGGTACAAAGAGATTGGTGGCCTGAAACAAACACTCTCGTTGTCTAGCACATATATACACCTTCTCTATTATACACACACAAAGGGATACCTAGACATATGCTCTGCTGGATAAGAAGTCCACAAGATAATCTATGATAGCAATTCTAAAATGGTACAGATTGAGAAGTCACCTTTCCCTTCCTTATTATTACCTTTCTTGTCAGAATACAACATGTGTAGAATGAGCTTGGCTGAGTCCCCCTTCGTGCACCCCTGTTGCTTTAGGAGAAAAAAAATGTCATTTTTAAATGAATTCTATAATTCCTTGCATCTTTCTCTTCTCTTTTCAAGGTGGCCATTCAGAAAGGAAAAAAAAAAGAAAACACTTTGGAGGGCACTGATCATCACCTATGACTGTTAAGTATACAGGAAAATGTCATTTCACAATTAATTATAGCACTTTCTTTTTTCTCCCTCTGCAGGATGTGGTCCAAAAGTCAAGATGATGACTATGATGGTGTGATTAAAGCTCCATCTGTTTTTAATGCACATTTCCTATGAAGTTAGAAAGTGATGAGATGGGGGCAGAGAATTATATTCACCCACAAACAATTGTACAATAGCCCAATCATCATCTATTCGCCTGTCTTAATTTGAAGCATATAGTTTAGCCTGCAGATGCCTAGAAGAGCTAAATGCTCCTTACCAGGTGAGATTAAAGGATAAAAGAACACATCTTGATAGCAGAAATATGTGTATGCTTGTGTGAGCCTGAAATTACCAACTAACTGCACTGTTGTGCCTGCAAACTTTTAAGTATGCTTTTAAACTCCTTGAATTAAGTAGAAATCCAATGTAGTAATGCAAAAAGTTATGGGCTGTGCTAAATCAAGTTCAATCAGTGGGAAGAATCCCAGTAAAATAATGAAATTTAATAGCTTTAAAAAGGTGGTGCTTGCTGAAACCTTGCAGGCGACTGTATAGAGCAGGGGCTGTCAAACTCAAGGCCTGTTCGGAGTATTGCAGTGTAAATTCAGCACCAGAAAAGTAAACACAGATGGTCGAGGATTCATTTAACTTCTTTCTAAACATATAAAGTAAATTTTACAATACCAGTTGTAGATTTCTCCTACATGGAGTAAACTCAAACAGGAGCAGACATGAACAGCAACTCGGGAGTTCAGAAATAGACATCAGTTTCACTTTAGTTCAGCAGACAAGCAAGACACACAGCAGAGGAGAGGAGCAGTTTCATTTTCAATAGACAGACTCAGAGCTTAACCGAGCTGGAGAGCTGAACATAGAGCCATGCCTAGGCTACTTCTAGTTTCACTTTCTAAACAGCCCTCATTGCTGACTTCGTTACTTTGCCTATTCATTGGCCTTGTTACCATGTTCTATTCCAGTTCATGAATATACTCTGACAAGGCCCATGAGCCGGATCCAGCCCTCAGAGTGCTTAAATCCAGCCCAGGGGGCCGACCTGGAAACCACAAAGGACTGGCCTATGATGCTTCTGCCATCTCGGGTGGAGGGGGCGCTTCTGCAGCCCTCTGCCAACATAAGCAAGGTGTGGGGGAGAAGAAAGGAAGGAAGGGAAAGGAAAGGAAAGGAAAGGGAAGGGAAGGGAAGGGAAGGGAAGGGAAGGGAAGGGAAGGGAAGGAAGGAAGGAAGGAAGGAAGGAAGGAAGGAAGGAAGGAAGGAAGGTTATAATGTGAGTGAGGGAGAGTGTAAGCACCGGACCTTTCCCCTTCAACTGAAAAGAATGAATTTCTGAAAGCTAGGTACTTCAAAAGTAATTCTTTATTGAAAGGAAGTGATTTAGGTACAAGTCAAAGCAGAATCTAACATGCTTCTAGGCATACAGTCATAAATAAAGGGAGTTAGAATCCCTCCCCTTATTCTGATGTGGATTTAGTCAAACAAAGAACCAACATGTTAACCACCACCACCACCACCACCCCCGCTTTTCTGAGAACATATCTTCGAAAAGTTTCCCAGGGAGTATCTTTCAGAGCTGGAATTTTTATGGCCCCTTCTCCTTTTGCTATCTCTCCAAGAGGTGACAAGTTTCTAGACATCTGGCTCCAGTCCTCCAGTTGTATATCATGTGCAAGTTATACAGATTCAATGTAAAATTTAAGATATTCAGGTTACATCAAAAAGGATTACTTGTACCAACTCCCTCCCCCCTTCTTCTTCAACTGAAGAATGGCAGATACACGGATCTGACAGACAGCCTCATGAATTAGCACTTGGGCACCACAAGTGCCCCTGACACAAGTCCCATGTTATGCCCACCATGGCCACGCTTACTCCTGGCCACTCCTACCCTGGCCACACCCATCTCTAGCCATGCTCACCATGGCCATGCTCACCTTCCAACTCCCCGAGATCAAATACAACCCTGATGCGGCCTTCAATGAAATCGAGTTTGATATCCCTGATCTAGAGGACTGAAAAACAAGCATTAAACGAGACTTCAGGATTTCAGCTTTTGGCTCAAAGCTGCCTGCTCAGGCTGACAAATCTCTTCCCAAATCTGACTTTCTTCCAGATTCACGCTTGCTTATAAACCTTACAATCCTCCCATCCTATTCTGGGTGAAGTTTGCAAATGCTGGAGTTCTTGAGACCAATCAACATGGTATCTCAGAACTCAGAATAACTGAGTGGGAAGGGACCCTGGAGGTCTTCTAGTCCAACCTTGTCTTCAAGCAGGTGATCCATTTCAGGCAAATGGCTGTCCAGTCTCTTTTTAAAAGCTTCCAGTGATGAAGCACACACAACTTCTGAAGCCAAGCTGTTCCACTGGTTTATTGTTCGCTGTGTCAGGAAATTTTTCCTTAGTCCTAGGTTGCTTCTCTAATTGATTAGGAGAGATGAGTTCTAGTTTTGCCTTTGTACAAAAGCCAGTGGTGGTGAGCTCAAGTCCTGATTTAGGCATGAAAGCTAGCTGGGTAACTTTAAGCTAGTCTCAGTCTCTTTCTCTTTCTCTCTCTCTCTCTCTCTCAGTCTCTCTCTCTCTCTCTCCCTCCCTCCCTCCCTCTCTTCCTCTCCCCCCCTCCCCCCCCAACTCACTTTGCAGAGTTATTAATGTCAGGAAGGAAGGTGTATTAGATACATTTGTAGTTTGATTTTTTTTTTTAATAATAAAGGTAGAATATAAGTAAAAACTGGAACAGTCAAGAAGCCTGCCTGGCCAACAACGGAATTTTATACTGATACCCAAAATCTATTCGGCTCACCCTTATTTCATTTCCTGTATACCAGATGACCTATATAATATGGATGCACCCATGAGTCGAAGGGTCGGCAGACTTTGCTAAACCTCTCTCCTGCTTCTCTCTTACTTATTCACCATTTCTTGAGTTTTCTTGAATTTTCTCCGAAGGAGACCCTTTTTCCCTCTCTTAGCTGCATTGATCGATCCGATGGCTCAAGACCTCTCAGAAGTTCACCGATGAGGCCATTTTATTTATTTATTTCCCCTCAATGCTTGTTTCGGCTTGATTTATGAGGGGGGGTTAAAAACCCAGGGCTCGTGTTCCTGGAAGCTCCACAGCTGGCAGATACACAAGGCAATTAACCCCTGAATGGGCAAATGGAAACATGAAACATGAAACACTAAAGGCATTCAAAGCCAACTTCCAAGAAAGGCCTGATCTGAGTTATGCATGCTTTCTTTCCTCCCTACTGTTATCTGGTTGTGTCCATTCAACATTGTGTCCAGCCTCCTTTCTCAGTCTAGACCGAGAGAGGAAATGCTTCTTTTAAGCATGAAATGGCCTCTTGGATTGAAGAACCTCCATTTTTACTCATCGGGTGTAGGCTTCCCAAGATCATGAAGCTGACTCCTTTTGTTTAGGTAAAGTGAATTCCTCTCCAGAAAAGTCCCAGCAAACAGTCTTTCATGAGATTTCACAATTACAGACTTTTATCAGGCTTGGAGAGTTGCCAGGCTAATATCGTCCAAATGCCAAGCTGTAGCAGCAATTACTTGGCAAGAAGTTAGGAACAGATCTTCACCCTAATAGACTGAACTAACTGTCTCCTGCAAACACCATTCCCCTTTCACTCCTCTTTATTCCTTATGGGAGGGGCCATTCAACTGTCCACCTGTGCCCTTATTCCGGAGTTGACCCTTGTTCCTTAACCGTCCCCTTCTTCTGGCAGCTCTGTGCATGTGCACACTGGAAACAGGCTCCAGCTATTCTTCTGCCCTACTGATCTGACTCCAAAGGCAGCTGATAACTATTCAGATGGCCCTGGCCCCATCTCTGCCCCCCTGTCCTCCACTATCTTCTGGAGTTTGGCCAGATTCATGTTTATTGTGTCGATGACCCTGTCTAACCATCTAATCCTCTGTTGTCCCTTTCTTCTTTTGATTTCCATCATTCACAACACCAGTCTTTTTCAATGAGTCCCTTCTTCTCATTAGGTGGCCAAAATATTTGAGCTTCAGCTTCAGTATCTGTTCTTCCAAAGTCCTTCAGGACTTTCCTGAGTACCAACCAGGTTGGAAATGAACCTTCCAACCCTTCTGAGTTTTCTCTAACACCTAAGCACATCCAGCCTTTTTATTTCAGGAAATGAGAGTCTCCTCTTTCCGACTTCCTTGCAATCTTCCAACACAGACTTTCCTTTTTCAAGTCCACCAGAATATCCCAGAAACCAAAGACATCAGTGCAATTTTTTCCCCAAGTGAACCAGGAAAAAAAAATCAATACATCAGCTCCAGCAATGGCTACAAGATAGATCGCTCAGTTGCAATTATTGTGTTTTTCTCCGTGCATTTGCCAGTAGAGAAGAGTTGCTGATTAAAATTCAAGCTGGGAAAAGTGGCAAGAGATGTTGTGATGGCAGGGAAGAAGGAGGGCTAGACAGATTGATCAGAAAGGAGAGAAAGAAGAAGCAAAGCTAGTAGGAAGGAGAAATTGATTTGAAAAAGGGAGTTTTAGTTTAGCTACTTATCACAAAACTAGCTGGTATACCCGTACTTTGCTACAAAACTATGTGAGTGGGCTTAGTTTATGGGGAGGAAAATAAGGGTGTGTGTGTGGAATTCTGCCTCTGCCTACCAGTATCCATCAGTATTCATCTGGCTAGCATCTTGTCAGTGTGTGAGAGAGTTGAGGTCTGTTTGGAAAGTGCAACAGTATTTGCTGTGTGAGCAAGGATTGCAAGAAGCCTGGGCATGGCTTAGCTCAACTGTTCTGTACTAAAGCTGCTTGGTGCTGTGAAACTAAAACTGAAACTCCTCTGCTTGTGTTTTGCATTGGGAACAGGTTTCTTTTCAGGTGGGGTGGATTGGATTCACCAGCCTACTAAACAGATTTTTCTTTGATCGTATGGGATCTCATGGTTCTATCAGATATGAAGCATGGATATGAAGCATAACTTGAACTTTGAACTAAGCTAAGTCAAGCCAAGCAAACCATATACAGTGGAAGCTCTGTCTAATGTCTATGAATGGACATTGTCTTACACTGTTTCTTGATGTTCTTTTTCAGGTAACAAAGAGAAGAATTAGAACTCAAAGCTCAGAGCCCTGAGGAATACATGTTCCTGGATAGTTCCCAAAAATTTAGTTCCATGTATCTCCCAACTGTTGGTTTCATTCACTGTTATTTTCTGGAAACCACAGATAGCAAGGAAGAATAGCACTCCTGTTATATATTATCTAACAGAATAAAAGAGTTGTAGGTCTTCTAGTTCAATCCCCCAACCAAGCAGGAGAGCTTACACCATTTATGACAGATGGCGGTCCAGTCTCTTCTTGAAAGCCTCCAGTGATGAAGCTCCCAAAATTTCCAAAGGTAACTTCTGTTCCATTAGATGATTGTTCTCACCGTCAGAAAATTTCTCCTTATTTCTACGTTGAATCTCTCTTTGATCAATTTCAGGCCTTCAGGTTTTTTTGGAAAATAGCTTGACCCCCTCCTCTCTGTGGCAGCTTCTCAAATATTGGAACTCTGCTATTCCTGGTCCTTCTCTTCACTTTATTTCTAGCACTTTATTACCACTCTTCTCCTGACAAGCCATTAGATTGTATGCAATATTTTATCAGGGTTTTTTTTTTCTCATCAAAAGCTTTCCATTTAAATTGGATTTTAGTTCCCAATCTCCCAGTTGGATTTCAATTCCCGACTTCCATCCAGGATCCTATGATCTCTAGTGTGCTTAACTGAACTGTTACTTGATCAAAGAGTGGAACAAATCACATCACATGCATGCAGTGGTGGGATTCAAAAAAAAATACTACTGGTTCTGTGGGCGTGGTTTGGTGCGCATGGCAAGAGAAGGATACTGTAAAATCTCCAGTCAGAGGTGACATTTGCTGGTTCTCTGAACTACTCAAAATTTCCACTGCTGGTTCTCCAGAACTGCCAGAACCTGCTGAATAACACCTCTGACATGCAGTCAAGAAAACAGTTTTCACAAATGGTAGCACCTTGCTGACATTGTCTCGACTTAGGACCTAAACAGGGTTGGGGCCAGGTGGTATTTTCATATTAGGACTGGATGCTAAACTGGTAGCACCTTGGGAAATAGAACAACATCTTGAAATAAACCATGGAAGATACTTCTGTACCTAAGAAAACTGGTCAATGAAATCTTCAGGGGTCAAGCATGAAAGAGGTTATTTGAAGGACCACTTTTTCCCCAGTTAAATCTACATAACCACCAGAATGTATTACAGCTTCCTTCTCTCAAAGAGGTGACTCCCTTTCTGTGGAAGGCCATCTCTGTGGAGACAAGATTGGTCCATGCCTTGACATTCCTTCGAAAGGCTCGGAAGACATGGTTCTGCCAATGACCCTGGGGACCCCAGAGTGATCTGGGTCTCATCAAGTGGTTGGTTTGATTGTTGTCTCTAGGGAATGGGATTTATTGTCTTTTGCACTGGGGTGTTTCTGTAAGCCACCTGGACAAATAAATAAAGCTATCTTGCTAAATAAATAAATGAAAGAGTCCTTTTTATCAGAAACCAGCCCCAATAAAATCAAAGGAGAAGGCAAAACAGAGGATTGAAAAAAGGAAATAAGTAAAGGAACATCTACACCATAATCTGATTTGATTACACCATAATCAAAAGGTAGCTAAGGGAAAAAAAAAACAGTAGGAGAAGATCCAGCATGAGATAAATAACTAATAATAAAAAAAAACCTCTGAAAAGAAATTTAACTACAAAGATTTATCTTTCAGTTAAATGAGAATGGAGCAACAACCAATTCACTAAAGAGAATTTATCTTCCACAGTTCTTTGCTACATGTCTCAGCCAGAAATTTTAGCAAATAAATAGCCTATCAAGCTGGATCAGGGCCAAGCCCATACCAGCAATATGTCACAATCACATCCTGGGAATTGGTCTCTTTTAAAGGGACTGTCTTGTCTTGCTAGTTAAGCTCCTTACTTCAAAGCAAAAAGTTCATCTTGCTATCTGTTCCCAATGCTGTGCCAACCATTGTTTTGTAGTCATTATTATTCCTGATGCAGACCAATGCAGCTAATCCTCCCTGGGTAGAAAGCTACCTTCGTATTGTGTCAAGTAAGAAGGGATGCTTAGGAGTACAAATAAATTAAAATCAGGAGGAGAAAAAAAAACAACCCTATCCTTAACCAACTTTCATGGAAAGAAATATAGGTTGTCTTTATATTTCTCCCCCCTCCCCAAGAGCTACACTTGTTCGAGCAAACTATATCTTTCTGGCTTCTGCTGTAGTTGCTGTTAGACCTCAGCCGAGCTTGCTTTCAAGAGGAAACTGGACTTCTCAGAGGGTTTTCCAGGGGTGGGATTCTACCAGTTCACACCTATTTGCTAGTACCAGTTGTTAACATTCCAAGCAGTTCGGAGAACCAGTTGTTAGAAGATATTACTGGTCTAATCCTGTAAGGAAGGCAGGAAGGAAACATTCTGGTGTTGCTTACAGAAACTGCCTCTCCGTTGACCCTTATTACATTCTTGGCACGACTAGACTTCGTGTCTCAGGAACTTCTCTGGAGTTATTTTTCCCTCCTTTGCTGGTACTTTGCTTGTCTGGAGTGACCATTCAAAGTTACAATGGCACTGAAAAAAGTGACATGATCATTTTCCACACGTACGACTGTTGCAGCATCCCCAACAGTCATGAGAGGCCAGAGGAGGAGATGCGTGCCTCAATGTGAGTGATACTGAGTTGGCCACACCCAGCCAATAACATGACCACCAAGCCATGCCCACCACCTAAGCCACGCCCACAGAACCGGTTGTTAAAAATTTGAACCCCACTCCTGGGGTTTTCCCATTACATTCATCCATCAAGAGGTCACCTCTCCCTTGCCCAACTTTATTAGATCAGAGAAGAAGCATTTTCAAGGGTTTGTTGCTTTTTTCCTTAAAAAAAACCAAAACCTGCTAATGTTTGCCCAAAGAAAAATGGGAAATGAGCTTTGGAGTCATCTAGAAACATTCCTAGAACTCAGTGATAATCCCACCATGTTCGTGTAGAAACGTTTACTTTTCCCTGAGAATGGAGAAGTGCAAGCATGAACCTAAACTTCCTTCTTTCATCAGAATGGCATAGGGCACGAAAAACAATGGGAAAAAAATCCATGTCTAACTAAAGCATCAGACATCATTGATGGTTCTACATCAGCATTGTTGGCTTCACCCAAGTGGTATCCTTTGTCTTAAAACAAAAAATGTTAAATGGGTGCATTAGATAAGAGGATGCAACTCTGAGCTACACAAAGGTGGGTGCACATGTGTATCTGTGTGTTCTCTATTTGGCTAACCTGCAGAATTCAATTAGAAGGAAAACTCCACAGAATCAATACCAGGGATTGTTAGACAAATATGGATTAGTTGTAAAGCAATACCAAAACAATAGCAAATTAACAAAATAACAAGAGGGTAGGAATTATTAACCCTTATCCAAGAATTATACCTTAATAGGAACCATAAACCCTTTAGAAGTACCAGTTGGCTTCACCTCTTCCTGACTAGCAAGAATTAGTTCTGGTTTCTGCCATGCTTAAAAAATCAGTGCAGAACTGTTAACATGAAGATAATTTCTGATGTTTGATAGCTGCTTAAAACTGAAGCATGATTCTTACAGAGGCCTTTCGAAAAAGACTGATTATGGTAAAAGAGATAGGCTTCAAAAATACCCAGCAAAACCCATGTGATACAGCTGTATTATTATTATTGTTGTTGTTGTTGTTGTTGTTGCTGCTGCTGTTGCTGTTGCTGTTGTTGTTATTAATCAGCCAGATGTTCAGACTAGGTTTGACATTTTTGTCTAGCTATTGAGTCCTTACCAAGGACCTGGGATAGGCAAATCTGGATGTTTGGTGGTGTTACAGATATTGCTTCAGGATGGAAGCTGTTCCAAGTACAGCTGCCTTCTGCAATTGACTGATGGCAAATTTGTCAGTGCCAATGATGGTGTTCAAGTGGTGTTCCAGTTTTTTTGAGGCTGCAACCAAAGCCCCTTTACTATTGGTACTACCCTTGCCTGCCTTTGCCATATATTTCCATTACTTTTCGGATACAGGTAAGGCATATTATTTATACAATGACCAGTGGATTAATTTAGCAACTCGATCATGTCTAGCTCTGGAGTCAGCTTGCATGTTTTGCTGCACTCACATATTAAATGTGAAACAGTTTTGACTTTGCCGTTGTAAAGTCAGCAGTTTGGATTGTCAGTGGATTTTTGTATCTTCACTTTCATGGCATTAGTTTGTAGTGCTTGTTCTTGAGCAACAAGTATTGAACCTTTCATTTTCTTTCTTGATGGTTCCTCTCTTAAGCCATGTCCATGTCAAACAAATGGTTATCACATTTTCTTTCAATGCTTTTCAAGTGCTGTCCATGAAAAGCTTTGGTTAACACTAAAGGATGTTAACATTGAAAGATGATGATGGTGATGGTGCTGATGATTTAATCTTCCATTTGATTCACAGTCTGGGATTGGTAAAACCTTAACAGTTCAAGTCTTAACTAAGAAACTAAGAACTGTTAACATAGCTGATTATTTTTTATTATTATCATTATATACTTTATTCATTAAACATGAAACTCAGTCAACTGAATATTCAAAAATGTATCACAAATACCATTGACTGGTGCTAATGGTTGATAAGGGTTGCTGCCAGCATCCTAGTTGTTGTTGTTATTATTATTGTTGTTGTTGCTGCTGCTGTTGTTATTGTTGCTGTTGTTAGTAGTAGTAGTAGTAATAGTAGTATATCATTATCCTTCTCACCTCCTCTGCTAACTAGTTATAGAATAGAATAAAGTATGCAAGATATCTTCTAAATCAGAAGCTTTCATTTTTATCAGGGTCAGCAACCTTCTTATTGTTTGGATCTTTAGCTCATAATGAACATCTGTCTTTGACATAAGTGTATTTGGAAAGGGACCAAACATCTCACTCGAGTTTGAATTGATCAGTTAACCACTTGTCCTGAGTTCCTGACAATTGGACACTGAAACGAGGTCAACAGAGGAAAAGCCATTTCAAGAAAGAGAAACGGCATCCATTAAGGGATTGAGACAGGGAGGTTAAAATACAAAGACTCTCTTCCTGGATGGTTGGAAGTCAATCAGGATATGCAATGAAGAGTAAAGAGTGCCTTTACTAAATGGGAGCCCTTACAATAACCTCTGGTGTGCAACCTCTGAGGAAAATTAGTGGTACTTGATTGGAAAGCCTACTGATGCCTTCTGAACAAAAGTACCTCTGTGGAAATAGTTCAACTAGACTGAGGGACTACCTCTTGCTGGTCAAATCTTACACAACCCAATGGAGTGGGGAGGCAAGAGATGTTGTGGGTCCCATCCCCTAGGGAGATACATCTGGCCAGGGGTGGGCTTCAAAAAATTTGGCAACCATTTCTCTTCCCAGTTTCTTGAATAGGATTTTGGGTTCTTTTCTGATTTAGCATATGTGATAATTCTAATTTAGCCTGGTTGCAGCTTTGACCTCTTACTGGAGTTTTTACCCCTAACCAGGGAGATCCAAAAATCTTGGTACCAATGTACCCCTTCCTGCATTATATTATGGGAACTTGTCCACAAAAACTGGCTCCAATACTCATAATACCCACAACCAGGTTTTTGCTGCAGGTTGCACACATATTAATATCTACATGGCTTCATTCTGGATATACAACAACCAGACAATAGTGTGATGATATGATAGAATGTAATCTGGAATCCCAGGAGGGAGGGGATGTTCCCCAGAGGGCAAAAAAGCAGCAGAGCTTGGAAGATCTGGGAGGCAGGAAGAAGGTTAAGATGGTCCCACACTAGCAGTTCACAGAGTATATCTATAGTGAGACAGATAGTTGCTTGAGGCAGGCAAGAATATTCAACATCTAAGGGGCTGTACCAGGGAAGAGGGAGTCAACCTATTCTTCAAAGCACCTGAAGCCAGAACAAAAAGCAATGATGGAAATTAATCAAGGAGAGAGCCAACCTAGAAATAAGGAAAATTTCCTGACAATGGGGACAATTATTTAATGGGTCAGCTTGCCTTCAGAAGCTTCCCCTGCTATGACCACCAAACCATGCCCACAAAACCAATAATAAAAAAAATTGAATCCCACCACTGCTCCAAGGTCTCTTCCAACTCTGTTATTCTGTTAAATACTCAGAAGTAATTCCATGTGTCTTTCCTGGTTCTTGGAGCTTGACAGATATCAAGAAACATAAAGAAATTGTAAAATGGTTATACCTGGGGGGGGGGGATAACCAAATTTTAGAATAGGTTTGTGCATCCATCCACTGCTGTATGCTCAATCTCCTAATATAATATTAGGTTAATAATATAATAGCCTAATGCTCAATTTCATTGGGGCACCATCAGCAACCAACACATCTGTAGAGATTATCAGTCATCCAGGTCATGCTTGTCCCAAAGGTGCTTTTTTCTGGAGGCAACTGGAACTTCCTTGTTTTTTTCTTTGAAGATATTTCACTTCTCATCCAAGAAGCTTCTTCAGCTCTGACAGGATAGTGGATCCTTCCATTCCCCACTATCCTGTCAGAGCTGAAGAAGCTTCTTGGATCAGAAGTGAAACAGTTTCAAAGAAAGGGGAAAAAAAAAAACCAAGAAAGTCCAATTGCCTCCTGAAAAAACCTTTGGGCCAACCAACGCATGGGCTATAGACCATCCAAACAAAACATCAGAGTTATTCACCAGATCTGGAAGGAAGAATGAACATGGAGAATTCAGTCAGTATCACAAGCATATTGTCACCCTTGGAAGCCATTTTTTACTTGGAAGCTTTGAGGCTGCCACGTTCAGTGCCTGGGAATTTGGGAGGGGGGGTTTCATGGTGGGGCAGAAGACGAGTCACAACAACATTCTTTCTCAGAGGGTCAAGGACATGTTGCCCTGCACCTGGAGATAGTGTCTGGAGGGAGGTCTCCAGATGGGATGAAGATTTGATTGGGCCATGTGATGGACTGGTGGATGCAGGGGATGGATCTTTTAATTTCTCTTTTAGGAAGGGAAAACCCGGAACTCTCAGGTTCGTGTTTTCCCAGATGTGCCAATACGATAACTCTAATAAAATGGAACTTTGATTATCTTGGAGTTTATTGGTTTGGAGTTGGGTAGTTGGAATGCTGACACCCATCTCTGTATGACTTGAAGGAGGAAACCAGACAAATGCAGCATTTGAATGTCATCCTGTCATTTGGAGCCAGCAGAGAGCTGACTTTCTAAAATGGTCTGAATGTTTTTTTTTCTTCTAATGTTTTGATGGTGGGGATGAACTCTGCAACCTCCCTGGCAATGGCAGGACATGAGAGTTAATGAAGAGGCAAAAAAAAGCAGGCCCACCCTGCATGCCAATTATTGGTCTTGAGCAAGAAAAACAGGAAGGGAAAAGGTGACAGCGAACCCAACAAATAGTTAATCAATAAAAAGCTTGTCCTTTTCTCCAGTAAACTCTCACTTTCCTTTGTCCTTTCACAGCACTGAGTCTCTTAGCAAAGGTGCACTAAAGGCTCCATTAAGGAGGGAAAAAGAGGGGGAAAAATACAAAGAACCATGTTGAGAAAACCCATTTATGACAGTCACAGGAAAGGAACAATTTTACATCTGTAATAAAAACCACCCAGAGTCTTGGGGCACTCAGAATTAATCAAATTATTATTGCCTTCAAGGACTCTATCAGATACATGGAGTACAGTATCTTCAAAAAAATTCTCAGATGGTCCAAAATAGGATTGCAAGTTGTTTTTTTTCTTTTTTTAAAACTGACTGTCCTTGTATCTGGACCTTTAATAGCAGAGGGATTGGTTTCATATGTCCATGCTAGAAATCTGCTATTAAATGCCCAAATATAGGGGGGGGGGGGGAGAGGTTAAAAAAACTAGCAATCTTATTTTGAAATAGCTCAGAATTTCCTCAAGATATTCCACATTGGAGTAAACAAAACTCCGTCAATATCCAGAAGGTTAATCAATGGTGCAAACAGGCTGCAAATATTGCCTGCTGGCTTTGCAGAACATAGCTAAATTCACTCTTTAAAAAAAAAATAAAAAAGAAAAAAAGAAGGGGAGGGTGAAGGGATTTAATTTCGATATTTGATATGGGCCAGGGTCTCTTTCCTATTGCACTTGATCTCCTGCCAGGAATGGACTCACCACGCACTCCCTACTTGCAGATGGACAACAGATATAGGGAGGGGGAGAGAGAAAGGATTGAAATGCAAAGGGGAAGGGGAACTGAGGAATTCAAGTCCAGGGCAGTCTTAATATCTCAACGTCAAACCCTGGGAAAACTCCAAGCGGCCCCAAATGATCCCAAAACAAAATGAATACAATGGATTGGTGGACAACGAACCGTGGGAAGATCCAGGGGAACAAAATATACACTACATAAATGTGACAAAATAAATAAATACGAAATTTATATATACGCCCACATATAATTATAATAATTAATATTTTTTCTGTCAGGGAATTTCTCCTTAATTCTAGGTTGGACCTCTCTTTATAAGTTTCCCTCCATAACTTCTTCTCCTGCCCTCAAAGTGCTTAGGGGAAAAAGATTGACCCCATCTTTTCTGTGATAGCCCCCCAAGTACTGGAAGACTGCAATCATATCACCCCCTACTCCTTCTCTTTGTTAGACTAGATACATCCAATTCCTTCAATCGATCATTATATGGTTTAGCCTCCAGATTCTTCATCCTCTTTATTGTTCTTCTCTGCACTCTTTTTAGGATGGAAGCTGTAGATCGATTCATGGCGAAGAACCAAGTTATTGGAAACTGTTTTAAGTCATATACTGCAGTTATCATTGAATTCTATCACATCTGACCTCAGTTAGCACATCTGGTAAAATTGCAGACTTGCAGAGGCTCCAAACTATTGTCAGTCAAAGTAATTGTGTTAATTGTCAAGCCCAGTGCATATAAAAAGACACATCCTTCCAGGAGGAATAAAATATATGGTGGACACACCACACATCTATGGTCATCCTAGACTGTATGTTGTTGGCATGTAAGAGTTGGTCAGTTGATGGACAATCAGGGTTACCCCTGCAAGTTAAATATATCCATTAACAAGTCTTCAAATTGTATTCATTTATGTTCAGACAGCATCTCTACTATGGTCAGTAAGGCTTAATAGAAGGATTATAATTTTAAAAAGGCAAAAATATCTTGTTGTTTTTCATGCTAAGTTTCAGATGCACTTGGTTTCTTGGTTCTTTTTTCTTTATGCACATATAATTTGACCATAGGTATGTGTGTGCATGTGATGGAGTGTTTCCTAGAGAAAAAACATTGGGCTGGGATCCATATTTGGTCATTATAGGAAATCCATATGAAATCTTTAGCACATAAATTAGTCACAACTACTTACTCCCATCGATCTGAGCGGTTCGATTCTAAATATGAAAAACTCTCAATCCATCCTACAGATTAGGCTTTTGGATTCCTCAAGAGAGAAAGAACATAACACCATGACTGAAGAAAATCCAGCTCTTTAGGTAACACGGGACCATGAGATGGAGAGAAAATTAACTATTTCTCAGCCTGCTGTAGCTCTAGGGCAGGGGTGTCAAACTTGATTTCATTGAGGACCGAGATCAGGTTTGATCTCGGAGGGCTGGGCGTGGACATGGCCACAGTGGGCATGACACGGGACTCATGGTGTCCATATACTAATGCAGGACTTTCCTGAGATCCTCCCTCACTCTCATAATAATCTCCTTTCTTCCCTTTCTTTCCCTTTTTTTCCTTTCCTTTCCTTTCCTTTCCTTTCCTTTCCTTTCCTTTCCTTTCCTTTCC
>BLBF01000059.1:6576991-6600051 GCA_015471245.1 Laticauda colubrina | reverse complement strand
CACACACACACACACACACACACACACACACACACACACAGTTGTGTGTGTATGTGTGTGTTCCAGCATAACTCTGGAACACCTTGAGCAATTTGGTACACAGGTGACTCATCCTCTTGAAACAAATACCGTGGGGGTAAGACTGCCCTAACACCCCTCAGGGGGTTGCCTTAAAATGGATGCTACTGTACAGCACACTGGACTTGCCATGGTAACGGCTTCACAGTACTCCACAAGGGGGATCCCTCTCAGCCCTTCAAGGAAATGCCAGGCGATTGGCCAAAGACAATCAACAAAATGAAACACCATCAAGACAAGAAACTCCCGGGGAGAGGAATAGAAGACTTGTGACGCTGCACGAGAGACAGTACAACAGCGTGAGTCCTGACTACAGGATTTTCCGGTCTAATACAAGATTGGAACAAATAAATAACCAGGCAATGCAATCGGCTAGTTGAGTTATAAGACAGACTAAGACACAAAATACAAAAGTAAATAGGAAAATGGTAGGGAGAAAGAGGGGGAAGAGAACTGAGGAAGGATAAGAAAAAAAGAAAAAGAAACATTGACTTCCAACTCTCACTGTTGCAGTAAAATAAGGCATTAGCATCAAATCACAATGTTTTGTTTTTTTACATAAAAATATGAACAAGCCATTTCTATCAATCTAGTCGATAATACCCCAAATCAAAGTTTCATTCTTTTCTGCCTCAAGCATAAAGTTCAGAAGTGGTTTCCATCTGGAAACAAAGGTAGTTATATTATGTAATGTTCTTTAATCAAAACAGTCAATTTTGCCATTTCCAGATAACATAAAATGTTTATGAAAACATAAAATGTTTTCAAGAACTTGTCCGTGAAGCCAAAAGTGGTCACATCAAATCTAAATCAGACCTACCAACAGGTAGTCCTTGACGTATGATGACAATTGAGCCCAACATTTCTGTTGTTAAGTGAAACATTTCTTAAGTGAATTCTGCCCCATTTTATGACCTGTCTTGCCTTGGTTGTTAATGTGAATCACTGCAGTTGATATGTTAGTCACCCAGTTGTTAAGTGAATCTGGTTTCCCCATTGACTTTGCTTGTGAGAAGGTCACAAAGGGAGATCACGTGACCTTGGGACATAGCAATGGTCATAAATAAGAACCAGTTGCCAACCAACTGAATTTTGATCATATGGCCATGGGGATGCTGCAAAGGTTGTACCTGTGAAAAATGGTCATCAGTGAATTTTTTTAGTGCCATTGTAACTTTGAATGGTCACTAAATGAAATGTTGTAATTTGAAGATTGCCTGTATCCCATAATTTCTCTGAAGGAAGTTGTGCACAGAAGCATTGCCTTATTTGATCTCCATTTATAAAGTTCCTGTGAGGTGTGTTAATCTAATTCAAGTAACAATCTCTAAAACATCCAATAAGTTTTATACTCAAAAATTGACTTGGTTCTTGTTGATTTCAGTCTAACACATTAACTATTTCAACTGATTGGATTTCCAACAATATATTTATAGATGTCACACACTGGCATCCTTTCCTGCTTCTGAATGGGTTTGTGCTCATACAACATGCTGGAAGAATTATCTTTATTTATTTATTTTTGTCAATTGCTTACAAGATAATAGGTATTAGTAAAAACTTAGTTATGAATACATGGATACATACAAGAAAAATAAAAAAAATAAAAGAAACAATAGGACAGGGATGGTAGGCACATTGATGCGTTTATGCACACCCCTTACAAATCTCTTAGGAAAGGGGTGAGGTCAATAGTAGACAGTCTAAGGTTAAAGTTTTTGGGGTTTGGGGAAGAAACCAGAGTCCGGTAGTGTATTCCAGATATTGACCACTCTGTTGCTGAAGTCGTATTTCCTCCAATCAAGTTTGGTGCGGTTAACCTTGAGTTTGTATCTATTGTTTGTTCTTGTATTGTTATGGTTGGAGCTGAAGTATTCATTGACAGATAGGACATTGCAATGTATGATTTTATATACTATACTTAGATCGGACTGAAGGCAGCGTAATTCTAGGATTTCTAGGTCTAGAATTTCAAGTCTGGTGGCATAAGGTATTCTGCAAGGAACAGAGGAGTGGAGAACTCTTCCTGTGAAATATTTCTGGACTTTCTCAACTGTGCTAATATCAGATACATAGTGTGGGTTCTAGACTGATGAGCTGTATTGAAGTATTGGTCTAGCAAATGTTTTGTATGCTCTGGTTAGTAGTGTAATATTACCAGAGAAAAAGCTACATAAGATTAGGTTAACAACTCTTAATGCCTTTTTGGCTATGTAGTTACAGTGAGTTCTAGCACTTAGATCATTAGAGATGAGTATTCCAAGGTTTTTTACAGAGTTTGGATCATCAACAAGGTGTTGCCTATTCAGCCTGTATTTTATTTTCTGATTTTTTTTGCCAATATGTAGGACAGAGCATTTATTTGTTGAGATTTGAAGTTGCCATTTGTTTGACCATTCTGATACATAGTCAAGATCTTTTTGAAGGGGAGCAGTATTGTTTGTGGTGTTGAATAGCTTTACATCATCAGCAAAGAGAACACAGTTGCTCTTGATATGATCACAGAGGTCATTTAAGCAGAGTTTAAAGAGAGTTGGTCCTAGAACACTGCCTTGGGGTACACCACTGTTGACAGGTACAGAATTTGATAGGACACTCCCAATTTTGACCATTTGTTGTCTGTTTGACAGGAATGCTTCTATCCAGTTATGCAGGTGTCCAGAGATACCGTAAGATTTCAGTTTTAGGAGTAGTTTGTTGTGTACCACTGAATCAAAGGCTTTACAGAAGTCTATGTAGATTGCGTCTATTGCTTTGCCCTGATTGAGTTGTGTAGTCCAGTTTTTGCAGTGTAAGAGTTGCAGATTACATGATAGTTTTTTTCCTGAAACCAAACTGTTTATTGGAGAGTAGGTGGTTTGTCTCTAAGTGATAATGGATTGGTTAATAATTAATTCCATGACTTTACAGGTGATGCATCATAAAGAGATTGGTCTGTAATTTTCAACTAGGCTGGGGTCTCCCTTTTTGAAGATGGGGATGACTGTGGCTTGTGACCATAGGTTAGGCAAGGAGCTGGTCCTGAAAGATTTTTCAAAGATTATACTTCGAGGTTCAGCTATGGCAGTAGATAGCTTTTTTAAGAAGTAGGCACATATTCCATCCGGTCCAATAGATAGAGATGGTTTTAGATTGCATAGTGCTTTTTCAACATTGTCTTCTGTAAAATTGATATGGATGAGATCATTGTAGTTGTCTGTGATTCGACTAGGAAATAATGGGCATGATCCATTGCTGTTTACAAATACTGAGCCAAAGAATGTGTTAAAGAGGTTGGCTTTAATAGTGTCGTCACTGTAGTCTTTACCATTAGGTCCTTTCAGGGGTGGGATGGACCTTGAGTCTTTCAGTTTGTCGTTTACAAAATTGTAGAAAGTGCAGGTGGAATTGGTATGTCGAAGGTTTTCTTCTTGTTTAATGTGATAATTGGTCAAGACCTGCATACCTGTACCCGTGAAAATCTTTGAAAACATATATATACACATACATACATACAGTATATACATTTTACAACATATATTGTGCAATGTTTATTTTTTTTTCTTTATCTTTATCATTGACGTGATCTGCCTTGTTACAATAACTTCTTCATTCTTTTAATGTTTTATTTTCTCTATATAGTTTCTGATTAAATGAACATCTACTGTCATTTCCTTAACTTATCCAAATATCAAATATTACCTTTTCTTTAACCACTCATACCAAATGTTTCATATTTCATAATTGTCACTATCTTATTTATTTTTTAACAGTTTGGTTAGGCTATCCATCTCAGAGCATTCATGTATTTTTTTTAATTACCATATCCTCTAAGGAATGGAAGACAGTTTCTAGTTTTATGCATAGGTTATTCTAGCCACAGTTATGATATGCAAAATTAAATAGTGATCTTTCTTCTCCATGTTTTAATCTATCATACTTAGCAGAAAGGTTTCAGGTTCAAGCTTTAAATTTTGTTTTGTTATATTTAAAATCCAATTTCTAATATCTCTCCAAAATTTCTGAGCACATGGGCAAGTACACCACATGTGAAAATATGTTCCTTGTGCGTAGTTATATTTCCAACAATTGGGTGGTAGGTTGGGGAACATCTTAGCCAGTGTTGCAGGAGGTAGGTGCCAGTGATGAACCATTTCATATAAGTTTGCTTTATACGAGGCTGACATGGTTAATTTGTAATTTGTTTGCCAAATATGTTCCCACTTATCTAATTCAATACTATGGCCCACATTTTTAGCCCAAATTATCATAGGTTCTGTAATTTGTAGTCCAAAGGATATTTATATGTTTACTAATTGCTTTCTTTTCCTCTCCTAGCCATATTTTATCTAATTCTTGTGGAGTCATATCAAAGCCAAATTGTTCTCTACCTTTTTTATAATGGGTTTGTATTTGTGCAAGGACCATCATACACCATCCTTTCCTTGAATTTGTATTTGGTTCCTATTTTTAAGCTCTCCAGTATCTTTATACCTTACAATATTTTCATAATCCAATACATTTGGATGTGTAACTGCTTCCAATGTAGAAAGCCACAATGGAACATTTGGGTAGTGGTTTTCTTTTATCTTTCCCCAGATATTAAACAACACATTTCTTAAATAGTGCCTTGGGAAATATGAATGTTTTTTAAATTTTCCATCCCTCATGAAGGCATGCCAGTCAAGTTGGAGATCAAAACCCTCTAATACTAATAAACTTCTATTTTCTAATTTAGCCCAATTCTTAAGCCAGTTTACTATAGCAGCATCATAATATAATTCAAAATCTGGAAGGCCAAATCCTCCTTTTTTCTTGGCATCCTATAATAATTTATATTTCACTCTGGGTTTTTTCCTCTGCCATATAAATTTAGACATACATTTGTTTAATTCTACAAAAGAAAATTCTTTTCCAACTTGACTGGCATTGTCTGAAACAAGAACAACAATTTTGGCAAAATACTCATTTTTACTATCGAAATACATCCAAATAGCAATAACTGCAATTTGACCCAATTATCTAAATCGTTAACTATTTGCATTATTAACTTATCATAGTTATCTTTTTTAATTGACAAACATCTAGCAGTCAACCAGATCGCTAGGTATTTTACTTTATTTACCACCTGCATACCTAATTTATTTGCTAGTTCGTCCTTCTGCTCCTTTGTAAGTTTTTTGTAAACACTTTTGTTTTTTTCTTTGTTATATTTTAAACCTGCCACCTTTCCTTATTCTTCTATTGCTCTTAGTTGCATAGGGCTTGCTTCTAAGGGTTGTTCTAATATAAATGCCATATCACTGGTGAATGCCTGGAGTTTATATTCCTCTTTTTTTAATTTTTAGTCCTCTAATCTCGTGGTTTTGCCTAATTTGTACTAAAAGAGTCTCTTCTGACAATATATACAAGAGAGGAGCCAGTGTTATGTGACTTTCTTTTGATGCAATCAGTTCGGTAGTCAATGTATTGGTCCTTTTCTCCATTGTCTAGATGGTTTTTGAGTTCTGCATGGAATTCACGGGAGCAGATTCTTTGCAGTATGGATAAGTCTGGTCTTGAGCAAATTTTTTTGTGGTTGGAATTGGTTTTTGCAATGGTGTTTATTGTATGAATGAATATGTGTTTGCTGAACTCATTTTTACATACAACTTCCAGATTGATAGAGATTCAAGAGTCCATTATATGAACAGCCAGTTACAAGCTCCCTCTTAGAAGATATTTACCTCTTTTCTGTGTTTTAGGAAGGCTGTTAGAGAATCAAAAGGTTTATACATATTTGCATATATTTGTGGACATTAGATCCTACATTGAAAGTGATTTGGTGCTGGAATTCTTGAACTTCATCTCCTCTATCTCAATAAAACTTGCCAAAGGCAGCTTCATGAGGCTCAAATATCAATACCAAACAGCTTGATATATGTTTTACTCAAACAAATGTTTGATTTAGCATAGTGATCTGAACTATGCTAGGAGGTGGATCTGGGGAGGTGGAATTAAATGAGTCATCAGCCTAAAGGCATTACATTCCCACAAAGTATTTAAATCCAATCTCTCTTGAATTCTGTTGGCTCTTATCTGGTGCCATTTTAGCATTGAACTTTAGTTGATCAATTCTTCTGTATAAGCTTGAGCAATAAATCTTTTGAACTGCAACTTAAGGTATGGTCCTGATTCTTTTCATCTGACAAACCACATCATATATCAAGACTATGGTAAGACAATCAGAAACTTGTTCCAGTGTAACCTAACCCAATAGGTTTGAAAAACAAACCATGCCATTTCAGATTCAGTAAAGACTTAAACTGGGCATAGCTTGTCTCGTGAAGAGAAGGGCCAGGGACATGATAGCAGTGTTCCAATATTTGAGGAGCTGCTACAGAGAGGAGGGGGTCAAGCTGTTTTCCAAGGTACCCAAAGGCCAGATAGGGAACAATGGATGAAAACTGATCAAGAAGAGATTCAACCTAGAAATAAGGAGGAGTGAGAATGGTTAACCAAACAGAAGTTGCCTTCAGAAGTCGTGGGAGCTTCATCACTGGGGGCTTTCAAGAAGAGACTGGACTGCCATCTGTCAGAAATGGTATAGGGTCTCCTGCTTGGGGGGTGGTGGATTAGATGACCTACAAGGTCCTTTCCAACTCTCTTAATCTGTTAAATCCAAGCCCATCATGTCAAGGTTACAGATTCTTAAAGCCATGCAGATTTCTTTAGAGACATCTGAATTAATAAATGAATGAAATGCAAAACTGCCACTTTGTTTTGCTACTTTCCAGCTTGGAATTTCATTTTAATTTTTAAAAGTGTTAGAAAAATCAGTAACAAATTAATAATCCAACCAGCCGGGTGGACACTATAAATCCCACATTTGTCTATTCTCTTCTCCAACCAGATCGAGAAAGATTTTTCCTTGACCTATCAAAATTCATGAGGCTTTACCTTGCTATGAATCTCATTCCACCAGGTTTTAAACTGTTCTTGGTAGATGTGTAAATGCCGCACTGTCTCTAAAAAGTGTCAAAATACACTCCTGGTTTCTACCTGCTCTCCAAAACACCAGAGGGGTCAACCAAGAAAAGGAAGAGGGGTATAATTTCAGAATGAGTTTCCTACAGACGCAAGCTGCAACTCCACTAAGCAGAGGCTTCTGTCTCTAATCCATCATGCGTGATACAGATCTCTTATCCAGAAAAATTGTCGATAAGAATATAATTTAGAGTTAATTAGACAAATATTGTACATTAAACAGCCATTGATTGCTAAAGCAGAGGGAAAAACAAGGCACGCTGTTCTGCTCTGTGATAGGCAATGGACATGCCATATTATATCAGGAATGAGGCTGGCAAATTTCTTTTGCTGTTGCTAATCATCAGCTGGTAATTAGCATCCAATAACTTGCAACTTTGGTTTATCATTATAGATTTAAGAAGGCAGTAATTGTACTGTATGCTAATTAAATACCAATTGATTATTTAAGGGCTATATAGTGCTAACAACTGTGTAACAGATATACAGAGTTGTTAAACTGTAATAACTGCCAAATAGTTCCTCTCCCCCAATCCACTCACCCCCTACCTTCCTTTAACACAATGAACCCTCTATTCTGGCAGAGAAACCTTTAGATCTGCCTCTACTTCCAGTTCATTCAATCAATGCTTGGCCCATATTGAGCCTATTTATAATATTGACCACTTAACACATTGTAAATTGACGGTTTCTTCTTCGGCATGTAGCAGGCCGCATATTATTAGAGTGTTGGCTACTTTGCCACTGTTCTGAGACAATAGCGTGCAAGACCAGAACTTAAGACAAGAACCAGGAGAGATCAGGAAACCAAGAGTTGATGTCCACGGTAGGTGGCCTTGGCTGATTTTTTAAGTTAAGCAGAGATGGATCCGGTTAATATTTGGATGGGAGCCCACCAGAAGACCCCACAGGGGTATAACCTAGATTAGCAAGTTTAAAAAAACCATTCCAAAGGAAGATGCTGTTGCCAAGATAATAACAATGGCTGCAATATCAGAAAGACTTGCTGAGTTATCCCAAGGCAATTTCTTTTTCTGTTCCTCACCCCAGAGGTGGTATTCAGCAGGTTCTGACCAGTTCTGGAGAACTGGAAGTGGAAATTTTGAGTAATTCAGAGAACCGGCCAATACCACCTCTGACTGGCCTCATCAACCCTATGTATTCTCTGCCTCCCAAGTCCCAGCTGATTGGCTGGATCTTCTTTGGTTGCCCTGCACAGAAGAACAGAACTGGAAAGCAATTCTAACTACTGTGCCACCAGGGATGGGCAGATACCCCCCAAAAGAGGTGGGCTTACAGACTTGAACCAGCATCAGCAGCATATTCAGGATCTATTTGGATCCCTGAAAGAACCTTGTGAATTTCAAACCCACCTAGGCTTTGTTCTAATCTGAATCAGTGAGCCAGCTGCTAAATTTTGTGAATATATTCTCCCTAAGAAGTTCAAGTTTGTTTGGTTGCTTCAAATTGCTGCAGAATACTCTGTCTTTCCCTAGTTTGCTCAAGATTCCTGATGGCATGAACTTAAGTCTGAAGTGTGTCAGCATTCCAAGTAATGCACCCATAGAAAGCAGAATTCCAAGGCAGGGAATTCCTCAAAGAACAATTTATTGGATGAATCATATTGGCACAACTGGGGAAAGTCAACTCTGAAAGTTCCCACGACTTTCACCAAATTAAAAAGTAAGTTTCCCCTTTCCCCAAGTCACTGGTCCAATCCAGGTGCTGATCGGTTGCTTGGTTACTTCACTCCTCCTCTGGCCATCCACTTGTGAGAATGTCCTTGGTTCCCACAGGGAAACTTTATTGTTTCCGCGACAAAACCCCACCTAACTATTTGCCCCCTCCCACCATTATGTGGCAGCCCTGAAGCCTCCAAGATGGCCTCAGCCAGGTTCATTTCAGGCTTGACAAATAGTAAACAAAGGGAAATCAATATATGTCAAATGATGTTAGGGAAGACAACTGAGGCATGTCAAGTTCATACCAATAAATGCCTCTTTGAGTCAGGTTTCCACCCCTGTTTCAAATGTACATCGGTATCCAACTCCAAGATGAATGAAATCCTTCTTACCTTAAGAACATATCTGCCACAGAAAGTTGTTATATTTTTCAGGGTAGAAAAGCCATCTTTGGAATGGAATTTACTCCTGTCCCAAGTAATCCAACTATTGGCCAACAGAATGGGCCAAGAATCCAATCGGTGTCCTCAATCATAGCTCAAGCCAGTATAAATTTGCATTGATTCTATATACCGTTGTCTTTCTGAATCACTCACTTGGTTGAGAATTCATATTTATTTGGCCTGGACTGAATGACAGTGGCCCTTTTCTTCATCTGATCCAGGAGTGTCCAATCTTATCAACTTTTAAGATGTGTGAACTTTAACTCCCAGAATTCCCTGGCTGGCTGAGGAACTCTGGGGGGATGAAGTCCATGTGTTTTAAAGTTGCCAAGGTTGGCAAATACTCATCTAAAGCCCATGTCACACTGGCCAACGGATGCAAAAAAAACACAGCGGGCGAGCAAAATGTTCCATCCATTGTTATCCGCTCTCAAAAGGGGCAAAAATTTGCATAACCAGTGCGGATAACACGGACGCGGGGAGGACGCAGGGTGGATGCAAAGCGGATGTGGAATGGAAGCCCAGTGGATGGAAGTGGATGGGAGCGGATGGGAGTGGGTGGCACATCCGCAGGGCTTCCGGGGGGCCTCAGCGAAGTGGACGCGGAACAGAAAGAGCGGAAGCAGAGCGGACGCCGAACGGATGAAGCGGATGCAGAGCAGAAGCCTAGCGGATGCACAGCGGAAGCCTAACGGATGCCTGTCGTTCACTGCGCATGTGGGGAGGATGCATTGCGTCAGCCCCGCGGATATAACGGAAGCAGCTCGGAAGCAGGTCGCCATTCAGAGGAAAGACCTGCTGCCGGACACATCGACTGCCTTGCCTGCCCTGCCTGCATGTCTGCCTGCCAGCCTTGCTGCCTGCCTTGCTACCAGCCTTGCTGCCAGCCTTGCTGCCAGCCTTGCTGCCAGCCTCCCTGCCAGCCTTGCTGCCAGCCTCCCTGCCAGCCGGTCTGCCAGCCTCCCTGCCAGCCTCCCTGCCAGCCAGCAACCCCACAACCATGCGGAAGCACAGCAAGCCTCTGCCATCTGCTGCCAGCCCTGGCAAGAGGGACAGGGCTACCATCCCGCCCCCTGGCCCTCACTCTGGTTCTGCTGGGGCTTCTGCAGCACGGGCTCGCTCTTCTGGGGCTGGGGCTTCTGCTGTTTCTGCTTCTGGAGGAGCTGATGACAAGCACTCCAGCACCAGCCACCTCCACAGCACCCTTCACCCCTGAGACTGAGTGACCAAGAGAAGTGCCAGAGATTCATTTTTGTCTTATAGCTTGTTGTTAATAAAGTCTATGTTTGATTCACACACTTGCTTCATTTCTTTTTTTTAATAAAGTCTTGCTGGAAACTTTTAGAAATGGCTTAAGCATTTGCATGCTTGTGGGATGGGTAAGGATAGCTTTGGGATGGGTTAGGATACCTGTGGGATGGGCAGGGATACCTGTGGTATGGGTAATAGCTGTGGGATGGGTTAGGATAGCAGTGGGATAGATAGTGCAAGCATAGTGCAAGCATAGTGGGACTGTATGGTCCCTGAGGCCAGGTGGCACAGAGTGAGTGCCACCTTGAGCCCATGTTCCAGGCTGGGCCGGAATTTGTTGTTTGCCTTGGTCAACCTGGGTGTCAGGCGCTGCACAACTTCGTCAAACATGGCTGGCAGCATTCTCATGAAGTTCTGGAACGCCTGAGTGTCTTCGCTCCTGAGCTCCACCATCAGCTTGTTGTACAGTCCGTCCTCCACTCTACTGGTGAACCATCTTTGGACCCAGACTCTTTTTGGGTGGCTCCTTTTCTTCTCGCAGTAGAGTTCACAGAGCCTGTAGATGGCTTCGCACTGTTGCAGAACGATGGTGGCTGCCGAAAGGACTTTGTCACAATCCACGATGGACATGACTGGATGCTGTGGAAGAGGAAGAGCCAGATGAAGGCTGCAGAGGTCTGCATTGCTGGGCTGCTGTTCTGAAAGTGAGATGCAGATGAGTTGCTCCCCCTTTTTATAGGTAATATAGGTTTTCTGCTAGGCATCCTCTAGGCATCCTCTAGACATCCTTAATATCCGAGATAGGTCCCCTCTGCGAACGTTTTTTCCGTTTTAAACGCTTTGTTTCCGTGCTGCATCCGCTAGGCATCCGTTCTGCATCCGTTCTGCATCCGTTCTGCTTCCTCCCTGCGTCCGTTTACTGCTGGAGCGGATGGAGTTGCGCAGATGTGTAGCGGATGCCTAGCGGATATAGCGGATGCGTAACGGATACGTAGCGGATGCGTAGCGGATGCAGAACGGACGAACTGGATACATTTTCCGCACAAAAGTTTTAGGCAGCCCAAAACTTTTGGAGCAGATGAAACGTCCATAAACGGATGCTGAACGGATAGAGAGGAAGCAAAACGGAGGCAGTGAGTACAGAATGGATACATCCGTTAACCAACGGATGGCAAGCTTTTTTGTCCGTTTTACATCCTCTTTGCATCCGTTGGTTCAGTGTGACATGGGCTTAACCCAACTTTCTAGTTGTTTTTTTGTTGTGAGAATTAGAATCCACCATTCGGTGTCACCATTGGATAGCGTTGCCTAGCCAACTCCAGATAAAGTTTATTTGTACCTTCGTCCAATTTTATACATCATCCAACAATGATCAGGATGGCATAGAAAAGTGAACATTTGCCTCTAATGTGTTTTGGGAAAGAGAAAGATAAGAAACAGATGGTTTGATTGCCACAACACCATCTTTCTCTTAATAATTAGCATTATAGCCCTGTAAGGTAAGTTGATTTATCCCACGCTGCAGATGGTCACACCGAGATTGGCATGTAACAATCTCCCCATGGCTACTTAATCCATTCATTAATGTTGACTTCACAGTTCCCTTTATATTATTCCTGCTGTAGGATAATAGTTTCCTGCAAGTAAACAATACATGATCCCACGAACAGATACACAAACAATCCTAAACAAGTCTACAAACTTTCCTAGAATATCTATCTGCTTGTTGTAGGTAGAGAAACAAAGAGAAACATCAAGAGAAGTCAGCCACAGGAGATGCCACATCAAATCAAGGATTCTCAGAGTATGTGAAACTTGTTCTAGAAATGGAGCACAACTGCATTTAAGGCCTCTGGTGGATCTCAATTGGGAGCCTGTCATTTGGTGTCAGGATAAGTTTTCAGGCAGGATCTGGGGCTTAAGACTCTAGTGTTTGAGCTGTGGTTCAACGTTGATGTCTACAGAAACTGAATGTGCTAAAATATGAGATTAAAAAAAATCTCATTTCATTCCCTCTCTGCTTTCGGACTAAGTTTTGTGTGATTTCTTTGATTTTGTGTGATTTCTTTGACATGTTAGTTTAAGGGATGGGTGTTGTTGTTTGGATTTTACTTGTTTGCATTTTGCACGGTGGAAGGAGAGAAGGCACGGGGTAGCAGAAGAACTGTACAAGAGCTCAGTACAGTAGGACACAACTAGCAAAGTCAATTAGAAAAACCATTACTACCCTGTAATCTCTTTAATTTGAGGTAGAATCAGGGCAACTGGATGAAATTGAGAGTTTACTGGGCAGATGGCCTTCCTGACCCCACAAAGAGTTCATAGCAGATTTTTTTTTTCTTTGCACCCTAAGAGAGAAACATCTGCTGCTACCAAGGATTAAACTCTCAATCTTGCAGATGGGAGGCGAAAACCACTAGGTCACCACACCCCACAACTGGTAGAGTCAATAATGCAGCAATAATATTGCTGTCTTTAATTCTCCATTTCTCCCAGAAAATACCAGCTTTAGATCTGCAAGAAGGTGGGCCAGCTTCTTCTACTGCACCACTTCAATAGCAGACTGTGAGCTAAGCAACACATTACACAAGAGTACCAAAGTATGCTCCAGTCTAGATGAGATGGGGTACATGACTATTCCCCATGATGACAAAGCACTTACGTTGTGTGATCATGGCTATTTCATTGCAAGCAAATATGATTTAATTGTACAGGGGTATCCACAGAACCTGATAAAAAGGAGTCAATGCTGTGATCACCACCATGTAGTCAAAGCACATAAAAAAACAGACACAGCTTTGATTGTAGCTTCCAGCTGCAATATATTTATTTTTTTGACCATACCCTGCAGACACTCCTTGTGTAACATTTTCTCTGAACATTGCAACTGAGTCTTCTGAACTTTGGGTTTGGTATGTTAAAAAAAAAAAAAAGGCAAAGCAAAGCTAAAGGGGAAAAAAAGAGGAATTGACAAGACTTTTTCTTCTTCCTTCTCCTTGTCCTTATGACAGAATCATGATGTCTCTTGTTTGGTATAACAGCCTCAAGAATAAAACAAAATTAGAAGATTCATATATCGATAGGGAATCTCATCTCAACCTCATGGATAAATAAATGACATGAACTCCAGCAGTTGGGAATTAAATTGGACTACTGTATGTTGAACACTAACCTGAACGAAAGAATCAGTGTCACAACTTGGAAAGGGATGTCATGATTCCTTCAACTCCTTGTATCCCAGAATCAATACTCAAGGTCTTCTCAAAACATCCTTTTTTCTCTGTCATTTGAAACAGAATTTAATGGAGCAGAAATCCATTGATCATTAAAAGGATCATTAAAATGTATGCAGCTTCTGCAAGAGAGTCCGACAGCAATTCAGGGTATGGATAAGACTGGGAAACTGAGGTACAAAGTCAGAGATTTGCACAAGAGGAAGCCTTTGGCGGACATGGTCACAACTAAATTTCAGAGGTCTCCTCCAAACCTTTGCCCAGATAAAATGGGAGGCAATCCCTCCACATTTATTCATAGGAAAGGAGGAAATTTGGGGTGCATAGCACTCGCTGGGCTTGGTTACACTTTCAAATGTTTCCTTACCCAAATTACATAACATCATCAGTGCTACTGATATAGAACTGATGATGTTACCTAGTTTGCGTAATGAAAACTCTGCAAGAAAATAACCAAACTCAGAAAGCACCAAGGACCCCAACAATCCTCCCCTTCCCCTCCTTCCATATCTCACTCCCTTGTAGCATTGAAGTTTGGTAATGAAATGTCTGCAAGAAAACCACCAAGATCAGAGAGTACCAAGGACCTCACAGTTCAACCCTGAGCTACAAATATTCTACTTTGCAGAAAGGAGGAACATCCAACCATTTCTCTGGGGCCATGATGGTGAACCTATGGCATGTATGCCACAAGTGATACACAGAGCCATTTATGCTGTCACACAAGCCGCAGGCAAACTTACCTCACTGCACATGTGCACGCCACACAACTGATTTTTTTTTTCAGTTGGCTTGTGTTAGGAATATAAGTCACCTAACAGGTATTTGGGTTAGAAATATATAAACTAGGATAAACATTTTAATACTGTTTCTTTAAGGGAATGCAAGAGCATGCAATTGGGTGTGGTTTCTCAAACGGCCATAAGATGGAGCCAGAAACCTGGATTGTTTAGTTTTTGTCTGAGTCTCAGAAGAGAGTGTGAGTGTATCTTTGTTTCCTTCTGTTGGAAAGTATTGCTATTGCTCCATTTTTCCTAATTGACTGATATTACTGGATTTAATGTAAGTCTGATATTGAACTGTTTTTGACACTGGACTTTGATATTTGGATTTTCCCTGGATTGAAAACTGACTGATTTAACATGTGAATGACTTTGGATTGCTTATTTTGGATTTTGCTTAAATCTTTCTGGAAGTAAAAACCTACATTTACTGTACAGTGTATCTGTGTACTGTGTGTGCATTATGCCAACACTACTCTCTATACCTCTCCCTGTATGCGCTCATTCTCCTAACGGGGAATTACCTCAACAGTTTGAGGCCTATTTCAGCCTACCAGAGGCTTGGAAAAAGCCTCTGCAAGGCTTTTCAGGTTGAATTATAGGCCCATTTCATCACTTCCTGTAATATCAGCAGTGACGAAATGGGCCTATTATTTGGTCTGAAAAGCCTTGCATATGCCCAATTCATCACTTCCTGTATTATAGGAAGTGATGAAATGGGTCTATAATTTGGCCTGGAAAGTCTTGCAGAGACTTTCCCCAAGCCTCTGGGAGGCCGAAAAAGGCATCAAACCAGCCGAAAAATCAGCTGTGAGGTGCAGTGCTGGTAAGGGGGTGGGGTGTGGGGATTGCACGCACATGAGCAGGGGGAGGGGGAGGGGGAGGGGAGCATGCATTGCATTCTGGGTGCTGGCACGCAAGTGTGGGTGCACTGGTACATGCACAATTTTTGGCACAGGAGCCCAAAAAGGTTAGCCATCAATGCTCTAGGGCAAGATTTAGCAGTATTAGCAGCCTTATGACTGAAGAAAACCTTGGTATAAATTCCTTTTTGATGTCTTTGTTTAAGGTTCAAAGGCAGCATGAAAATCTCACGAAAGTGCAACTTGCTGGAAAAATGATGGAACTGTAAGACATGCAACATTCATGCACGCAGCCCAATATTGTGTTAGGCACAATATGAAATAATACATTGCAACTTTGAAAAGTCACACAATAACTCACTACAATCCAATTTAAAATCACAAAAGCCCCATAGTCTGCCACAAACATTTCAGTTAAACTCTCTTCTCCTTTTAGAGAATTTCTAATGCATTTTTTTCTTTCAATAGATTGAATAAGAATTGGGGGGGGGAACCCCATAAGAACACTGATACTAATTTAAAGCTATGTCTGCCATGGTACAATCTGATATTCTAAGCAAATGAGAAAAGATGGAATTAATTGAGTTCCTAATATTATAATGAGAACTTGCTTAATGTCAGTGTTTCTCTTAAGTGTATTATCATTTTTTTTTAAAAAAAAAGAAAGAAAATGAATGTTGATCATTTCAAAAAAAATCACCTATCTCTATATTATGTCCTCCTCTTATTTATTTTTCATGGATAATTCTTGTCATATAATGATTCATCGAACAACCATATGAAGTCACAACAGCATGGAGAAAAGTGATTTAGGACCAATCCTCACACTTATGACCTTTGCAGCTTCCCCATCGTTACTTAATCAGAATTCAAGCATTCTGGAATGTGCAGAAATGAGTAGATTAACATTAGCATTAACATTAGAGAGCAAGAAATAAAGGAGTATTATCAGATCTGGGATTTATTTTATCAATGGTTAGATAGAAGAGCAAAAAATTGAAGTATACTATAATAGTAATTATGTATTATAATTGATTAGTTTTGAATAAATTACAATACAAATATAATTTACCAGGAGTTGAGATTTGCTTTTAAAGATAGCCTGGAACTGAAATTAAAACTTTAATGATATTATAATAATGATACAATATGATATGGAATGTTGATCAGAATATAATATGAATGTAAATTTAAGAGGCAAGGAGTATAAATATTGTGCACATGACATATGTACCAAACCGACACATTGTATAATTGAAAGAAGGTTTTATTTGTTGTTTTGTTTGTCATAAAAATTAAAAATAAAAATTCAAAAAGAATTCAGGCACTCACAATCGGTATGCAACTATTTACAATTGTTGTATGGTCCTGGTGTTATATGTGAGGAAGCTGGTTACAGGTTTCATTTAATAACTGCAGTGATTTCCTTGACAACTGTAGCAAAAAGATTTTTTTTTTTTTTTGTAAAATTCAATATTGCTTACTTAACTACTGCCTTGCTTAGCAGAAAAAAAGCTGGCCACAATTGTAGTCATGTATCAAGGACTATCTGTATAATTAGGAAATATTTCCCTTTCCTAGTTAAGCCATGTCACTGTCACAGAAACTTCTTGAATCCTGCTGTGTTCCTTTTCATCACAGTGCTGAAAACTTCCCTAGGTAGCATCTAGCTCCTTATTCTGTTATTTCTTTCAAACAGCAGCCAAACTCTGTCTTTGTATATTGTACTAAAGCAGGAGTCTCCAAAGTTGGCAACCTGAAGACTTACAAAGATTGTTTTGTTTTTTGTTTTTGCTTTCGAAAGAGGCAAGTGGACTTTCTGGTTTTTCTTTGAAGACATTTCGCTTCTTGGATGAGAAGCAAAATGTCTTCAAAGAAAAACCAGAAAGTCCACTTGCCTCTTGGGGAAAAAAAAAAAAAAAAAAAGCACCTTTGGGGCAACCATGACCTGGATTGATGGAGAATCTCTATAGACATCTAAGTCTTGCAGACATCCAGTTACCAGAATTCCCCAGCCAGTCATGGAGAATGCTGGGGTTTTGAAGTCCACCACTCTTAAAGTTGCCAATTTTGGAGACTCCCTGGATTAAAGCATGGTTCAGACATATGTAGTTGGCTGCGTTCATACTGCACAAGTCAAAAAGAGGGCTGTGAAAATATTTACAGACCCCTCACATTCTGGACATAAACTGTTTCAACTCCTATCCACAAAACAACATTATAGAGCACTGCACACCAGAACAATTAGACACAAGGACAGTTTTTTTCCCCAATGCCATCACTCTGCAAAACAATTAATTCCCTCAACATTGTCCAACTATTCACAAAGTCTGCACGACTATTACTATTAATTAATCTTTTCACTCCTTATCACCCCTCCCCTCCCCCACTTGTGACTGTATGAGTGTAACCTTGTTGCTTGTATCCCAACGATTTTTATTGACTGTTTCCTAGTATGATTTGATTGCTTATTATACCCTATGACTATCATTAAGTACCTGGTGATTCTTGATTCTTGACAAATGTATCTTTTCTTTTATGTACACTGAGAGCATTTACACCAAGACAAATTCCTTGTGTATCCAATCACACTTGGCCAATAAAGAATCCTATTCTATTCTATTCTATTCTATTCTATTCTATTCTATTCTATTCTATTCTATTCTATTCTATTCTATTCTATTCTATTCTATTCTATTCTATTCTAAAACTGTGCTAAACCAAAACCAAAGAAAGGATGTTACAGGATTCATAAGAGAATCTCAAATGAGAACTTCAACTCAATTCTCTGCCCCTGATTGACTCTATATTCATCAAGACATACATCTAGTTGCCTTCCAAAGCTGGTGTAGCACTGATGAAGACATCCAAGTCCTTTGTTACAGTGAGTTCTACTCTAGAACAAAATAGAATAATAAAGTCGGGAGTCCAACTCCCTGACAAAACAGGAGAGCCTATATCATTTCTGACAGATGGCAGTCCAGTCTCTTCTTGAAAGCCTCCAGTGATGAAGCTCCCACAACTTTTGAATCTGATACCCTCTGCTTGGTTCATTTAACCACCCTGGCACTCTTTTTTTCCTGTTCTTTGCTGAAGAAAAAAGCTGGAAAACATTGGTTTTAAAGACAGGCAGTCCTTGACTGACAACAGTTTGTTTAGTGACCAGTTGAAGTTAGAACAGCACTAAAAAAGTGATTTACAAACATTTTTGACACTTACAAGCTTTGCGGCATCTCCACGGTCACGTAATCAAAATTCTTGTAGAACAACATTCTTGTCAATTTGGCAACTGACTCATATTTATGACGGCTGCAGTGTTCTGAAATCATGTGATTTCCCCTTTTGGGACCTTCTGACAAGCAAAGTCCATGGGAAAGCCATAACACCTGCAGTGATTCACTGAGCAACCGTGGCAAGAAAGGTTGTAAAATGAGGCCGAACTCAACAAATTGTCTCCCCTCGCAATGGAGATCTTGCACCCCGTTGTGGTCATAAGTCAAGGGCTACCTGAAGCTGAGGGGCATCTAGTCAGTTTAGCCTCCAATGATTTCCGGAAAAAAAAAGTCTGGATCTTCGGTATTTATCCTATTAATTTCCTTTTTATCTCAAGAATCACTTGATATTTATCCTAAGATCAATGATGTTGTGCCTTCTCATGGTTTAAGAGCTTATGGTGTAGGAATGGGTGATAAAACCAGGTGACAATATATCTGACCTTAAATGTTAATCCAGTTGTAATACTTTGCAAGTCGTCTGTCAACCCTGAAGTTGGCTTAATTGCAGCCATTTTCTTTTATCAGTTTTCTCTAGGGAGGGTTTTCTTCTCATTGCTTCAGCCTGGAGCAAAGTGGGGAGGGAGGGAGTGGTCTAGAGATAGCTGGGGTGTCGTAGCCTAAATAAAATTATTTCCCCTGGGAATCAGGGAAATTGGTACAGGTGTTCGAGAGGTGGAGACTGAGGTCACCTAGCAACTGGACTGTTTGCTGATTGGACCATATGACTGGAGACTCTGGGGAGAAGTGACAAAGTGTGACTTTTAATTGGATGTAAAACTGGCGGGAACCCAGAGCCAGTTTTTCACCTGGAATATGCAAATCTGATATGTCCCAATAAAATGTTCTTTGAGGAATTTGTCTGCCTCAGAGTTCTTATTGAATGGGATGTATTACTTGGAAACCTGACATCATCACAATGGGTGTATATTTGTAGCCAGGCTATAAAGCCCATACCCAAAACTTGCCATTTTCTAATTCAGTTCCAAACACATGGGTTTTGTTGTTCTGCGTAAGTCTAATCTGAAAGTTGTGAATGAAGCAACTGAGTTTTTTAGGAAGCTGTTAGATCTCAGACAGTTGCTTAACTGTACCATTACAAGTCAGAATTAAAAACCAGATATTGGAAGACCAAGCAAATCAATGCACTCAATGAGGTGTGGATAGACAAAGAAGCAAGGAAGATGTCTCTGGAGAGTTTACATCATCTGAGTCATGGTTATCCCAAAGTTCAGCTGAAGAAGCTTCTTGGATGAGAAACAAAACATTTTTTTAAAGAATAACAGAGTTGGAAGGGATCTCAGAGGTCTTCTAGTCGAACCCTCTGCTCCAGCAGGGCACTCTATACCATTTCAGACAAATCGCTGTTCAATCTCTTCTTAAAAACTTCCAGTGTTGGAGCATTTATAACTTTTGAAGGCAAGTCATTCCACTGATTAATTGTTCTGTCAGGAAATTTCTCCTTAGTTCTAATTTGCTTCTTTTCTTGATTAATTTCCATCCATTGCTTCTTGTCCTGCCTTCGGGTGCTTTAGAGCAGTGGTCACCAACTGGTGGGCCACATCCCACTGGTGGGCTGTGAGAAAATTTTGGTGGGCTGCAGAGAAATCTCACCCCCGGAGCATCCCCACAAAGCAATTAATCCAGGCTGCGCAGAAACAGAGGCTGTGCCATCTACATGGCCCACAGGCTTCCCACCCACTCATTCTTTACTTGGTAAACTTGCCTGCTAAATTACTATTTTTTCCTTCTTCCAACCATCAGCTGTTCTGCTGTGCCGGGAAATTTAGATTAGCTAGGAAGCAGGAAATGGTTGGATTTATTGCTTTCTAGCTAGTTTTTAGATCTTCGGCTTAGCACAGCCGAACCTCCCTTAGGACTGAAGGTTTGCTTGCAAGCAAATTCAGTGCAGACTCACGGCAAGCAAATTTGAGAGACTGAGCTATACGATGGCTGATAGATAGATCGCTGAATGATTCTGTGAGCAACTCAATCTGCTTGCTTTGCCTGATTTTGGGTAAAAGTTGCTCTTTTTTATAAAAAAAATCAATATTTACATGCTTTAGTGTGTTGTGAATTAATTTTATGAGTTTGCTTGCCAGCCAATTTTATATGATAGACTGAGCTAGCCAATGGCAGATAGATCGATCTCTGAATGAATCTGTGATTCTGTGAGAAACTCAATCTGCCTGCCTGCTTTGCCTGATTTTGGATAAAAGTTGCTCTTTTTTAAAAAAAAAACAATATTTATATAAATATTTATAATATTTACATAAAAGCCATGCCCAGCCAGTCACATGACCACCAAGCCACACCCACAAATTAGGCCACACCCACAGAACTGGTTCATGGTCCCTGGGATCTAAAATTATGAGTTTGGTGGTCCCTGAGGTCCAAAAGATTGGCGACTCCTGCTTTAGAGAGTAGGTTGACCGCTGTTCTTTGTGGCAACCCCTCCAATCCTGCTATCAAGTCACCCCAGTCCTTCTTTTCATCAAACTATAGACATACCCAAGTCCAGTAACAGTTCTTCATATGATTTAGCCTCCAGTCCCGTAATCATCTTTGTTGCTCTTCTCTGCACTATTTCTAGAGTCTCAGTAACTTTTCTATTTCGTGGTGAGCAAAACTGCATGCAATAATTCCAAGTGTGGGCTTACCAAAGCATTATAAACTGATACTTAAACCAACAAAAACCAAGAAAATTCAGTTGCCTTTTGGAAAAGCACATTTGGGACAAGTCAGGGAGATATGGGCCAACAATGGACCAAAGGTAGGTCAATCAAATTCTCAAACCCGACTCCTTTTAGAGAAAATTGGTACAATTACTTCTGAAAGCTTCTGTCTCCCCACTCACATAGTCTGTGGCAACTAAAGAGTGTAGGAAGTTAGCACCCACCTCTCTCATAGAAAATTGAAATAGCCTAGGAAATATTTAAAAAGGCAGAATATTTCCTCTAAAAAGAGTAGAAACTCAGAAGCAGAAACTCACCTCAGAAGCAGAAACTCACCCCCACCTTTGTTAATGGGTGGGCCATTAAGGCCTGGGCCAGAATATTTTGCATAGCAAAAATATCCATGTAGGGCTGTGGCAATTGCCAAAAGCCCTTTTAAGGACATGGTCATCCAACAAGGGTCAACTAAGCGTGGAACTCAGGACAGCCTACAGAGTTGCCCCTGCATGGCCCCATGGGCCATGGGTCAACCAATTAGAATTACAAGTTCCAATTCAAATCCCAACAGAGTGTATAAAATCCAGGCACTCTCAGCACCTCAGTCCTTTTTTTTTTTTTTCTTGATGTCTTCCTTTTCACTCTGGAGCTCCAGGCCATGTGGTCCTGATATTAAACCTTCCAAACAGTCTCCCTGTTTCCAGTTTCTTTTTCTTGGAACTGAACCCAGAAGGATATTTCTCCCAACAAGAGAACACCTGGAACGTACCGCCAACCCTTTTTCAGTCTGAGCATTAACAACATCTCTGATTGAATTAAATATGATTCCAACATGAAGAAGTTTCTTTGGTTCAGATGTAAATTCTTCCTGCCTTTCCTTTACTAATAGATGGCCTTTTATTTACAACATGAAGAGTTGATTATAGACCATGTAAGCCAACCTCTTTGCCTGCTTGGCTTGCAGCCCTCTTTATGTCACTGGTAAAGCTGGTTATAAAATGAAGAATAGGAACAGAAGTAAGTGATGTCTTGACATAACCTGCACAGAAGAGTAGAGGTGGTTGGGAAAAATACATAGTCTCAGGTGCTCTCCTTTTCTTCCCCTTCACCTAGACCCCAAATCAATGATGGTAAAGAATTTTTTTGTCAGTCTTCACAATGGCTGTGTATTTATACCAAGGCTACAGTTCAAACCCAGAGTTGGCTACCTTCCATATTAGCTCCAAACCCATGCTTTTTCTCTCTCTCTTTCATTCTCTGGAAGTCCAACCTGAAAGTGTTCTGAAACAATGGATTTTTTTAGGATGCTCTTAGATCTCAGACAGTAACATAATTATACCCTTCTAAGTCAGAATTAAAACAAAACAAGTGGAAGGCTAAGCAAATCAATGCACTCAAGTGTATTGCTCTCCTTTTCGTCCCTTTCGCTCATACCCCAAATCCATGATGGTAATGAAGCTCTTTCAACCTATTATTATTAAAGGAATTTGTTCCTGGCCTGTACATGTTTCAAAACACCTGTCAAAATCTAGAGCAAAAGGGTATGCATCTACAAATGTGCAGCAGTTGTGTTTGTTGTTGATGTACCGTGTTTCTCATATAATAAGACCGGGTTTTTTGTTTTTTGTTTTTTGTGTTTTGAGCCCCCCAAAAATGGCTAGGTTGTCTTTTTGGGGGTGACTTAATTCCACACACACACCCCTTGCATCTTTGGGCGGTCAGGCGGTGACGGCTTGGATGTTGACCTTGGATGTTGGTGGGGCACTTCGTATTGGGGTC
>BLBF01000059.1:6562373-6572677 GCA_015471245.1 Laticauda colubrina | reverse complement strand
AGGAAGGAAGGAAGGAAGGAAGGAAGGAAGGAAGGAAGGAAGGAAGAGGAAGGAAAGAAAAAAAGAATATCTTTCATATGATGATACTGTGTTTGGAAACTGCCAGCCAAGCTGGAAGGAGGGATCAAGCAAGGGCATAGCTTGGAGTCATTGCACAGCCACAAGAGGCATAAACTTGACCTCCCACCAGATCCATAAAGGCCTGATTTAGTCATTCCCAGATTCTTGTAATATAGGTCATGAAAAATAAAGTGACTGATTCAGGCTATTCACAAGTAGCTCTGGCTGCTTGCACCTGAGGTGCCATGCATTACATATTGTATGATCATCACAAAATTATTTCTGTCCTTCCTGAAATTTCCCTACCAACTCATACAAACTTCATTTGTACCTCACCTGGATGCTTCAAAGGGTGCGGATTTCATTTCTTTATGAAAAATAAGTTGTTTAAGGAATAAAACATAAGACTTCTCCAGTTAGGTAAGTCTGCTGAGGAATTATTTGCAACAACAGCAGAGGATATGAATTCCCACCCAACTTGAGTTTGGTGCCTCATCTTTTCCTCTCAAATTGTTTCATGAAATCAAACTGCTCTGCACAAGATTCAGCTGTGAATTGTCTCTTGCCATGGCTGCACAATCTGGAGTTTGTTCTTGCACGCAGTGACACGAATCACTTTATGGCTTACAGGCTCTTGAATTCTGATATGGCATCTACCCTAACTTTGATGTGTCGAATCCATGCAACCCAACATGCTGAGGTTTGGGCAAAAAGGGAGAAGGAATAGGAAATGATAATAGTCCAAATAGTAAAGAATTCAAAAGCTTTTAAAGAAATTATAGGGAAGAAAGTAGATCTATGCACATATATAGGCTACCTATAATTGGTTTCCATGATGAGTTTATGGGTAGGAAATGAATTATTTTCCTTCCAGAGACACAAGAGTTCAAGGGAAAAGAAAAAGAACGTTGGTGCTAACTCTGATATTTAACATTCTCAGAGATAATTACAATTACTGTGAAAGTAGAAAATGCATGTAGGCAGCTAGAGAGAAGGGAAGCAAACATACTGTATTGGAAGGCACCCCAAAAATTGCAGAATCTTAATTGGACTTACCGATTAACAGAGATTAACAAAGTTGGAAGGGACTGTGTAAGACATAAAGTCGAAATCCCCACCAAGCAGACCCTACACCATTTCTGACATATGGCAGTCCAGTCTCTTCTTGAAAGCTTCCAGTGATCCCACAACTTCTGAAGGCAACTTCTGTTCCATGGGTTGATAGTTCTCACTGTCAGAAAATGTCTCCTTATTTCCAGGTTGAATCTCTCCTTGTTCGGTTTTCATCCATTGTTCCTTGTCTGGCCTTTGGGTGCCTTGGAAAATAGCTTGACCGCTTTCTCCTCTTTCTCCTCAAATATTGGAAGATGCTCTCCTGTCTCCCCAGGTCCTTCTCCTTGCTAGACTAGCCATGCCCAGTTCCTGCAATCATTCTTCATATAATTTTAACCTCCAGCCCCCTAATCATCTTTTCTACACTCTTTCGAGAACATCTTTTTTATAGTGTCTCAACAGTTTTTTTTATTATACTTATATTATCCCAGAAAGATACCTGGATGAAGAGACTGTGAAGTCGCAAATCTGATAGGGGATAGAGGAAGAAGTTTAGAGTAGTCACACTCTATAATTGCTCAATATATATCTTGTTGCCTACAAGATTATAACTTTAGTTTGGCAAGTTTCGGTCTATTAGGTTTAAACAAATAAACAATTGGACTTTTAAAAAATATTGATTTTCTATTAAGTACATTTCTTAGTGCTTAATAAACATCATGTGTCTGTGTATTTAATTTGCTTAATAATATAAATTACATTCTATATCTCACAAGTTATTGTATCCTATATTCCTTAAGCTCCACAAACCCTCCCTCTCTTGCCAATCCCTCCCTTTAGCCTCGAGCATCGACTTCAGTTTCCAATTCCTCATCTAACCCATCAATTCTGTTTTAACAGAGTCAACTCTCTGGCTATTCCCAGGTAACTCAGTTACCTGAACTCACGAATCAGCAAGTAGATTTGGAAAGATAACTTGGCTAACAGATTTGGCAAGGAGAAGCCCAAGGATTTTTTTGGCAGCAAGTTATCATGGAACACAGTCAAAGAGCTGAGCCAGATGTAATGGCTGAAAACATAGTGACTGCACAGGAGGGCAGGAAATGCAGAAGCGGCGAGTGGAATGAGAAGAGGGGGGAAAGGGGGAGAAAATAAATACTAAAGATTAAAAGGCAGTGACTGCTTGCAAAGTAGAGATAAGGCATCAGTGCAGGAGCATAATCAGGAAATTGGAAGAGATTTCGGAGAGAAGACTTTGGCACCACTTCTCTTCAACTGCCAACCAGAAAGCAGCAATGTTATGAAAGAATTGAAGGAAAGGGGTGCAGTGTGGCACAGTAGTTTAATCACACTGGAACTCCTGGCCAGAAATGGTCTGTTCTTTGATGCTTCAATCCTAGCTCCATGAGACAGAATGAGTTGAGGGTAAGGGTTCATTCTCCAAGTTTGTGGGTGTTTTCTGAATGTTTCATTATCAGGCAGGTCCCAAAGGTGCTTTTTTCAAGAGGCAACTGGACTTCCTGGTTTTTCTTTGAAGACGCTTCGCTTCTCATCCAAGCATTATTTTTCAGAGCTAAAGAAGCTGAAGAAGCTTCTTGGATGAGAAGTGAAACATTTTCAAACAAAAACTTAAGTCCAGTTGCCTCTTGAAAAAAGCACCTTTGGGATAACCATGACCTGGATGGTTGAGAATCTCCATAGGCATTACCACCTTCAGCAGAATTTAGGAGATGTCAATGCAATACCTATCCTGGTAATGAAACTTTTGGAAACCAACTCACAAGCTGAGCTAACAGATATTTGCCACTAACTCAAACAGAGCCAACTCCCGTCGCTTGCTCCCTAGGTCCTGTCTAAAAGTTTGCAAGCGAGTGTCAGGGTTCCAAAAAAAACCCAACCCCAATCAAAACTCAGAGACAGACATTTTCTCAAAGTTTCCTTTTATTAGAGTAGTTATACTGGCGCATCTGGGAAAACCCAAATCCGAGAGTTTTCCCTTAGTAATTCAAAAGTCAAAACCCAACCCCTGCACTCATCACATGGTCCAATCACATGGTCCAGTCACCATCTGTGCCAACAAGAGACATCCCTTCCACCACTCCTCCTCCAGGTGAAGGAATAACATTTCCTTGACCAAAAAGAAGAATGCTATTATGTCTAACTACCAACACTCTAAAAATCCCACTCCCGTCCTGCTTTCACAGGCACAGGAATGTGGCAGCGTGGAAGCTTCTGGTTCTAATATGGCTTCCAAAGTTGACAGAGAGCAATCCTGCAAATAGATAAATGGGTACCACTTTGATAGAAAAAAAACTAGCTCTATTCATGTGTGCAGAGAGCAGACCTGGACAGAGGACAGGCATTGCAACATGAGATAAGGTGAGGTGAGACCGGTGGAAGAAGAGCTAGCAATTGGAGCGCTGCTAGTTAATTGGTAGAAAACTAGTTTGTCCCCTGTGGTGCACCAAGGATAAACTTGCAAGCGCCAAACAAAATGAACTGGCATTCTAGGCTGCCAGGACTGCACTGTGTGTCCAGCATCTGTAGATTTCTCTGATCTTGTATGCCATACACAAAATAAATAATAACCTACTGAACAGCTTTCCATCTGGAAAATCAGAAGAAGAAGGGAGAAAGCAACATTTTAATGCCTCCTTCTTATATGCCTGTTTCTCAGACTTTGCAACTGTATGCGATCATTCCAAGGTATTGAAAAAAAGATCATCTGCAAATGAAAATAAAATATCAGAGTTGGCCATCTGCTGGCAAAAAAAAAAGACTGCAGCCCTAAGGCTTATCCAGGTGATGTGTGTCTTCAAAAGTCTGGAGCTGCAAAAACAAAACAAAAATGCTATTGGTACCAACCACCATGTTTCTGAGATGATGAAATGACAAAAATACGATTTCCTTAGTTCTGTAGAAAGAAGGCATAATGTGTCCCTTGGGGCTATGAATCCACTGTAGATAATATAATGTTTTTTCTTTCATTATAACAGTGGTAATTTGCTTGTAGAATTCCTGTGCTGTTTACAATAGTTGTTACTTTCATAAGAAGCTGCATGGAATGTGGCCTGGTATATTTATTATAATAATAGGACTTTGTAGAAGATGTTTAAGCGACTTTTTCAACCTTAACTATAGGAGAGGTTGAAGGCCACTTCAGTGTTGACTGGTATTCTGAAAATATCTTTTAAAAGTGCCTACTGATCGAATGTCAGTTCATGAAGCTTTCCTTTTTAATTGTGTTTCCTTTTCCTGAAAAGATTGTTCAAAAGGCTCCTAATGTAATGGGCTGGATTCTTGGATTTTATTTGTTATTCCTCATCTACTGTATACCAGAATAACAGACTTGGAAGGACCTTGAAGGTCTTCTCGTGCAACCTTCTGCTCAGGCAGGAAACCCTATACCTTTTCAGACGAATGGTTGTCAAAATCTCTTCTTAAAAACCTCCAGTGTTGGAGCGTTCACAACTTCTGGAGGCAAGTTTAATTGTTCTCATTTTCAGGAAATTTCTCCTTAGTTCTAGGTTGCTTCTCTTCTTGATTAGTTTCCATCCATTGCTTCCTGACCTGCCTTCAAGTGCTTTGGAGAATAGCTTGACTTCCTCTTCTTTGGGGCAGCCCCTCAGATATTGGAACACTACTATCATGTCTCCCCTAGTCCTTCTTTTCATTAGATTGACATGCCCAATTCCAGCAACCGTTCTTGATATGTTTTAGCCTCCAGTCCCCTAATCATCTTTGTTGCTCTTCTATGCACTCTTTCTAGACCCTCAATATCTTTTTATATATATATTGTGGCAACCAAAACTGGATGCAGTATTCCAAGTGTGGTTTTACCAAGCCATTAAAAAGTGGTTATTAACACTTCATGTGATCATGATTCTGTCCCTTTCTATTGATGCAGCCTAGAACTGCTTTTAAGCCAACACAGGCCTGGGTTGCATTGTAATCTTTTAAGTAAGAGCCCTCTTTTTTTCTACGTGCATACAACCCACGTACCCTCAGACGATGATTTCATAAGCATCGGCTAAGCTCAGGTGCAATTGTTTGGTTTTTGCCTCAGCCATTTACAAGCCATTGTTTCTAAGTCGCCATTTATTATTTAGTGAACCCTGCCAGTCACAGTTTATTCAATAAACCACGGTTTGACATCTATTTAAACCCAGGCGCACTGAGAATAGAGCGGAGCTATTCTTACCATAATCCCGATAATAGTCGTTTTTTCTAAAAGAAATCAAGTGGCTGCATGTTGTTGCATACCAAGGGGAGAAACAGATGGACCCCTCCCTTCCCTCCACTCCCCATCCAGAGGAGCTACATGAACGTGGGGAAGAAAGAGAAAAGAACACCCCACAACTGTTTTAACTATTCAAAGGTACTCAAAAGTACTCAGAAAGTGATAGTTTGAGGGGGGGGAGGGCTGCTCTACAGTTCAAAGCACCTGTTTGCACAGTCTTTGTGAATAAAGCAAGCAGACAATTCTTCCTTTCAAGGTGTTGAAGTGTTCCTTTCAGAGCTTCCTGCAAATAGCTTTTCTTGTACCTCTCAACAGGTTCTGCATGACTTTTGAGGCAAGATTAAAATCTGTTTGGCAAAAATAGTAAACAGTATTTGTTGGTGTATAAATTAGAAGTCATGGAGTCTCTACCAAACCATATTTAGCCCTCACTTCTCTCTGTCTCTCTCTCTGTCTCTCTCTCCTCAGTCTGTCTTTCTCTTCTCCCTCTTTTCTGTCTATCTCTTCTCTGTTTGTCTCTTTTATCTCTATTTCCCTCTCTCTTCACTCTCTGTCTGTCTCTTGTCTGTCTGTCACTTCTCTTCCCTCTCTCTTCTCTGTTTCTCTTTCCTTCTCTTCTGTCTGCCTCTTCTCTCTCTCCCTCTCCTCTCTGTCTGTATTTCTCTTCTCTCTCTCCCTTTCTTTCTCTTCTCTCTCTCTCTCTCTATCTGTTGTCCCTCTTCCCCTCTCTCTCACATACACATTGACAATAACAGCCAAACTCCTATCATCTGTCCTCAGCTTAAATGGGCAGCTTGTTAATAGTTGCTTTCTACACAACTGAAAAATCAATGAAAAAAAAAACAGTTGTTTGGCAGGGGGGGGGAGAGAGAGGGAGGGAGGGAGGGAGGGAGGGAAAGAGAGAATGGAGTGCATTTCAGTTCTGAACTCCAAACATATCCACCATGTTTGGACTACCCATCTCTCTCTCTCTCTCTTTCTCTCATTGTCCCTCCATCTGCCCTGGATTCAAAACTTTAATCATCTTCCCTCCTGCTACATTAAGAAAAGGAATAGTTAGTACTAGACCGTTGGAAAAGGCCAAGGAGAAGATGGCTCCCCCATGAATAGTGGAGTGTGATTTGTCTGCCTGCCCCCAATGGGTCTTTCTGTCCCAGGGAAAAAAAGGGGGGAGATAAATGATGAGCTAGCAGCTGGGAGGACCAACAAATGGGCCATTGAGAAACTGAATGAGGCCTCCCATAGCTCTCGGTCCTTTGCAGGGCACGGCCTGCTCCCCTCTGTGTTCCAAAATTTTTATCCATTTAAGAAATTGCAGTGGTCATTTCCAAAATGTGTGTGTCCTCTTCCACGGGTTCAGAACCTTCATTCCTTCAACATTCTTAATCTGCTTACAAACTAAACTCCTTGAGAGATTTAGACAATACACTGAAGTGAAAAAAATAAAAATAACCGATGGGCTAGATTCACAAAACACACTGAGTTCAACAACAGCAAACCAAGATTAGACCAGGGGTTCCTAAAACGTTTTGTCATCATCTCCCCCTTTAAGGCAATCTTAATGTACACATCTCCCATAGCATTCCAAACACAACAATGGACACAAATGGACAATGGAAGCAGTACAATGGCCCTTGGGGAAAGGTGGATTTATTGTAGCAAAGTCCATTTCATGCCACTCTGGACTTCCTCTGTAGCACTTCAAGGGAAGTCCACTTCACAGTTGGAAAAAACAGAGAGGCTAAAACCAATTCATCCATTAAAGTCTGTCCTGCTATCACAACCATGCTCAGTTGTAGGGTTACCAATGTTTCCTTTCCTTATCTTGGAAACCTTGGCTTGATGGACACCAGGAAATTGATCCATAAACAAAATACTGTATCATGAAGAATAAAGTCAACTGATGATGAAACTTGTTCCCGAATTTTGGGACATCGCTGATGAGAAAGCAAGATCCTACAACAAAACTGGCCTCACTTGTGTCCAATGCCAAGTATCCCCCCCCCCCCAATGGATTGGTTGACAATCCTCTTGGGTGATCCCTCACCTTATTCAGAAAATAGATACAGTTGAAGATATGCAACAGCTGGTTAAACCCATTTGTGAAATGTGTGTGAGAGAGAGGGAGGGGAGGGGAAGGGAGAGAAAGAGAGATTTGAGTTTACTGGTGGCAATTGAATGGTCTCTTCCTTTTGATAAACCATCAGTAGAGTACAGAAAGCTGCTTATATTTGACCTCATTTGTCCATGCAGAAATAAATTCCTCTGAGTCTAGTGAACCTTACTTCTGGTTAAATCAGTGTGTGTGTGTGTGTGTGTGTGTGATATTTGAGTTTACTGATGGCAATTGAATGGTCTCTTCCTTTTGATAAACCATCTATAGACTACAGAAAGCTGCTTAAATATTTGTCCTGATTTGTCCATGAAAGCTCATGAGAAGATTTGGGGTGCCACCTACTGCACGGGGCTATCATTGGGAGAGGGGAAAATGGACAGGCTTGTCCAAAGAGATCTTTTGGAAGCCTTCTCTTTACAACTGAAAACAACTCAGAGTAGTCACAGCATGGAGAGATGGAGAATGGACACGGTAGAATTGACAAAATGCCTGGACTTAGTTCTCGGTGAGAAAGGCTACTATAAAACATGCACAGGGCAATGTGAAATCTTTACTGTACATTCTCAAAGAAAATGAAATCATCTATCCAGGCTTCAGGGCTTCAGTTCACTGTGATATAATGCCTCCCTCCCATCACCCATGTATACATATGAATGAAATAATGATAGCCACAGAAGAGAGACCTCGATTATTACAAACACCCAAAGACCGAAGCGCAATTTCCTGAAGACTGAGGAAAGCTCCATCCTTTAAATACCTCTTTTATCTACCATACAGGAACATAGAATTTAGGCAGAGGGAATAAAATATTAAAAGCAGGCCTGAGCAGCAGAAACTTGTTTTTATGGATTGAACCAAAGACAACTATAAATCTTTCTGGTTGGTCCAGTTCTGGAATTGGCTGGGATTTCTGCTGGTATCTCTATTCACTAAACCAACCCTGTTAGGTAGCCTTTAAAGACCTACAGCTGAGATGATCACTTCGATCATTTCCACTGGTAGCCGTACAATGCACTCAGTGAGCCACGTGGTTCCATTTTGGACCCCTTACTTCTCAACTATGTGTACTGCACCCCTGTTCAGAAGACTCTAAATTAACTCATTGAATTCATTCCTCTTTCAGATGCTCCCAAACTCATCCTTTCCCACCCATTCTGGTACAACTGCAAGACTATCCATCCCTTTGAGCCTTCTAGATGATGATGAGTCCAGCCCATTGCTCCTTGCAAGCTCTCAGATGCCTTGGGGGATCTTGTCAGAGCAAGAATCTCCCTCCCTTTTCCTTTGCACAAGTCCCAAGCTTGTAAATTTACTCAGGGAGGACAAAGAGAAATCTGGCTGCACGGTCAATCCCACCCACCCACCCACGCAGGCACCAAAAGTAAGACATCTGTTTATGAGCCACTTCACATCTCTTTCTCAGCCAAGGAATGCAAAATAAAACTGCGTGCAAGAGAAGAGAGAGCAAGCCTATCAGAATTCATCTGAGCTGCTCCAGGAGTCAAAGACTGATTTGATATTAACAGAAAATACAAAGCAATCAATGCAGTCTTGGGAGAGACATCAAAACCCCAGAAACCAGTTAGAACCAGCGACAGGAATTGGGGAGCAGGGAGAGAGGAGAGGGGTAGTATATTTGCAGGGCAGACCTACTCCTTATTTTCTCACCCATGGGTTCACAAATATGTCCCAAAAACATTGTCCATGCCCACGTTGGTACCCAACCCATCTCCAGAACTTATTTTAAAGGTATCCATCCCGCAAATTCACACCAACTCAGCTGTCCAACTGCACAACACCTGCCATCCCTTTAAAATAGGAAAGGCCTCACCCTTCTCTTCCCTCTTATACTACTCTTGCCATGAGATCCACCATGTCTACAACAATTGTATTCCTTTGCAAGCAACAACAGCATCTTAAACACCAGCCTTGAAATGTCTTTCAATGTCCCCACCTGTACACAGAGGCAATGTCTTTGCATCCTCCCCAGAATTTGCCTCTCCAACCAGGCAAGCAAGCAAGCAAGCAAGCAACTCCATGCTTGGGTACCACATCCCAAGTCCCTGGGTGGGCAGTGCCAGCCACCAGCAGGAACTCCTGCTGGCTTGGGACAGTGGAAGAGGTCCGTTTCCAACAGTCATTTTGCACACAAACACCCGGGGAAACGCCCTCTCCCCACCCCCAATAGTAAGAAGAGACCCCCAGAGGTCATCAAGAGTAGCCCAAAGCGATCTGCTCCTACCTGAGGGTGGCGCTTTCTCCTTGCTTGACCGTCACGTTGTCCATGGCCTTGGGGAAGGTGGCATCTCCGCTGCGCACGGGCACTCCTGCGGGCACAAGGAAGAGCAGCCTGAGACACACGACCACCAGGCACCGCCAGGGCAGGACTAAGCAACCCCCGACCCCCATCCTGGGATGCAGAGACGTCCCTCCAGGCTAAGATAGATTGCGCCGGCAAGCGGAGGCGATGCTGACGGAGAGGGGCGGCGGTGGCAGCGAGCGCGGAGCAAGAGCAACCCCGAGGCGCTTCGAGGGCGGCGAAGGGTTGAGGCTGCTCGACGGTGAGCGGGGCGCCCGGGAGAAATCCAGCTCCGGAGAGGCGGGGCGTCCAGCAAAGGGTCTCCCGACGCTGCCAGGCGCGGGGAGGGGTGGAGAGAGGCGGCTGCTGCAGACGGGCCGGCCGTCCCGGGGCAAGCGGGAAGCTCCGAGCTCTCCTTCTCGGTCCGGGTTTCCCCCCCCCCCCCCCAAAAAAAAAAAAAAAAAAAAAAAACCCGCCACAGACAACAGAGGAGGCCGGGGGCGAGGAACGGACGACGCCCCCCCGCGGGGCGGCCG
>BLBF01000059.1:6497970-6542443 GCA_015471245.1 Laticauda colubrina | reverse complement strand
AGTAGTTTGGAGAACCGGTAGCAGAAATTTTGAGTAGTTTGGAGAACTGGTAGCAGAATTTTTTTGAAGTTTGCAATACCACCTTTCACTGGCCCCGCCCCCATCTATTCTCTGCCTCCCGAGTCCCAGCTGATTGGCTGGGTCTTCTTTTGTTGCCCTGCCTAGGAAAATGGAGCTGGAAAGCAGGTTAAGGGGTGAAGAGGGAATGGGAATTTGCAGTAACCTTCCCCTGGAGTGGAGTAGGATGGAGATTTTAGAGTATCCTTCCCCTGCCATGCCCACCAAGCCATGCCCACCGAGCATACCCACAGAACCAGTAGGGAAAATTTTTGAATCCCACCACTAAATTAGCAGTTTTATTTGTTTCTTGAACAGCCAGACAAGGGTATATTTTATTTCCACACCAGCACATGGAAGAAGATAAATCTCAAATGTGTAACCTATCACTAGGTGTAGTTTCTGCATAGATTTCTCACACTTATACTAGGCAAAATATTTCAAAAGTTCCTCAGGCTTCAGAAAGAAGCAGAGACTCCATTCTGGCTTCCACTGGCCAATTGCAGAAGCCTTAATACAGGATAATAAAGGAGAAATTAATACAGGAGAAATTTCCTGATGGTGAGAACAATTACTCAGTGGAACTGGGTTGTCCTCAGAAGTTGTGGGTGCTCCATCCTTGAAGGTTTTTAAGAAGAGATTGGACACTGGGGACAGCCATTTGTCTGAAATGGTATTGTCAACTAAAAGATACTCAATTGGTCTTTTTAGCTGCCAGAAAAAGGGAGGGGGAGAAAACAAGGCATTCTTGAAATGCCTAGATATCAACTCAGCAGCCTAAAGTTGTCAGAGTATAAGAAGGTTATTGGAGAGCATGATGGATGACTCTTGGAGACTGATGTGTCCTATTGGAGAAGTCACATCCAGGGGGCAGGGGAAAGATGAGGGTCAAGGGGGAAATGCATGATATGATTTAGTATCAGCCACACACCAACATGGCAATTTCTAATAAACCAATTTACTTTTTCTGAGATGCGGCTAGAGACTTTTGCTTTGAATGAGGGGGATTTGTTGGAGCCCTGATAGGTATAAGGTCCTCTGCTCAAAAAGGGGGTTGAACTAGAAGATCTCCAAGATCCCTTCCAGTTCTATTCTGATTGAATGGACAGCCACATCTAACCTGCCCACACCCATTTGGGGGGCACATTTTGTGCATGTTACTTAAGAACAAGAGCAAGTCCAATATTTCTGTCTCACCATTGGGCATCCAGATGCCTCAGGCTGCTTGGAAGACAGAAGCTCATGCCTTTCTCAGCATTCAGTGGCATGCTGCCACCAGCTGCAGGGTAACGCTGCATTTTTAAATCTTTGATAGACCTGTCTTCCATGATTTTATCCATCTGACTCTTAGAGCCATCCAAGTTAGTGGCTAGCCATCCCCATGTCTTGCAGTAATGAATTCCACCGAGCCTTGTTACAGCCTTCTCTGCTTGCATTCCTCGCAGCTGGAGCCCTGAAAGTGCATGAATTCAGTGCAGTTGGTTTGAGCCAAACCTTGGGCTGAATTTTGGTAGAAACTCTAGGAACTTTTCTTCAAACAGGAGACATTAATCAGTCCGGCTTCTGCTTCCCACATCCTTGGTCACCCTCTCCATCCAACATAAAAAGGATCAAAGAAGCCAAGTCCTTAAGAAGTATTGTTGCAACATACTGAATTCTCCCCTCTCAGCAGGCCTGCTAAAGGTTCGTTGGACTCCTCCAGCTTTCTGTTGTCTTTCTTGCTTCTAGCAATAGCAACCAGAGAATATTATTTTTCCCTTTCTATACATTCAGCTGAGCTAATATTGCTTTCCAAATGGTGGTATAAGAGCACTCTATAGAAGGGGATGTCTATAAACACTGTCTCTAATAGGAAGCCTCCCATGACCTCTCTCCAGTAAACATGCTATCTAGAGAGAGAGAGAGAAAATCAAAACACAGCTTCAAACTCCCTTCCGCTTTGTGATGTATGATGAATAATTATAGTCTTACTTCCCCCTTTTCTTTTCCATTTTTTTTTTAAAAAAAGAGCAATGAAGAAAACTGACAATTGGTTCTGTTTTCCCATGGACAGAGAAGGGCAGAAATTTCTTCTGAAAGAGAACTAGGAACGATGCGAGAGAAAGAAAGGACCTAATCTAATTTCCAACAATTCTCTAAATTCTGTGTTCCAGGGCAAATATGGATACAAGTAATCCCATCCATCAAATTAATGAAATCCATTTAGCAAAAAACACAAGCTTCTCTGGGCGCTGATATGTCTTAAGGCCTAGGTAAGTATAAAGCAGTTCTGATGTATAACCTGGCATGGGATTCTACCAGTTTGGACCAGTTCTTTAAAACCGGTTGTTATGATTCTGTGCAGTTTAGAAAACTGGCAATTTGTGCCCCTGGCTGGCCCCACCCCTCTCTGCCCTCCCTGCCCAGTCAGTCCTTATCATGCATGCCCAACATAGCTGACTGCATTCTCCCTTGCCCAGTCACTCTTAAGGTATTTCTTTTTTTCCCCTCCTAACAATCAGTTGTTCCAATGATCAGCTGTGCCGGGATCATCCTCATTGTCTTACTGCTTCGCCCAGGAGGCTTCCTTGAGGCCCAGGAAGCAAAAAAAAGGTGGGGTGCTGCAAAAAAGAAGAAAAAAACATGTCCACCCAATCACATGGCCATGCCCACCTAGCCACGCTAGCCATGCCCACAGAACCGGTTGTTAAAAGATTTGAATCCCATCCCTGTGTATAACCTGAGATGACAAAATGGGATTCTCCATTGCGGGACAGATTTCAGGACCAAGAAGCAGGCTCTCTGCAGGATGGAGGGACACCAAAAACAGTATTGCACAAGCTAGCTAATTGCACCATGATATACAAGAGGAGAGGCTATCTTCTCAGCCCCTGAAGGCAAACTAGTTCATGGCCTATAGCATTAGAATGGAAAATGTGCTATTCTGTACTCAAAAGGGTTTATCCATTTCATTCTGTTTTAAAACCTGGCCTTGCCTTCAGGGAGAAAAGGCCCTTCAATGTATCAATTCTGAACACCAACTTATGGTTCAGACATAACAAGTGGCCCAGAACTTCCAGAAAAGAGAGACTCGGACAAGTATAGGTTTGAAGACTGCAAAATGTCACAATTAATTTTTCTTATTTCTTCTTTATTTGGATGCAGCCCTTGAGTGGAATTAAATAATGACCCTCAAGCTAAACATCCACATAGTTCTTTTGGGACCATTATGGAAATAGCTTCATCCTGGAGTAGAGTGTGTGTGATGGCTCAGTGGACTCATACTGAGTTTCTCAGTTGGACAGTTGACAGTCCAGATTCGAGACCAGAGCACTGCGTGACAGGGTGAACTCCCATTACATGCCCCACCTACCAATTCAAAAGTATGCAAATGTGAGTAGACAAATAGGTAACCCTTTGGTGATCAATAAAGTAAAGAATTTGTGGGGGGGGGGGAGGTAGAAAAATTGAGGGTTGAATGTTTTTGCCAACTTGAATTCGCTCTCCACTGTTGGATCTCTCATAAGCAGAGATGATATTCAGCAGGTTCTGACCAGTTCTGGAGAACCGGTAGTGGAAATTTTGAGTAGTTTGGAGAACCAGCAAATCCCACCTCACACTGGCCCCAATCCCATCTATTCTCTGCCTCCCAAGTCCCAGCTGATCGGCTGGGTCTTCTTTTGTTGCTCTGCACAGGAGAACAGAGCTGGAAGGCAGGTTAGTGGGGTACAGAGGGAATGGGGATTTTACAGTATTTTTCCCTGCCACACCCACCAAGCCACACCCACCAAGCTACGCCCACAGAATTGGTAGCAATTTTTTTTGAATCCCACCACTCTCATAAGGTGCATGAATGGCTACCTGGATGTTAGAAACCTTTTAGATTGGACAATTTGGAACTAGTACTGAAAGCCTATTCATCTGGCTTTTATCCAAAGAAGTTTGTCTTATGTTTCTCCATTTTACCTGCATCCTGAAATGCAGCACTCATCTCCTAGGTCTGTCTTAGGACACCTAGCTGATCTTGGAAGAGGAGAAGAGTTGGGTCTGATCAATATTTGGGAAAAATCTCTTAGCTGTATGCCAGAGTGGAAAATTGAAAAACTTGTTTAGGATGTATGTATCCTGTAGGTCCTTGAAAGAAGCTTCTTGGATGAGAAATGAAACCTTTGCAAAAAAACCAAAAAAGTCTAGTTTGGAAATGCACCTTTGGGCTTATCAGTAGGTGCCCCTAATCGCTAGACATGAGACGATGTCCAATTCTCCTTTTCAAAAACGTTAGCAATACCAAAGATTATGAAAGGTTTGGGATACTTGCTACTTTTTCCCTTGGTCAGAATCTATCTATTATGGCTAGAATTTCCTGGAATATAACAATGGGGTCTATGGAGATTTCCCAGTCATTCAGGTCATGGTTGTCCCAAAGGTGTTTTTCAAGAGGCAACTGGACTCTCAAGACCTGAAGAAGCTTCTTGGATGAGAAGCAAAACTTCTTCAAAGAAAAAAGCCAGAAAGTCCAGTTGCTTCCTGAAAAAGCATCTTTGGGAAAGAGGAAGGAAAAGGAAATGATGGATGGATGGATGGATGGATGGATGGATGGGAGGGAGAAGGGAGGGAGGGAGGAAGGAAGGAAGGAAGGAAGGAAGGAAGGAAGGAAGGAAGGAAGGAAGGAAGGAAGGAAGGAAGGAAGGAAGGAAGGAAGGAAAGTCCATCCATTTTAAAATACCAAAGGTGCTTTTCAAAGAAGCAACTAGACTCCCAAGAGCTGAAGAAGCTTCTTGGATGAGAAGCAAAATGTGATGACCCAGGGTGGGATACAAAACAAACACAGTCACAGAAAACAGGTGAAGCCCCATTTATTCCTTCACTTTGCTTCCTAGCTCCAAATATCCTAGACGGAAGACAAAAACTCCCATACAGTTACAAGAAGAAGGAAAAAAGCAACATAAACCAGGCAAGATAAGGGCTGGAGGACATCCACAGATAACACACTGGAAAGGATGCCAAACTCAGAGAGGAACCATAAACTAGAGATATTTCCATGCTTTGTTTCCAGCGTTTGCCTGTACGCATGTCCGTCCTCTTATCCAATTGTCACAGTTGCAACCTATAAAGAGGATCAGGGCCCTCTCCTCCTGAGTAGACCACATCTCTTCCTTATCCTCTCCTCCCTGCATGCCCAAGGATGGAGAGGAGATGGGCCTGGGTCCTCCTCTGACTGCCCAGCTGGCCTCTGCCCTTCCCCAGCCTCCTCCACAACCTCCGGAGCCTCATTTCCACTCCCTGTCACCTGTTCCTCCTCTCCCTCAGAGTCAGTCTCCACCAGGGGCATCACACAAAACTTCTACAAAGAAAAAAACAGAAAGTCCAATTGCCTCTTGTCAAAGCACCTTTGAGACATAATGATGGGATATTTTTTTTCATATACATAAAAATATTACCTTGGGTGTTTTTCAAAACATGAGAAGATTTGGAACTGAGTGCCTGAGGATGCCTTAAGACATTGTTTATTTCTTCTTCTCCCTTTTAGGTCTCCTATTTATACAGGAGTACAATCACAAGGACTGTTGTGGCACCCTTTATGCTTCAAGTGGCCTGAACACAATGAGTAGAATCTGACTCAGAATCAATCACCCAATGTCTATCTTTAGATTTAATTGCAAGAAAGTCATAATTTAGCTCTGAAAATGCCTTCACCAAGAGGTTGCTGGTCTTTGGTGGTTTGTTGTTTATTGTTGTTGTTTTTAAAGTTGACCAGGCTTATCACTGCTCTTTAGATAATCAGCCTTTCCGTTCTTAACTGTCTATGTCTGAAGGACAGAAGGACTTCAATCACACAACAATCTTTCCAGAATAATTTGAAGTGTTTGTGAGACAAATGGGTGAATGCTTTCATGGAATCTGCTGCTATTCACTGCTTCATGAATATGTCACAAAACATGTCAGATTGTAGAACTTTATTATTCCTTTTACAGGCTGGATCCATCTTTTCACATGACATTTTATTAAAGCCACCATTTGTCACATTAAGCAGTTTCAGCAACAACAACAACAAAACAATTGGAAAATATGATTTTCCAGATCTCTCTCTCCCTCCCTCTCTCCCTTCTTTCATCCTGCCTTCCCTCTCTCTCTCTTCCTCCCTCCCTCTCTCCCCCCACCCTGTGTCTCTCTGAATGTGAGCATGCAGGTGTGGTTTTTATTTTTCTCTCTCTGATTTCCAAAGCAGGACAAAATAAAAATCTTGTATTGGGTGGGGTTAAGGGACCTGCAAGTCAACTATGAAATAACAGCATACAATTTTCATTTTTAAAACCAAGGATCCTTAAATTATTCCTTGTACTTTTTAGGTGAGAGACATCTTGAAAACAGAATCAAAATGTAAACATGCTAAGAGTTCAAAGGATTTGCAGCACAGACGAATTTGTGGTGTCTCGAGGCTGATATACTTTGCTTGTTGGATTGGTTCACTGTATTTCAAGAGATTTTTTAAAGAATGAGTGTGAACTCCTAAGAGAGCCAACTTGGCATCTTCCAGATGTGTTGACCATGTTGGCCTAAGAGTATTGGAAACCACAGTTCTGACACATCAAAGTCAAGGAAAAGGATCACCTATGAGCATTTTTATCATTTGATGATTACCTATATTAACTGGGAAAACCAAAACCAAACTGAAGCTGACGTAGGAAATAATTACTGGGCATTGTCTTAGCCCAGGTGAGCCCATCCATGTCTCTGATTCTAAATTATCTACACATTTTGATGGATTGGAAAGACCACCAGCTTCATAATTCAGAACAGAATAAAATAAGAGTTAGAAGAGTTGGAGGTCTTCTAGTCCAACCCCCCTGCTCAATCAGGAAACCCTATATTATTTCATACAAATGGTTGTCCAATCTCTTCTGGTGGTTGTCCAATCTCTTCTGCTCCACTGGTGGAGCACACAAAACTTTTGAAGGCAAGCCACTGCACTGATTAATTGTTCATGTCCCAGGAAACTTCTTCATTCTAGATGGTTCTCACCCAACTGCTAAGTTGGATGCAAATTAAAACTCAGCAATGTCTGGAGTGACCACTCTGGGTCCCTATTTCTGCACTGTCTGAGCCCATTTCTTCAGCATTTTAAGAACTGGATTACAGCTCCATGGGACAAGGCCAATATACAGGAGGAACATTTCAAAGGCAATCTGCTCAGGACTATTCAAGCAGAGCCTTTTTACTGGAAGCTATGGATTGTTTCCAATTTGAGTCATGGAGAAGGATACTGTACCCTGACCACACGTAGAGTACTGCATCCAGTCACCGCATTATAAAAAAGATATTGAGACTCGAGAAAAAGTACAGAGAAGAGCAACCAGGATGATTAGGGGACTGGAGGCTAAAACATACAATGAACGGTTGAGGGATCTGGACATGGCTAGTCTAGTGAAGAGAAGAACCAGAGGAGATATGATAGAAGCCTTCCAATATTTGAGGGGCTGCCACATAGAGGAAGGGGTCAAGCTATTTTCTAAAGCACCTGAAGGCCAGAGAAGGAATAATGGATGGAAACTGAACAAGGAGAAGTTTAACCTGGAAATAAGGATAAACTTTCTGACAGTGAGAACAATCAACCTATGGAACAGAAGTTGCCTTTGGAAGTTGTGGAAGCTTCATCACTTGAGACTTTCAAGAAGAGATTGGACTACTATTTGTCAGAAATGGTGTAGAGTCTCCAGCTTGGGTGGAGTAGATGACCTATAAGGTCCCTTCTAATTCTGATTATCTGTTATCTGTTATCTAACAGTGATCTACCTGGCATTCATTTAGCTGCTTTTAATGAGACTATACTGAGGGAGGTTCAGCTAAAATGCTGGATTCTAGAAAGCCATAGCAGATGGCAAATGGAGAGCCCAAGCGATTGGAGCTAAGGGGAATCTGATGGCTATGTAGCCAAAGTAAAATTAAGGATGACAGACAATCTAGATAGAAGCTGAGGAGTTCTAATAACCTCCTTGTGTACTATTTTATAATGTGGTATCCCATAAATGTATGGGGGCCACTGTTCTCCATTTCATTAAGGTGCATGCTGGCTAGAGCATTGTGGAAAAGATAGAAAATTTGACATATTTGAAAAGTTCCAAATTGGGGGAGTTTGCCCAAATCTAACCTGTCATGAAAGTAGGCTTCATGCATGGACACAGAGCCAAATGAACATTAGTGCTCCAGAAGATACTTCCACAATCTTAAAAATAATGCTAACAGGAGGCATAGATAGCCATTCACAGTTGTAGAACCCACCACATAACCTCATACTTATGGAGGAGTGTTATGGACACTTTAAGAAGAAACAACTGAATTTAATGCTTTCCATCTAACCTCCATTGGCCTACATAGATAACTATGGAGTCTATGTTGCTGAGGAACCAACTGATGTTGCCCATGGATGATGGCATCTAACATGTGTGAAGCAAGATATTTTATGTCTCTTCAAGTGTTTGCCAGTCAACTGGAGCAGGAATAAGAAAGCCTGAACTTGTTAAATTCAATCTCAAATCTTTTCTTGGAAAAACACATTGTGGAGGTCACAGGTCTTCTACAGTTTCTAATTTAGTCCCAAATTAGCAGGAAAAGTCCCATCAATTAGAATCAAGGTATAATGCGACTTGGCATATCTATCTTTCACTTCTTTTGCCATCATGACATCCATAGTTGATACTTCTCAGGATTAATTACGATCTGGATGCCGCTAATTTTTTTGAAGCCACTGAGAACCTGACAGCTCAATATTCTTCTTATGACCAAAACAGGGGCTCTTGGGTCCCCAAATGGATTCGTACAGAAGCTTACAAGCACTGAACCTCATTGTGCAAAGTTAAGCTAAACAAGAATAAACATTTTTGCTTCCTCCAGGCATCCAGTCTATGGCCCGAAGCAAGGGTTATTTTAAGTTCTTGACTTGCGTTAACATGCACATTTTTTTTCCTCTTCGTTGCTTTCACTGTTTAAATTGGTTCAAGTACATGCCCCATCAGTTGTGTGAACAGGCCTCATGCCTCCCCACTATTTGCTATCTTAGGCAGCCAATCATTCTTTTATAAAGCTGCAGAGCTGTTTTATTAATATTAATATACCTGCAGCAACTCCTAATTTCCTTCATCATTTTACTAATTAGCTGTATTGAATTGCAAATATCATCTGCATGAATAATGATGCCTCCAGTACTTGTTTCACTATTTGGGCTTGTACTCTGAGAAGTGTGTTAGAAAAGAACTAGAAGCTATATAAGGTTTTCTACAGCTCCCACTTGCTAGATTGGAAAAAGAAGAAAAATGGGCAGAGAGGATGTTCTTTCCAGGGTTGCCTTTAGTGAAGTAAAGGGATTGGATAAACTATGTAAAAATAATTTTGAGTAGGACTGAAGTCACGTGGGAGGAGCTAGTTTCAGACCCTCCTCTGAAGGACTCTTTCTCAATCCAATCCACCTCACAAGATTGCTGTTATAGGGAAAACAGAAGAAGGAAGTTGTGTTGGATATGTTCTCCTCCTTGAGTTGTTTGCAAAAACAATAAAGAAGAGCTATCAATGATCAAATGAATAAATAAGCTTCCTAATTTATTTTATGACTCTGATATTTTGAAGAAGCTGACAAGGCCATTTTTATCACTTCAGTGTTGCCACACTGGAGCTGAGGGGTAGGGAGGGGGGATTTGAGATAGAGAAGATTTTGTAGCCAAAACAAAATACTTTCTCTTGGGAACTGAGGACATTCTCACACCTGGTTGGAGGAAGGCAGAGTGATGCTACCCGATTGCCAGACTGAACATGATTGGACCATGTGACTGATTATTTTGAGAAAGCAATAAAATTTCACTTGTAATTTGGTGAAAACTGCAGGAGTCTTTAGAGTCGGTTTTCACCAGATCTGTGCCAATATGATATTTCCAATAAAGCTATTCTTTGAGGAATTTGCCTGCCTCGTTTTGTTGGCTATGGGTCTATTACCTGGAACCCTGACAAAAATCAAGTTAGGGTTATGGAACAGAGAGTTATCTACGTACCATGATGAGCATGTGAATCACGATGGTGCCCACAAGCCCATGTTCCTTATCCCTGCCCTATTATTAGAAAGGAGATTATGAAATGTAATCCTTCTAAGACATTATACTAGATTAAATTTGCATGGAAATGATCTTTTGATTAACCATTTTGCTTATTCTGCCCCTGTGGGATCTTCCACTGAAGTTCAATCAAACATTTGGGTGGGTTTCCAAGGTCACTGCGAAGGGACAATCTCTACTGCTATTCACTGTTCATCAAAGGCAGTTTCCACCAGTCCAAACTAGGATTCCATTCAATGAGCAATGGAGTTTCTATTCTTGAAAAGAATTGCAGTCTCCTGTGCTTAATTATACACAACTCGGAACCGACTACTTCTTGTCATTGTGCTTTTTCTGAGTTGAAACTATTAAGACACAGTTTGTACCGTGGGACCCACTAATGTTGAATAAATGGGATCAACTGATTTATCTTGTCAAGCTGGCCATGCAGTTTTGTAGAATTAATGACATACTTCCCCCCCCCCCCCACCTTCAACACACATAAAAGTAGTGTGTGGAAAGAAATGGAGAGTGAATAGAATAATCAAAAGCTCTTTTTTTCTCTCCTCCCTTTCCTCTCTCTTTAATTCATATATCCTGAACTTTATATAAAAGTCCTTCACAGAACAAATTCCACTAATTAAATTCTGTTCAATAAGGCGTTTTTCCCCCTTAGATTATCCATAAGTCCTTGCACATTCTTGCCAGCAAAGTGCTAATAACATCTTATTTATCTTCTTAAAATGAAATTTATTGCTACGCAAATGAAAAATGAATAGTGGAGGTGGGCTTCATAATTCCAGGGAAATAGGAGAATAAGGATTGGCTTTCTTTTTTGGCAGTGTTATGATGAAGCTTTGAATTGATGGCTCAAGGGATGAGAATCTGTTAAGCTTTCACTAAAGAGACAAAACTGGGACAACTATTTTTTTTCTCCTGCATTACTCATTCTTTGGAGAGAAACATCATCTGGTGGCAGGTTAAAATAGAAAAAAGAAAACCAGCCAGAAAACCTCCTTGTCTTTGGTCTCACTGTTGAAGGAAGGTAAACAGGAGAGCCTCCCAAACAGAAGTAAAGCTAAACATTTCTGCAAAATGGCAGAATCGTCATGACCAGGATGTCAGCTTTGGAAGCCATATTGAGATTCAATGCTCCCACGCTGCCCCAATTGAGCCTGGGAAAGTGGGGGGGGGGATATATTGGAGTATATCTTGTTAGACATAATAAAATTCTTTTTCTGATTCAAGGTCAGGTCATGTTGCACATAGTGAAAGGAAGTCTTAACTTGGGATGGATGGTAATTGGGCCATGTGATGTGATGATGGGTGCAGGGGATGGATTTATAGTTGTTATTTATTGTAAGGAAGCCCAGAACTTTCAGATTCAGGATTCCACAGTTGTGCCAGTTACTATCCAAATAAAAGAAGCCTTTGAGAGATGTCTGTTTCAGAGTTATTGGGTGGAATGGAGTTTTGCTGGAATGACACAGGGGTGAAATTCAGTTGGTACAGACCAGTTTGGGCGAACCAGTAGTTCCAATGACAAATTGACCTCACCCACCCACTACTGTGCTAGTCTGTCCTATATTCCCTTTGTTTGAAGCCCAGCTGATAAGCACGGCAGAGCACGGCAGACATTGCCACGTCTCAGCTGTTTTACTCACCGGGGCTGCAGTAGAAGGTAAGTTTTAGAGCTGTTTTCAAATGCACTGCATGTGCGCGCAACTCACTAAACTGGTTGTTACAATGGTTCAATCCCACCACTGGTCATGACCCCAAAGACTCAACACCCAGGGTATCAAAGTCCCTACTCCAAGATACAGATCCCAGATCTTCAAAAGAATTTTAAAATTTAAAAGAATTTTAAAAGAATGAACAGGATCATTTTGATAATGTTATCAATGCTCCAGATAGATGCAATAGGATACATGGACACAAAATGTGCCAAATTATTTGGCCCTGCCCATTCAAAGTTGGAGAATCTTTGAGACCAGAAAAGAAGATGCTGGGAAATTAAGGGTGGCCCAAGAATTGACCTATATTATTCCTGATATGTTTGGGGCAATTGGGACTGCAGATTTGCAATTGGAGAAAAACACTGTTTCCCACCTGGCATTTCAAGGTCAAGTGCATGAAAGACTAACCCTGTTCTGTCCACTCATGTAGAAGAGCAGGCAGAGCTAGAGGGCAGAGTAAAACATGCCATCAATTTAGAGTCTTTATATTGCCACAAGCAATTCAAACCTAGCCCCCCTTGAATTATGTTGACCTTTGTCTAGCACCTATTTAGTACTGACCATTACTTGACCTGAAACATGAAAGGACAGGAATCCCTCAAGTTTTGAACTGGATGAGGCTCATCAGTCTATTTCTCACTGCTTTCCACAGACCAGTAAAGCTGTAGTAAATGGAATTTTGATAACAAATTATGGACATATACATGCTTGCTCCAATGGGGTGAGGGGACATCATGTCCCACTCTCTCCTCTCTCCTCTCTCTCCCCATTATTGCTTAGCTTTTAAAGCTAAGGAAAAATAAGTCTAAAGTTTAGTGTTGTTGATGATACTTCTCTTAATCCTTTAAACTCCTTCTCCTTCTTCACTTGGTTATGAATTCCAGTGGTTCTAGGCTAAGGAGTTGACCGTCCATCATGGTTTCTCAAGTGCTCCTAGAAAAGTCCACAGCCATGCCTGATTATGACATTTACACTCAGTTGTTCACGCACAACATCTGGCAATCAGAGTTACACTTCTGTCAGAGAGGAAGAGTCTATTTAAATGTTATGGCTGATAGCTACCGAAATAGTATCCTTTGTGAGTATAATCTAAGTTAGCACAGTACTACTTGTGGTTGCAGCTGGGAGGAAGGAAGGAAGGAAAGATTTTGCTCATTGGCATATTTCCCCCAATCTGGGCTTCCATTCACTTCTGTCCAGTCGTCCCCTTTCCCACCACCCCAAGGTCAACGTTTAGTCAACTTCAAGTTGTGTATATTTTATTGCCCTAGGTAACCAGCAACCAGGTACAATCATGGTTCTAGCTGCACCTCAATTCTGCAAACCATGCACTGTACATCTAAAGCAATGGGGAGAAACTGGGAAGGTTTCCAATAGTCTTCATATGTTCAGGCTTGCAGCTGGAAGGAATGGTTTTGCTCACTAGCATTTCAACTCAGTACCATATGGTCATCTGTGACTGGAAAAGAACTGATCACATTTTGGCTTCATTCATTAATTTATTATTTTAGAAAAAGGAAGAAAAGAAAAATATGTTGATGTCCACCCACAGAGATCATATCATCCCCATTTCTCTGACCCTGTAACATGTGGGGGCTCCATTGCTGGACGTTTTCAAGAAGAGATTGGGCAGCCATTTCACCAGGATGGTATAAGGTCTTTTCCTCAAGCAGGAGGTTGGACTAGAACACCTTTGAGATCTTTTCCAACTCTATGATTCTATAATTCAGATTAAAGCTGGAAGGGACCTTGGAGGTCATCTAGTCCACCCCCCTGCTCAAGCAGGAGATCCTTTACCACTTCAGGCAAGTGACTGCTCAGTCTTTTCATAAAAACTGATGATGAAGCCCCTACAACTTCTGAAGGCAAGCTGTTCCACCAGCCAACCATCCTGATTGTCAGAAAGTTTCTCTCCAGTTCCAGGTTGCCTCTCTCCTTGATTAGGTTCCACCCATTGCTCCTTGTCCTGCCGTCTGGTGCTTTAATTCTATGATTTTACATCCTTCTTGTCCAATAACATATGGGACCAAGGTACAACCTAATTGGCCCATGTCATTTGCAGATTCTATTTTGATTTTGAATACAAACCTGAATTCCACAAAGCAGGTGTCAAAAACATACCCCTGGATGTATAAGCTCAAAATCAGTTTTAAGCACCTATTAATAGGTGGTTTACAAAAGTCCACTTAGGTTATACCCAGCTTTCTTCATTTGAATAGCACAAATTAGAGCAGAAGGAGAATGGATAATTAAGTGGAATTAATTATTTATCTACCACAAATCTTCCCCAAATATACCACATATAACATTTGCCCACCTATGGATGATGCTTATGTATCATGTACAATCCTGCAACTGATGTCTTCTTTTAGCAAAGGCCTTTGAATCCCTCTGAAATCCAGTTTTTGATTAGCCTTTCTTCCTTCATTCTCACCCCATCTTTTCCCTCCAAGAATGGTGCCTTTCTGGCTATTAAAAGGACACTAATGACTTTAATATGCTGCACAATTAAATATTGATTGGAAATGCTCCCCAAATAGATCTTCTTCTATATCTCCCTGCTTTCCAGGGAAAACTTCACCTCCCATTTCCTAAGCTGTCCCCATCCAGCAATTACCTTCATTAGGACCTGAGACTTGCTTAAAAGTACTTTTCTTGCTGCCACAAGTTTAATTAGACCACTCTTCCCAAGAAATTATTTATAGCTGAGCTTGGAAACTATTGTTAACTGGAATGTAAATAAGAGCTAGGCAAGGAATTCCCTGGATGCTGCTTTTGACTGGTGATCAGGTGCTTGGATTTTATTAGTATTAATCCCAAGTCTTGCCTCATCTAGGGGATGCATTTGTAAGAAAGGGTTGGGTAGAAGTGGGAATGAGGGAACAGGGAAGGTTTCCTGAATCTTCACCCTCTAAAAACTATTCCAGAAAAAATGGCTGCAGCAATGAAACATAGCCGCCATCTATCTTTAACCAGAAGTAGAAATAATTTCAAAGTTCTCTCCCAAAGATGAAAGACTTAAAAGGAAGGATAATGACTGATTGTTATTGGGAATTAATTGCTGTCTAACATTGTATTATACCAGAAAAGGCTAATTTACCTTATATGAATGGGGAAAAACAATGAACTCACGGTTCAAGGCCATGAGTTTTACAATTTGAGCGAATCAATGTCCAGCTACTGGACTGAGAAGGTTGAATCCTGAGAAGATGGATGAAGCAAATTCAGGAAAAAATCTGGATCAAACAGGTATCTCTGCTTCTTCAAAAAAAGAATTAACACTCTTAGATATCCTAAAGGTGCTTTTTCAAGGGGCAACTGGACTTTCTAGTTTTTCTTTGAAGATGTTTTGTTTCTCATTCAAGAATCTGAAGAGAGCCGAAGAAGCTTCTTGGATGAGAAGTGAAAGAAAAATCAGAAAGTCCAGTTGCCTCTTGAAAAAAAACACCTTTGGGCCTGGATGACTGAGAATCTCTATAGACTTTTAGCTGTGCATCTTAGGATAAATTCTTAGATATGTGCATCCTTACACCTTAGCAAAGAGGAGAAAATGGTCACAAAAAGTGACAAGCAATGTTGTATTTAGGTTATAGTATGAAAGGCCTTTTCAGCCACCTATTATCACTTGATTTTTCACACCAATGTGGTGTTTCTTGACCTCAGCAATTTTAATGTGGATAGACTTCAACTCCCAGAATTCCCCAGCCAACACTGTTCTAATAAATGAGGTAGGAAAGCTTCTCTTAACTTCTTCAATTCTCCAAATTATAACCCGTCAGTGAAATACTTTACCTTCCAACCATTTTGTCTCCAGAAGGAAAAGGAAGTCACAAGATACTTCTAAATGCAGAGGAAGGATATACAAATTCTTCTCCCTGTCAATGTTGTCCTTTTATTCAATCTTCTCTCCCACCCCAGGCCTTTTAAAGTAGCCAACTAACATGGAGATCCAGGACAGATGACCTGAATAAAAAAGCAACAATTTCCAAACAGAAAACAAACCAAATTACTTTCCAAAAATAAATGTGCATCTTCTTCAAAGACACCCAAAACTCACCACCAGGGGTAAGACAATCTCTGGGTCAAATTCAGCCCTGGTATGATCTCACTGAACTTTAGTTTAGAGATAATTAAGAGATCATGTGAAGTGTTGGGACTGCCTTTATGCTGCTCTGGTAAGACCATGCTTGGAATATTGTCACCACCATACAGAAAGATGTTGAGACTCTGGAAAGAGTGCAGAGAAGAGCGACAAAGATGATTAGGGGACTGAGGTATTCAGCAGGTTCTGACCAGTTCTGGAGAACTGTGAAAATTTTGAGTAGTTCAGAGAACCAGCAAATACCGCCCCTGACTGGAGATTTTACAGTATCCTTCCCCAGCCATGTCCACCAAGCTATGCCCACAGAACTGGTAGTAAAAAAAATTGAATCCCATCACTGGCTGAAACATATGAAGAATACTTTCAGAGCTGAAGAAGCTTCTTAGATGAAAAGCAAAACATCTTCAAAGACAAACCAGAAAGTCCAGTTGCCTATTGATTAAGGGACTGGAGGCTGAAACATAAGATGAATAATTGCAGAAATTGGATATGTCTAGTCGAAAAAAGAGAAGGATAAAAGGAGGCTTTCAAGATGAGATTGGACTGCCATCTGTCAGAAATGGTGTAGAATCTCCTGCTTGGGCAGGGGGTTGGACTAGATGACCTACAAGGTCCCTTCCAACTCTGTTAAACTAAAAGTGATCTAAAGATAAAAGTCTTCCAATATTCGAGGGGCTGCCCAGAGAGGAGGGGGCTGAGCTATTCTCTAAAGTACTTGAAGGCAGGACAAGAAGTAACAGATGGAAACTTATCAGAGATTCTAGACTTGGAGAGAAATGTCCTAACAAGGAGAACAATTAAGCTCGTCTCTAGAAGTTGTGGGTGCTGGTTCAATGGAGGTTTTTAAGAAAAGATTGGACAGCCATTTGTCTGGAATGGTATAGGGTTTCCTGCCTTGAGCAAGGGATTGGACTAGAACAGTAGTTGCCAACCAGTGGTCCATGAGAAAATTTTGGTGGTCTGCAAAGAAATGTTCCCCCCAAAGCACTTTCCCCAAAGCAATTAAGGCTGTGCGGGAACACAAGGCTGTGCCTCCCACATAGCCCACTCACCCACTGACTCACACCCTTCAGCTGAGCACAAACCCTACCTTGAGTAGAGCCACGTGAGCTGGAACTGGAAAGTAAGACCAATGGTGGGGGAGGGAAATCCACCCTGGAGTGGCTTGCTGACATTGGTGGGAAAGTCGGTCCCATATTCCAGAGCTGCAATAGTCACAGGACTGGCCCTTTGGTCATCCTGGAGCAGCTACTCCAGGCCATGGCAGGCTGGTGTACCCAGGTGGAGGAGAAGCTGCTCCAAGCTGACCAAAGGGCCAGTCCTGTGACTACTGCAGCTCTGGAATATGGGACCGATTTTCCCACCAACGTCAGCAAGCCACCGTCAGTCAAAATTCGTATTAGTCCCCGGGATTTAAAATTATGAGTTTGGTGATCCTTGAGGTCCAAAAGGTTGGGGAACCCTGGACTAGAAGACCTTCAATGTCCCTTCCAACTATGCTCCTGTTACTGAATCTTGCTGCAATATGGTCAGGAGAAATGATTTTAAAACTGCAGCTAGGGAAGCAATTGGAAAATTGTATCCTGTCTCTCTTGTGTGTGCAGAAATAGGTTTCATCTTTGCTCATATCAGTTCCATACACATTACTGGATTTTCTGGAAAAATTATAACAGAGCGCCCTCTTTAGTGGAGAATCTTTACTATCTGCAACAAACATCTGTGCCGAGGTCCCTGTTTATTCTTTTAGCTCTGTTACCATAGAATCCAAGTATTTTTCCCTAAGTATTTACAGCTTTAAGATAGAAAAGGGGGAGGGAAGCCCCTCAAACCCTTTAGAGGCTGGACTATTTTTAGTCATGTCTCTAGCCACGAAGAAATGCAAAGGATGGCTGGAGATTAGGCTTTAGAAAGAATTCTGCTTCCTACTGCTTTTATTACCAGCACTCACAGAATATACTGAATAATAGAGTTGGAAGGGACCTTGGAGGTCTTCTAGTCCAATCCCCTGCTCAGGCGGGAGACCTTCAATCAATCAGAATAGACCCTCGATCAATCAGAAGGGATCTGGGAGGTCTCCTAGTCCAATCCCTTGCTCAAGCAGGAAACCCTGTACCATTTCAGAGAAGTGGCTGTCCAGTCTCTTCTTAAAAGCCTTAAATGATGAAGTACCCAAAACTTCTGAAGGCAAGCCGTTCCATGAATAAATTGTTCTCATTGTTAGAAAGTTTCTCCTAAATTCCAGGTTGCTTCTCTCCTTGATCATATTCCATCCATTGTTTCCTGTACCTTCTGGCACTTTAGAAAATAGGTTGACCTTCTCTTCTTTGTGGCAGCCCATCAAATATTGGAACACTTCCATAAAGTGAGCATAACTGGTGAACAGTAGTGTTATCTAGTGAACACAGCTGTCTAGGGAATGCAACTAGTGAACACTAGTGCTATCTCATAAACACAACTGTCTAGTAAGCACAACTAGTGAACACTACTGCTATCCAGCGAACACAACTGTCTATGGAGCACAACTGCTGAACACTAGTGCTACCTAGTGAACACAACTGTCTAATGAGCACAACTGGTAAACACTAGTGCTATCTGATGAACACAACTAGTAAGAACCATTAGTGAACACTAATGCTATCTAGTGAACAGAGCTGTCTAGCAAGCACAACTAGTGGACACTAGTGCTATCTGATGAACACAACCTACCCAGTAAGTGTTACCTAGTTTAGGAGTGGCAGCTCTTCAGGACAGGGTCGGGAGGATAGTTTTTGTAGTAAACAATCTCAAGTATCTAAATCTAATTTTCAAAAGTAATCCAGGTGTTTAGCAATTTGAGTTAAATTTTTTGGGTATCTTGCAATTATTTTACATGCTTAATTCATTCAGTTTAATTTGAACTTCACTAGATCCAATATTTGCCATTTAAAGGCATGAAGCCTTTAACACTTAACACAGGAGCTGGGTGTGCAAAATGATATTTTGTGGATACATCCTACAAGCAGATGGTAATCACTGTATTCTTTTTTACCCTGTAGCAGTATAATGGCATTCACATATTTCAGGGAAACATGGTCTGCTTAACCTAGTTTATTAAAGGAGGCCCCATTAATTGGGTTTGTGCATCATGTTAAGGCATATATTATGAAACTGAAAGAACAGCTGGTTGAGTTCACACAATATATTATGATAACACCAACAAATCAGCCGTTGGCATCAACAGAGAAGAATTACTACCCAAATGGGTTGCCTGATGCAATCCAAAATATGACTTCCAGATGTAGGATGGACAAAGCAGCAATCGTAACTAAAACAAAACATAATAATTTTCTTTTATTTGCCTTGTCTTAGCCAGAGCTTCATGCAGTTACGAGCCTGGCAAAAGCGCGGCAAGGGAGAAGAGTTAGCAGTGAAGTGATAGAATCTGGACTCATCCCGCTTAGGAAAATAAAAGCTGGAGGTGCCAATCCAAGACTGGGGATGGTTGGGGCAGTGGTAGCCACAGCAACAGCTGCAGGATACTGAAGGGAAAAGATCAGTGGGAGATTGGATGGAAGAGCCCACCCAGAACTGGATGGGGAAGCTTTCAAGAAGAGACTGGGCTGCCATCTGTCAGAAATGGGGCAGGGTCTCCTGCTTGGGCAGGGGGAATCAAACTAGAAGACGTCCAAGGTCCCTTCCAACTCTGTTATTCTGGATGATGGCACTAACAAACCCAGATATTGGATGACAGACTGTTGAAGCTGGTAGCCAGAATTGGGCACAATATACTACTGTTATAGAGGGATGGGAGAGGTGGAAGGCTTGCTCTAGAAGTTGGGGTCCCCCAAGATGATTTGAATGGTGCACCCCCCCACCCAGAGTGAGGGTTCACTGGTATGAATCTAGGAGTGGATACTCAGCAGAATAACAGAAAAACAGAGTGGGAAGGGGCCTTCTTCTAATCCAACCCCTGCTCAGGCAGGAAACCCTGTACCAGGGGTCTTCAAACTTGACAACTTTAAGACTTGTGGACTTCAACTCCCAGAATTCCTCCTATAGTCATGTCGGCTTAGGAATTCTGGGAACTGAAGTCCACAAGCCTTAAATTTGCCAATTTTCAAAACCCTTGCCCTTTTACCATTCTGGACAAATGGCACCTTTCTCTCTGGATGAAAGCCAGAGAAAGGGTGTGTTGTTGTGTGTATGTGTGTGTGCTTGTACCCCCCCACCCCAGCTAGCCAATGACAAAGACCAGTCTTTGGATGGGTTAGATTAGGCATGAACAGGGATGGAGCTGCAGTTAGGGAGAGCTGTTTCTGGCACTGAAGTCTCTGACATTCACTCCTCTGGATAACTGAACTTAGTGGAGGGTTGAAGAATGGTTGAAGGGATGGTTGAAGAAGAGCAGGACCTCTGCCTCAGAGGACAGGGATGCCAGAGCTGAAGGGGACAAGTATGTGCATGTGAAAAAGTGGATAATTCATAAAATCGTAAGAATTCTAAGGGGCTGAGATGTCTGGTTAAATAAGAATGAGTCACACTGGAGGTGTTCCAGAGATTCTCCTTATAACCCCTTGTCTGACACATTTGCCAATCTTATAGCTAGCTAATGGACCGGGATTAAAAAGCCATCCAACAGAGCTGCCAGAGAATCTTCCATAAGACACTTCCTTCACTCAAAAGGCACTAAGGCAAACCCTTATGTGGACATCCACCAGAGCACTTGGTGCTAAACTGGTGCTCTTTATGGTGGCAGAGGAAAAATATGAAGATAGAACTGAAGCAATCCCATCAGCACAAGTATGGCAGTATGGCAGCCATATCCATTCCTATACTTGTAATGGCACACTTCTCATGGTCAGAAGATTGGGAATATTAAACATGACCAGGATAGGTCTTTGAGGGCCACATATAGTTATCTAGTTGTGCATATGTGCATTAATGCCATCTAAAACCTTCTTGTCACAATCCCTAGATGCATTTGGCTGGAATTGCATTACTCTGTTTAGGTGGTGTACACCACCCACCCACCCACCCAACTAACTAACCAACCAACCATCTAACCAACCAACCTACAATCAACCAACCATCCAACCAACCAAGAACCAACCAACCAACCATTAACCAACCAACCACCAGCCAAACAACCAGTCAAACAACAACGAACCAACCAATCATCAACTAACCAAACCAACCAACTAATCAACCAACCAGCATTTTTCTTAAAGATGCAGAGATCAAGCTTTTTTTTTTCAAGATAGCTAAGAAGGTCACTTTCAAAACTATAATTCAGTATTTTCAGCTGAAAAGTTGTGTGTTTAAATTTCATTTTTTAAAAAATTGCTATCCTAACTAGCTACAAACAATCTCCCTACTATTTTAAGAGGGGTTCTTTTTCAGCTTGTTTTCCAAATGGGACCTAATGCTCAGGAGGTCTTCTAGGAAGGGTTTAGACTAATTTTTCTCAACCTCAGTCAGGTCAAGATGTGTGGCCTTCAACTCCCAGAATTCCCCACCTAGATAATTGCCTGGGGAATTCTGGGAGTTGAAGTTCACACATATTTAAGTTGCTTTGGTTGAAAAACAATAGTTTAGATGAATTCACAGCAGGTTTGAGATTCTTTGGCTAGCAGGAACAATTGTGGTATGTCTCTGTGTTGGATTTCCAATATAACACTATGCTAGAAGTATAATTTTCCCCTTAAATTGACTCAAGAAATCCAATATTTATAGGTATGATTTTTCCAGTGACGTTCGTTTGCCCCCTACAGTGCTTATATATCTAAAAACAATAATATAGGAGTAGAGAGAGCTTTAAATGAAACAACACAAGGTAGGAATGATCTGTTTGGTTTCCTTTTGATTTTTTTCATCTCCAGAACATTAGAAGACAATCCTGGTCCAAACCCCATTTAGATGCAAGTCAGCTCCTTCTGCATCCAAGCCAAGTCTGATCAAACCCCATTGTACCTCTAGACAGGCAACACCAGGGGAATATCTATTATTTTAAAGGTATAATTGAGCCTAATTCTTCACTTATCACACTGTGACATGTTTTTATATAGTTTATTATCTCCATCATAGCACCAGACCCACTGGGTCCATATCTATTCTTTGGCATTTCCTGCAAGTTCCTCATCTATAGTATTTCTTGTTATCTCTTTGATTAAGTTAGGGATTCTGGTCTCTCAAAATCCGCCTCCCCACCAGTAAATGTCAGCATTCATAGCTTCCCACTGCAAGAAGGAAAATGCCTTTTTTACACCTCCCCCTTTTGACCTATCTGTCATCTCCTTGCTTGTTTGATTAATTGGGGACTTTGATTCCCTCTGTTGAGATAGTTATCCTTTACTTCTTTCTTCAGACACAAAGGAGACAAATTTCTAAACCAGAATGGGGCCAGATTCATAAAAAATATATGGTAGACTTGAGAAGATCTGGCCAAAGAAGAACAAAACTCAAGGAAGCTAATGGTGTCAACTCTGAAGCCATTTTGAAGTGTCTCCAGGGCTGCCACAGTGAGGCTGGATGGAGCTGTGGGAATGGGGGGAGGGGGGTAGAGATAGCTGTGGATTTGTAGCCAAAATAAAATTCTTCTCCTGGGAACCAAGGACATTCCCACCAGGTGCTGGAAAGTCATGGACTGAAGCCAGCTGGAGTTGTGACTGTGACCTGGCTGGACCATGTGATTGACTTGTCAACTGGGAGGGGGGTGGGAAAGAACTTTGATTTCTAATTTGGGTCGGGAAAACCTCCCATCTTTCAGAAGCTCTTTTTTTTGGCAAAGCAACTCTCGAAGACTTTTCCAAGAGGTGGGAGATCTACCCAACTTACACCTATAAATCTCATTTGGAATATTTGGTTTGACATAGTACATTAAGTTGTAAGCTCATGGTTTTGGTTTTGTAGGTTAGGCTAATTCAAGCAGTTGAAGACAAGGGTTGAGCAAACTATGGTTAAAGGCAATATGTGCATCGAGTGTGATTCAGAGATTCTTCTCTCCATTCTACCTGACAGAGCATTGCAATAGCTAGCGAGGTTTTTAATACATATCAGGCTCTTACAGGTGTGAATGTGGTTGAGACAACCAAGATAATGTATTGGTTAAGGTAATGAATTAGCAATGGAGAGACCTAACTTCTAATCCACCTTCAGCCTTTGAAGCTCACTGTGTAATTTTGGGCCAATTGCTTTTTCTCAATCCAAGAGAATAAAAAATGTTGTTGTGGATACAGAATGAAGGGAATTCCTCCCATGAAGGCACCTTTGAACGGTTGAAAAACAAAAGGCAGGATGTAAATCTAAATTACAATAATAATAGATTTGCACGGTACTTAGAAATACAGTGGCTGCTTCCTTATTATTCTCCATACTTGGTTAATGTTAATGATGACTTCATGTCTTTTGGGAGGTGGGTAAAAAGGAATGTAATGTTGTTCATGAATGCTGCCTGTTGGATTAGTTTGAGATTCTATGCATCCTATGAGCCCATTAACTGATTTAATCTTGTTGAGTTCAGCTCTTGTTGAGTTCTAACAAGAGAAATACAGGTAAATCCTTGACTTAAAATTGCTATAGCTAAAGCGAGAGATTTGTTAAGTGAGTTGTGTCTCATTTTATGACTTTCTTGCCACTGTTGCTAAATGAATTAACTGCAGTTGTTAAGTTAGTAACACAGTTGTTCAGTGAACCTGGCTTTCCTGTTGCCTTTTTTGTCAGAAGTTCACAAAAGTGACTGCAGGACATTGCAACCATCATAGAGTCAGTTGCCGAGCATCTGAATTTTAATCATATGACTACGGGGATGCTGCAATGGTCATGTGAAAAACAGTCATTTTTTTCAGTGCCATTGTAATTTCAAATAATTTCAGTGCCATTGTAATTTCACATCATTCTGACCTGGAGATGGCATGAATTAAGGTTAGGGTTAAACCCAGAGGTGGGATTTAGCAGATTCTGACCAGTTCTGGAGAACCGGCAGTGGAAATTGTGAATAGTTCAGAGAACTGGCCAATCCCACCTCTGACTGGCCCCACCCCATCTATTCTCTGCCTCCCATTGAGTCCCAGCTGATTGGCTGGATCTTCTTTGGTTGCCCTACACAGGAGAACAGAGCTGGAAAGCAGGTTAGTGGGTGTGGGATTTTGCAGTATCCTTCCCCTGCCACACCCACCAAACCACACCCAAGCCACACCCACCAAGCCATGCCATACCCACCAAGCCATGCCCACAGAACCAGAAGAAAAAACCATTTGAATTCCACCACTGAGTAGTCAGAGGTGGTATTTAGCAGGTTCTGAGCAGTTCTGGAGAACCGGTAGAAGAAATTTTGAGTAGTTCAGAGAACCAGCCAATATCACCTCGGACTGGCCCCACCTCCATCTATTCTCTGCCTCCTATTGAGTCCCAGCTGATTGGCCCAGTCTTCTTTGGTTACCCTGCACAGGAAATCAGAGCTGGAAAGCAGGCTAGTGGGGTGGGGAGGGAATGGGATTTTGCAATAACCTTCCCGCGGAATGAGGAAGGAATGGGGATTTCACAGTATCCTTCCTCTACCACGCCCACCAAGCCATGCCCACATAACTGGTAGTATTTTTTTTTTTTAATCCCACCACTGGTTAAATCACAAGGTGAAAAGCACTGATGGGCTGCTGCCGGTTCGCACTGGTTCTAGCAAACTGGTACAAATGACGATCAGTTGACCCCACCCACCCGCCCTATCCTGTCTTACATTTCCCTCTTTTGCAGCTCAGCTGATTCACGTGGCAAAGTGGATTACTGTGCCTCAGCTGTTCTACTCATTGGGGAAGGCTACACGGTGAGCTGGCGAGCTTCAAATTCTTATTTTTTGAATGATCTGTGTGCACACAAAGTTTGCATGCACGCACAAAGCATGCACTCACAGAACCGGTTGTTCAGCTGGTTGCAGCCCACCACTGGTGAGAAGGGAACATTTATCTCATCCGGAACAACATCTCTGCTTAGGATGGAAGTTACGAGGGCATTTCTAATGAATGGCCATCCAGTCTGTTTGAAGGACTTCAGTAAACAAGACGTTACCATTACATGGAGCAGTCTGTTCTCGCCTAAAAGTATTTCCTGATCGGTTTAATCCATCAGTCCTTGTTCTGTCCTCTGGAGAAATACAGAATAAATCCATTTCTCCCTTGGCGTGAGAGCTCTTTAGATGGTTGTGGCAGGCAAGCTGTATTCACTGGAGTTTTCTGATGGGACACATTTGTTAGGATTATACAGCTCCAGCTGTTTGTGTAGCATTTCCCTACAATGATCCTGTGTGGTATAGAGTGTCAACTCTGAAGCTAACTTGACCTAGGTCATTTTGAGGTTTCAGGGTTGCCACACTGGAACTGAGGGATAGAGAGATAGCTGGGGTTTTGTAGCCAAAACAAAACACATTCTCCTGGGAACCAAGGTCATTCCCACAGGTGGCCGGAGAGAGGAGTGATTGACAGTACCTTGATTGGACCATGTGACTGATTGTTTGGAGAATGGAGAAAACTTTTACTTTTAATTAGGTGAAAACTGCAGGAATGTTCAGAGTTGGTTTTCACCAGCTTCTGCCAATAAAATATATCCAATAAAACTATTCTTTGAGGAATCTACCTGCCCCAGAGTTTTGTTCATTATGGGTATATTACATGGTATTCAGCAGGTTCTGACCAGTTCTGGAGAACTGGTAGTGGGAATTTCGAGTAGTTCAGAGAACCAGCAAATCCCACCTCTGACTGGCTCCACCCCCATCTATTCTCCACCTCCCGAGTCCCAGCTAATTGACTGGGTCTTCTTTTGTTGCCCTGCACAGGAGAACGGAGCTGTAAAGCAGGTTAGTGGGGTGGGGAGGGAATGGAAATTTTACAGTATTCTTCCCTTGCCACACCCACCAAGCCATGCCCACAGAACCAGTAGTAAAACAATTTGAATCCTACCACTGTTTGACACCCTGACATAGAGAGTGATTGGTCCAAAATTACTCAGTGGGTTGTATACGTGAAGGAAGATTTCAGCTTGAGGCTCTCTGTCCGAAACTAAAACCTTCTCCACTATCCCATCTACAAACACCAATATTAATGGCTGGTGGCTAAAGAATTGATGAAGTAGTGTTTGGATATTCTTGCCTGTGATGGGAAATATATCTTTCTACCATTTGTAATTATGCTTTAATAAAATTACATCAACTTAAAATGCTTCTGAAAAATACAATAACACTACAATTCTCACGCGGGGAAAATAGGTTTGATATAGCATAGAATAATGGAATATGGAAAGTCTGGCAGGTCCCAAATATGCTTTTTCAGCAGGCAAGTGGACTTTCTTGGTTTTTTTTTTTGGTTTTTTTAATTTGAAGACATTTCACTTCTCATTCAAGAAGCTTCTTCAGCTCTGACAGGATAGGGGGGGATGGAAGGATCCTGTCAGAGCTGAAGAAGCTTCTTGGATGAGAAGTGAAATGTTTTCAAATAAAACCATGGCCTCCTGAAAAAGCACCTCTGGAAAAACCATGACTTGGACAACTGAGAATCTCTACAGACTTTTACCTATACAACTCGGAATGGACACCTTTGGAATGGTATGGGAGTAGGAAGGGATTTCCAGAGGAAAAACTGCAAACCACAGGAGCCAAGAGCACCACTCAGGTGACCCTGAGGACACAGATGAACCTCCAAGTGGCCTCAATGACCTCTAAAAGGATGCAAATGACCAGCTGTCTGCAAGGAGTATAAATCTTTCCCTTCCCCACCATCCAGTCACAGCTGAAGAAGCTTCTTGGATGAGAAGCGAAACGTCTTCAACAGAAAAAACAAGAAAGTCTAGTTGCCTCCTAAAAAAAAAAAGCACCTTTCAGACAACCATGACCTGATAACAGATAATCAGATAACCTGGATGACTGAGAATCTCTATAGAAAATCTGGCAGGGTTTCAGTTCGCCCCATCTTACACCAAGTAAAATCAAGGTGGATTTATATGAAGTTGCTTATGTTTCTCAGGACTGAGTCATCTTTTATGTAATAAGCATCCCTATGCCCTTTTCTTTTAATGGCTTACAGATAGTCCTTGACTTATAACTGTTGATTTAGTGACCATTCAAAATAACAACGCTGAAAAAAAGCATCTTTGCACTTTACAATCATTGCAGAATCCCGATGGTTACATGATCAAAATCCATGGTTTTTGGCAACCATTTTTTTGATGGCTGCAGCATCCCTGAGTCCTATGATTGTCATTTGCAAACCTTCCCAGCCAGCTTCTGGCAAGCAAACTTATTGGGGGTAGCCAGATCTGCAGAACAACTGCGCGCTACACTTAACAACTGTTGTGTGATTAACAACCATGGCAACAAAATGTTTTTTTTAAAAATCAGCCGTGGCTCACTTAATGATGGCTATGATTCGCTTAACAACCATGGCAAAATAATTCCTAAAATTGGGTTTGACTCGCTTAATACAAGTAGCCTTCAACATACGGCCACAACCGAGCCCAAAATTTCTGTTGCTTAAGTGAGATGTTTGTTAACTGAGTTCTGTCCCCGTTTCAGGATTTTTCTCACCCCATTTGTTAAGCGAAACCTTGCAGTTCTCAAATTCCTAACATGGTCATTAAGTGAATCTGGCTTCCCCACTGATTTTGCTTGTTGGAAGGTTGCCAAAGGGACCACATGACTCCTGGGACACAGCGACTGTCATAAGTATGAGTCGGTGGCCCAGCATCTAAATGTAAATCACATGACCATGGAGATGCCGCGTGATAAATGGCTGTAAGTCACTTTTTTTTCAGTGCTGTTCGAACAGCCGCTAAATTGTTGTGGTCTGTCAGCCGCCGGACCCTCCAGCAGCTGAATCAGATGAGGAGGAGGTATGGGAGTCAGGTCAGCATCAGGGCAATCTGCAAGGGGGAAAGATAAATCTATCTCAGCATCTACTTCTGTCCTACTAGGGCAGCACCATTGAGAGTATCCTGACATACGGCATTCTTGCATGGTATGGGAACAGCTCTGTAGCAGACAAAAAAGCTCTACAGAGAATCATGAAAACCGCCCAAAATATCATTGGGCTCCAGCTACCAGCCCTGAACGACATCTTCTCATCTCGCTGTTTGAGGAAGTCGCACAACATTCTCAGAGACTCTTCCCATCCTGCTCACAATCTTTGTGAACTGTTGCCTTCTGGCAGGAGATACAGAACAATTAAAACGTTTTCTGAACAGTTTTTATCCCAGAGCTATCATTGCACTTAACAATGAACTTAAGGACCACCATCAGTGAGCTGTTGGACAGCGTTACTTGGTCTGTGGTGTGGATGCTTGTGTGTTTTTAGGGGGCGAGGAATTTTGGTGGGTGGGGAGGTGTTTCGGGATTGTCATGTGTGTTTGCATGTTGAGTCTGGTCCCTGGGTGTTATGTGAATTTCGTTGTATGTATACTGTGTGTATACATACAATGACAATAAAGAATTCAATTCAAGAGGGAGTGGAACTCAGAGAGAAAGAGAGACAGAGAGAGAGATTGGGTAGCCTGTCAGCCCTCAGATGGAGAGTCGACAGCCCGAAAGTCTGGAGGTGGCTGATGAGGAAGAGGAGGAACAGCTAGCTCTAGTGCTTGATGCACGGATGCACAGAAGGCAGAGGAGAGGAGAGCAGTGGAAATCTATGGGCCGGTCCTTGGGACAAAGAGCCACTGCTGTTAGTCAGGCCCCACCCTAGCTCTGGGGATAAAAGGTAGGGGGAGTAGATGAATAGATGTGGCAGACAACTATTCATTTCCTGGGCAGACAGACTTGTTAGGCTGCAATAAGAAAAAAAACTTTTTGCCAGGGTTCCTAATAAAGGAATCTTTGAGTTAACTTCAGAGGGGTTTGTCGTGTTTGGGTAGCTGGGTCAGAACATAAATGAACTATTGTACATTGAAGACTATCTATAACTGCCTTACTTAGCCATGGGGGAAAAAAAATCAGGTCTTAATTGAGGGTGTAAGTTGAGAAGTACCTCTACTGTCTCCTTCCCATTCCCAAGACTATTTCTATGTTCCATCATAGCCACTGACCTACCTTCCTTCTCTTCCCTGGTGCATTTGCAGGAAAGAAAATCAGGTAGTGGAAAAAGACCCTGGATTGGACTATGATTTGCTAATTCATCCCCGAGTTCCTGCCTCTGGTGACTGACATTTTACTCCCTGCAGCTTTCAAGGCCAGCTTCTCTTCTCTGCCCCCCCCCCCCCCCTCCCCCGATGTTTCTGCCCCCACCCCCCCTCCAAGCTTCTTTCTCCCTTAGGACCAGGACTGAAACTATCGCAACTGCATCTCAAGTGCATGCCGAGTCAGTTTAGGGACAGTTAATTTCCAGTTCTTTCCAGATGGGTTGGAATAATATCCCCAGGTGGTAAATACATTATTAAGAAGGCAGTTTGGTGTGAAATTGGCTATTAAAATATAGATAAAGTTTAATATATTGAGCTCCTTGTCAGAAAAATCACTTTAGAGGGAGCTTATTATTTGTTTGATATTAAAGGGAGTCACAGCTCTGCTCGGAGTGACAAATGGGAGGAGGGAAGGGAAGGGATGCTCCTGGTAATGAACAAAAGCTTTTTAACATTTAAATTTAGGCTTCTGCATGATACCCCTGGCTGATTGGAGCCACACCACACAATGATTCACTCTGCCATGGCAAGGAGGGTTGCGTGGCAATATCCAGGGGACGCTGTGGTTGCTGCCATATGCCTCCTTTGTTGAAATCTGGGGGCTTAGAGGGGGGAATGAGTCTGCCCTTTAAAAGCAACTCTGTACCCTGGGAAGCCTCATTTTCTCTCTCCCTGGAGAAGATTGGAGACTCTTTACTTTAATGCCCCCAAGAATTACATACTGATGGAGATGGCCAGGCTGGGAAGACATGCAAATCCACACAGCCGTTTACCGCGGTGGTTGTGTAATGGGAAAGATTCCTATACAGAGCTTATTTCTAAACCATATATTTCTAGGTGAATCCTTCAAGCCAGGTTCGTATGCTACAGTGACAATTTTCATCTCGCATGTTAAGCCATAACTTATGGTTGATAAACTACAATGGTTGTTGCCACACACTAAGCCACCATTCTTATGAGTAAATGTGATATGAACCCACTTTTTAAGAATAGCCAAAGGCCACATAACTTGAATTAAAGGGTCTATCCTGAGATAGCTGCTAGAATTCTCATGAGCTTTGCTCCATCCAACAGATGGAGTGTCATCTGCTCAGGGCTCTTGCCTGTGGCTTAGTTAGCTCTTCAACTGGCAGAAAATTAAACTAGAATAAAATGTGCTGTCCGGAGTGGTGCGGTGGCACACAGGTGGAGCTCTCGTCTCACAATCAGGAGGCTGTGACTTCAATCCTAGGTAGAGTCAGATATTTCTCTCTCGGGGCACAATGAGAATTTATCTGCTGAATAAAACTCCGCATCGGCAACAGGAAGGGCATCCGGCCATTAAAACATTCTGCTACTCCTTTATGTTGCCCTGACTCCATCCCTCAAAGGATTGTAGGGTCATTAAAAAATAATGATGATGATGATGATGATGATGATGATGATAAAATGTGCAGTCCCTACTGCTAATGCCTATACTGTCACCAACAGCAATTTTCTTATTTATGGCAATAAAAGTATATTGACCAAAGGGATTGTCTATGGAGAATCTCAGTCATCCAGATCATGGTTGTCCCAGTGGTTCTTTTTTTTTTCAAAAAGGCAACTGGACTTGTTTTTCCTTGAAGACGTTTCACTTCTCAGTTTCTCTCAGTGAAGAACTGAAGAAGCTTCTTGGATGAGAAGCGATACATCTTCAAGGAAAAAACAACAAGTCCAGATGCTTTTTGGAAAAGCACCTTTGGGACCACCACAGGGATCCCCTTTTCTGTCTCCACCTCCCCACCACCCAAATATTCCCCAGCCGATAGGAAAACATCAACCAATTTATCAGTCTGAACTGGGCAGACACTGTGGCCCGGTTTTAATGGTGGTTGTATCAGCACATTCAGGCATCTATCCAAAGTCGTGCTTTGGAATTTGTACAAACTCCTGGTCACAACCAGTGGGAGTGGGAGATATGGAAGAAGGGGAATAAAACTCCTTATTGACTGGAATTTCTATCCCACAAATTAACAGGTTTAAAGAACCTGGAAAATACAGAGTGAGATTTCTCTGTTTTGCTAACCTTGTGCATTATAAAGAACTAGCTCGACATCCGTGCTTCGTTACGAAACTATGTGGTCAGGCTTACTTTTTGGGGAAGAAAATAAGGGGGAAAAAATTCTGTCCCTGCCTACCAGCATTCACTCATCTGGCTAGTGTCCTGTCAGCGTGTGTGCGAGTTGAGCTGTTTGGGGTGTTTGGAAAAGTATTTGGTGTGTATTAAAGCTGCTGGGTGCTGTGAAACTGAAAGTGAAACTCCTCTCCTTTGCTTATGTTTTGCATTTGGAACAGATTTCTCTTCAGGTGGGGAGCGGGAGTAGAACTCCTTAGCATCAGAACGTGCTTTCTTTATTTTATTTGGTTGATCAATTGCTTACAAGATAATAGGTATCAGTAAAAACACAGTTATGAATACATAAAAGAAAAATAAAAGAAACAATAGGGCAGGGATGGTAGGCATGTTGGTGCGCTTATGCAGGCCCCCTACAGACCTCTTAGGAAGGGGATGAGGTCAATAGTAGAAAGTCTAAGGTTAAAGTTTTTGGGGTTTGGGGAAGAAACCACAGAGTCAGGTAGAGGATTCCAGACATTGACCCCTCTGTGGTTGAAGTCGTATTTTCTGCAATCAAGTTTGGTGCGATTAACCTTGAGTTTGTATCTATTGTTTGCTCTTGTGCTGTTATGATTGAAGCTGAAGTCTTCATTGACAGGTAGGACATTGCAATGTATGATTTTATATTCTATACTTAGATCTGACCGAAGGCGGCATAGTTGTAGATTTTCTAGGTCTAGAATTTCAAGACTGGTGGCATAAGGTATTCTGCAAGGAGCAGAGGAGTGGAAAACTCTTTTTGTGAAATAATAATATTATTATTAATAAAAATAATAATATAGGAAATACTAATGCTCTGATGGTCATTTTGAAAAATCCTTTCTTAGTGAGCACCTAGAAACCAAGAGGAACATACATGCTAAATTTCAAGTTTGTAGGCTTTACAGTTCTGGACATTTTGTGATTTCGCTTTTATATACAGTATATAGATAAAAATCAACACCCTCTTCCCTGTGGCAGCCCTTCAAGCATCAGAAGAATCATGAAAGTATTCCCAGAAACCTAGTGACTCTACACTCATCTCTTAAGAAAATCCAGTGCACAATTCACATTTGTTATCTAAGCATCCCAGTATAAACTCAACTTCTTTTATTTGAAGGCATCAGCCCTAAGAGAAGAGGAGAATCCTGTTGAATGCATCAAAGAAGAAAATAAATTCCATCTCTTCCTGCAGCTCAGCAGAGGTCTTTATTTAGGTCTCATATTACTAAGACTTCATTAGTTTTACAAAATATACTACAGCACATTTACTAGAGGGCTATGAAGTGGCATAAATAATTAAAACTAAATTATACTTGTCAGGGAAATGTACAAAGTGTATTCCCTGTCCTTCAATACATTATCCTAGCTTTTGGGGATTCTGTATGTTTGTTTGATTGCTTGCACAGTCACAAAATGCTTCCCCCCCAATGATATAACACTTGAAGGGTGTTTTTTTATTAATTGAGGAATCTCCGGAGATCCTTCTCCTCTCCTCTGACAGGTACATAATCAAATCACAAACTGTAGGAAGCCAGCATCAACGTTAGCCATTGGCTTCATCCCACAGCTCCTTATTTACGCTTGCAATGATTTTGTGTGTTTTTCAGAACTAAATAGCTCCCCTAAAGCTACCTATTATACTTAGAATAGTGTACGTTTGAGGAACAGACCAATTTTTTGGGGGTAGAAAAACCTTTCTTGGTTTGTGTATTTATCAAGAAACAGTAGTAAGAGTAGAAGTATTTCTACTTAGCATAACTATCGTTTCTCTCCCTGGCTTTGAAAGGTCAACAAAGGTAGATTATACCTGGTGAGGTAGTCCAGAGAGAAGAACAAACAGGAGTACTAACTCAATCCTTATTGTAAGGTTAAGGTAAAGGTAAAAGTTCTCCTTGCACATATGTGCTCATTGTTTCTGGCTCGAGGGGGCAGTGCTCATCTCCATTACAAAGCTGAAGAGCCAGCGCTGTCCAAAGATGTCTCCATGGTCATGTAGCCAGCATGACTAAATGCCGAAGGCGCTCAAACACTGTTACCTTCCCTCCAAAGTGGTCCCTATTTTTCTACTTGCATTTTTTACATGCTTTTGAACTGCTAAGTTGGCAGAAGCTGGGACAAGTAATGGGAGCTCACTCCCTTATGCAGCGCTAGTGATTTGAACCACCAAACTGCCGACCTTTCTGGTTGACAAGCTCAACATCTTAGCCACTGAGCCATCGCATCCTCATTGTAAGGTTATATCAGTGGAACTTGCTAGTCTGAAAGTACCCCTCCCATCATTGGAGAACAAACCCATCAGCAAAAATTAAGCAGCCCATCTGCATTTAAAATACAAAGGCTGCTCTTTTGAAGGCAACAAATTTTGGACAGAGAAGACCACTAGTTTGCAAGAGGGATCAAATAGGCCATCTGTGTCTAAACTGAATAGCCCACTCTCAACAGAGGGGCAGGGATATGATATCATCTATCTCAGTCTACAACACAGATCTTTCAACAGTTCTGAGAAGGCTCCACACCTATTTGCTCTATTCAAGTGACCCTGAGGACTCAGCTAAACCTCCAAGTGGCCTCAAGGACTCTCCAAAAGGATGCAAATTACCAGCTCTATGCAAGGAGTGTAAATCCTTCCATTCCTCTCCCTCCAATCAGAGCTGAAGAAGCTTCTTGGATGAGAAGCAAAATGTCTTCAAAGAAAAACCAAAGTCCAGTTGCCTCTTGAAAAAGCACCTTTGGGTACCTATCCCATCTCCTGCTTTTACTCTCTTGGAAACTGAGTTTTTTTCCCCTTCTGAGATACCTTTGGGACGTTTCTTCTCCTTTTTTCAAATTCAGCTTTCATTGATCATGTCACTGTCTGCACCTTTTCCTCCTGCCAAGGTGACTCTTACATATCATTACAATTAGCCTTTGACTTATAACCATTCATTTAGTGATTGTTCAAAGATACAGTGACTTATGACCATTTTTCGTCCAACTACTGCAGCATCCCCATGGTCACATGGTTAAAATTCAGACACTTGGCAACTGGCACTGTATTTATGATGGTTGCAGTGTCCCATGGTCTCGTGATGCCCTTTTGCAACCTTCTGACGAGCAAAGTCAATGGGGAAGCCAGATTCACTTAGGAAATGTGTTACTAATTTAATAACTGCACTGATTCCCTTAACGACTGTGGTGGAAAAGGTCACGAAACACGAAAACTCAGGCACAGGGAATGGAGCGCTGTCCCTTTGCACCACCACAGCACGATATCACTGGAAGTCCTGCTATTTCCTTTTCAGTTTCTATACTCTTGTGACTCCACACCAGTGAATGTTCAAGGCTGAGGATGGGCTTACCCCTTGCTCTTTCCTAACCCAATATCTTCCGTATTAAACATATCCTGCTCTTCCATTATATATCTTCATATATTGTTGGAGAAAGTAAGTTCAAATGATCCCTCAACCTTTGAGAAGTGACCTGTATACAGCTCTAATATATTTCTACTACTGATCTCTGCTGTTTCTTTCTTTTTTCTTCTCTTCGTGAACCCACTTGCAAATTGTTGTTGCTACTTTCTTTGTTGTTCATAGTTATTATTTAACCTAAAAGGGGAGAATGTTAGGGATAACATTGTTTACCCTAACTGGTTTAGGTGAAATAATAACTATGAATCATAGTTAGTGTATGTTAAAGTGTCTGCAGCTTTAACTGTGAAATAGCAATTAAGGGAGTGGTTATGAAAACACTATAAAAGTAGCAAGTCTACAGCTTGCTCACTCTGGCTTTGATGATCCCTGATTACTGCTTGGAATCAAGACTGCATTGCTCGAACGGGAGAGACAACAAAGGACTGATTTGTAAGTGAACTGACATAGGATATTCTGCATGGACTTTGCTAACTGAATATCCCTGAATGGACTGACTACTTGATACATGACTATTGGACTGTTATTTGACTATGCCATGAACTTATAATGGAATAAACTATATTCTTGATAGCACAAGCGTATCTGTTATTTTTACTGTATGTTAATAAACATACAAGCTTAGCTCACTCATTTATCTGTATGCCTATCTGACTAACGCTGCACATTCTGTTTAGCTTGTCTACCTAACCCTGGTTGGGGAACCCAGGCTTAACATTAGTAATTAATTTGGGGGAATGGGGGAGAGACAAACAAAGCTAACTCTCCCAATCTTGCGTCAGTTTTCAACTTTATTATTGGTCTTGGGCAAATAAGAGTGCATAATCCAGATTTCTTTCAGAGCTGGGTTGATATCTTGTGTTTTCTATCTGTAAGCCATCAGATTCTCTACTGATCACACCAGGTTCCAATGGAACCCAGTAAAATCAACACAATCCAGAAAACCAAACAGGAATGTGGCCAACAAGTGGCCGCCACAGTAATATTGGAGATGTATTAATATTTTTATGTGTAATAAAATCTAGGCAATCCTAGATAACATACACAAAACTTCCATCACTTGCAGCCAACAATCTTGACTTCTTTTCTCCTCATTCCCTATGGACAGCTCTGGAAACAAGAGTAACACAAATCTACATGCTATTTTGGATTTTCCCTTGTGAGGTTGCTGTATGCTATTTGGAAAAAAAATTGAGGAGTTCCAAATGAAGCATCTTCCCTTGGGCCAGGGATGAGAGATGGAGTAATTGAACCAAATCCATAATTTCACCTAAAGCAATGAATTTCAGGGTGTGATTCAAGGAGAAAAAAACACTTGCCCTCAACATATTTAGATAGTAGTTCACTTTCTAGCTCCATTAAACAACCACCTCAACATTGTACCACCTCGGTAAAGCAAACACACACACACACACACATGTCTCCCTGGTACTCCTGAGCAAAATTGGCACTGTCAATCTCCCACACACTTGAGGAAATATTTCCAGCAATATTGGTTGATTGACCTGTCTTCTTTTCTTTGCCCACCTCAATTAAATCATTCTACAGTTGAGACAACTGAACCACTGCCAATATGTGTTTTCAAAGAATGCAATTGTTTCCTAGAAAAGAAGCTATAGGTAGGAAAGGGAACAATACTTTCAAATGATTGGGAAGCTACTACAGTACTTTTTAAAGGTGCTAATATTGAGGACTACACTTCTTGTTTTCTTCTCGCTGTGCCACTGTAGCAACTCCTTCTTTTCTTCTTGAACCATGCCTGATGTGTACATATAATGGTTGCCTATGGTTTCTTTTGCTCTTTCACATGGAATAAAATTTCAGGTTCCTCTCAGAAGGAAGATGCATGTGGGCCTTCTTTGGGTATCAGACACATTGGCTATCACACTCACAACGAAGCTTTGCATTTCAAGGAACCTCATTTGGAAATAATTATACATCCATGTCTTCTCACATCTGGTAGCTGCCTGATATGCTCCAAGACTTGGGGTTGAGATGTTGTGCAATTGAAAAACATCTATTTTCTGATCCACACTGGAACAGCATGGTAGATTACCATCCATAACCTCAGAAGAAACTTTCACCCCTCAGTGGATTAAATTGGATGATGGTAAACAAAATAACAGAGTTGGAAGGGACCTTGGAGGTCTTGTAGTCCAACCCCTGCTCAAGCAGCAGACCCTGAACCATTCCAGACAAGTAGCTGTCCAGTCTCTTCTCCATCACGCCTCCAGTGATGGAGCACCCACAATTTCTGAAGGCAAGTTGTTTCACTGGTTGGTTGTTCTCACTGTCAGAAATTCCTTTTTAATTTCAGGTTGCTTCTCTCCTTGATTAGTTTCTTCCCATTGCTTCTTATCCAGCCTTCAGATGCTTTGGAAAATAGGATGCCTCTTCTTTGTAGCATTATCATGATGTGGTGGAAGTTCTATCTAGATTGGAGGGAGGTGTTAAGAGAGGACCAAGTCTAGAGTCATTGCACAGCAGAAAGTGACACTGGCCTGACTTTTCCCAGAATTCCTGAATCTTATCTAACTTTTTCCAAGGGGTTGCAGTCAGTCTGGTGGGATTCTCATAACATACAGTAGTTGACTAACAATAAAACTTCTGTTTGAGACTATTTATGAGTGGTTGAGGTTCCTTGGACCTGACAGGTAATTTACAGGTGGAGGTGTTGAGAAAGCACATTCATTGAGTCCTTTGCAAACCTCAACCCACTGAGAAGCCAAGTCATAGTGCCAGTTATGTTTCATATGCATGCCACTCCTTTGTGGCAGGAAATCCATAAGTTGTAAGTGTATACTTCTTCTAAGCTGAGGCCTGGGAACAGAGGAAGATGCCTGTTTCCAGAGATTTCTGAACAATCATATTATTTATGTTCACCCAAAGGCTAAAGCATTGATCCTAAGAATTCCCTCCAAGATCTATCCTAGAGAAAGGGGGAAATTTCTCTCGACCTCACAGCTGCTATATTTAGAGGCAATCTGGAAAAGTGTGATAGACCTGAAAGCAAATTCCCCTAGAATATTTCACTAAAGTCACTTTCACACCTCACTTGAAAAAAACTGCTGACAGTATCCTTCCTTTAACAAAGCAAATATTTTATCAATTAAATAGCCCTTAAGGAGGGGAGGAGGAGGACACTAAACTCTTTGTTGTCTATTAGTTCCTCCCTTTGTTTTCTTTCTTTCTTTTCCTCCTTCCAAAGCGATACAACCCAAAAAAAGTGAGCTCTATTCACGAGGGTCTGGATGCTTTCAATGCCATGAAATCACTCCCATTGTAGAAGAATATAGGCAGTATCAGGCCTGCAGGAGACTAACTCATCAGAGGATGCAAATAAAATAAATGAAAAATGAAATTGGCTGGAACTGCAGAATCAGATATGCTGGCCAGAATTCACAAGCCAGATAAATTCCCAGCATGTAATGGGAATTTTTCTTCTTCTGGCAGTAGGGGCACTGGCTCAGAGGTTAAAGATGCTGAAAGGCTGAAAGCCTGGGTTTGAGACCTGAGGACCTCACTGCATGATGGGGTGAGCTCCTGTTCCTTGCTCCTGTTCCTGTCCACCTAGCAGTTTAAAAGCATGTGATTGCAAGTAGATAAAGAGGTACAACTTTGTTGGGAAGACAACATGTTTCCCCGCATGCTCTACACTGCTGCGTGTTGTCATGCTGACCACATGACTGTGGAAATGTCTTTGGACAATGCTATTTCCTCTACTAAGAAACAGAAATGAGCATTGCTTCCTAGAGAAAAGTAAAGATTTCCCCTGTCCATGTTAACTGGACAGGGGAAATCTTTACCTTTACCTTTCTCTTCTTCTGATACTGTGTCTCATCTGGGTAAAGTATGTACAGGTGAGACTGGTCCACTACTGTATCCTTATTTTTTTATATATTTTTTTTACCTGCGATTCACTTCAGGGACCAGAAAAGATGCAAAACTAGATTCAGAAATCCTATAAACAGGATGATTTGGTTTGGCGCAGCCTACAGATTGAGCTTCTTTCAAGCACAAAAGCTAGGACTAGTTTCTAGAGAGAGGATTTCCTCTCTCTTACTTATCTCTTTGCTTGCTCTTACTTTGATTCATTTTTTTTAAATGGCATTCCCAAATTCTGTTTCTCCTCCCACCACAGCTTCTTCTATGGGTTTGAGCAGCAGGATTGATTTAACCTCTCTTATCTCCCCGATTAGCACAGCCACAGTGTAGATACTTGGCTCTTATCAGCCTATTAAAGAGTCAAAGAATGCTGTTACCAGTTTTTTATCTACAAAATGCACACAAAGCCCTGCTGATTATGCTATTAATTTGTTAATGAACCTGTCTGCCAGACAGATTTGCCACTCTTTTTTGGAAAGGAGAAAAGGGAATTTAATGTTTCTGCTAGACCAAATGACTTGCAAAGCAAACTAACTAGGGTAGAACTTTTACTGGGCTTGGAGAAGCAGCAAAGATGACAATAAAAAGCAATGTACGGTAATTGGTTACTGCCCTCTTCTGGATTTTTTAAAAAAGTTCCCAGTTTAACACAAATATCTGTGGTTTCCTGTTGGACTCCCATCCATATATTAACCAAAAAACCTATCTTGCTTAGGGTTCTTGTTGGGTATTTGTTTTTGTAAAGTTTCTGGAGAGAGAGGGAAGGAGGGAGGGGAGAGAGAGGGAGGGAGGGAGGGAGGGAGAGGGATTGGTCCAAAGTAACTCAAAGAGCTTTCATGGCTGAATCTTATTCTAGTTCAGTAGACTTCAGGAGACTCCTGGCAACTTTACTCCATTGTAATGAATGTAGGATGCATGTTGGGACACTTACTGTAACTGGACTTGGGTAGGGCCACTCCTATGAACTCCTCAACCAGGGATTCTGGGAGTTGAAGTCTTGAAGTTGCCAAGTTTGGAGACTTCTGTCCTATTCCAGTAACTTATCCACTGTGCCATATTGGCACTCTGATTAGTTAGTGAGGCCTCAGCTGTAGAATAAGCTGAGCTAAATATTAGCTGAGCTAAACAAACACTCCAGGGTGATACTACTTTGCTAGTTTCAGAAATATTTAATTGCTTCTTGGAGAAACTCAAAGCAAATGCTTATTTTGACTAATCTGAACAAATGAATGCAAAAAGGGACCATAATTGATTCCAGGAGCAGAGAGGAAAAAGTTATAAAATGTCCTGAGGTTTTCATTGGGTCACCTGTTACATTCCCGAAAAGCAGCAGTTCCAGGTTATTGTTTTCTGCCTTCCATTTCTTGGTGATCCTTGAGAAATTGATAGAAAAAAAACCCAGGTAATTCTCCTTGTCAGGCTCTCCCAGGGGAGGCACATACTTGTATAAGACCTCCAATAGCTCAAGAGCTAGGAATAAATCCTTATAAATTAAGAACAGTAACCATTACTCATAACCAATAGTTCTTCAGCCATTTAAGCTTATTCTTGATTTTTTTTACTGCCTTTCATTTTAGATCCAGTACCCTCTCTTCTTATAGTACCTTCTGTATGATGGCAATCTGGTCTTTCATTCTCCACACTACTTATCAGTTGCTTGTGGGGTGGAATGTAGTATGGATTCCCAGGAGGGAGGGACTGGATTCCAAAGGAACAATAAACAGTGATGATAAGATACTTCAGTTGGGAAGAAGAGGATCAAGACAGGTTCTCCCCAGAAGTTCTCAGAGTATCTTTAATTATGCAAATAGTTGCTTTAGTTTAGCAAGATTTACATCTATAGGTGATGAACAATAAAGGAAGCTGGTTAGAAATAACTCTGTATGTGTTTCTTGGTTTTCAGAACTCGACATCTATCTCGACAAATTAATGCAACTACTTGCACAATTTAATATATACTCTGAGACCTTTTAAGGAGGAGCTATATTTTTTCCAAGCAGTCTATCGAAACTTTGTTGTCTCTAGGTCCTCTCGAATACATCCCCTCCCTTCTGGGAATCCAGACTACATTCCACCACACTTACTTACATTCTCTTCTTTTCAATTCTAAGACGTCTGTAATATAATGGCTAATTGAAAAACTTGGTTTCCCCGATAGTTACACTTCCAATTATGTAATGCCTAGTCCAGACACAACTGCTTGTACTCATCTTAATCTATTTTTTACACCAGATCAATGAGTTATTTTAATTGACCAATCATTTAAAAACTTGGGATATTCTCACTGCTTTAACTCTGTGATAATTTTAATTTTTAGACTCTGCTTTGTTTTGCTGTGTTGTTGCTGTCATTATTATTAGCTTTCAGACTGGGAATTGTTTATGTCTTATCTGTGGACTGCCTTGAGATAATTTATTATAAAGGAAGGAATAGGAATAAATCATATGCAAACCAGAAACAAGCATAGTTTAAGGCAGGGCTGTCAAACACTTGGCTCGCAAGCCAGATGTGTCATGCACTGGTCATACCTAGACCCGGTTTAACGAAGGGGGAAAATGTCCTGATATGTCATGTGATGCCACCAAGATGACCTGAGTTTGACACCCCTGGTTTAAGGGAAGGGAAAAATGTAGATATGTGAATAATATGTGAACATGTCCATTGAGAATCTCAGTCATCCAGCTCATGGATATGACACCACCTATCTCCTATTTACAACACAGTCCTTTCAGCAGTTCCAAGAAGGTTCCACACCCATTTGCATTATTCAGGTGATCCTGATAAACTCCCAAGTTTATGACTTTAAGGAATATAAATCCTTCCATCCTCCACCAGAACTGAAGAAGCTTCTTGGATTGTCTTGAAGGAAAAACAAAGAAAGTCCAATTGCCTTTTGAAATATGTGAACATGTTTAGTACTAAAGTTTGATTCTTGGTGAAAGAGGGAGGGAAAAGAGTAGGCATCATATAAATGTGCTTGACCAACTGGCTGCACCCTGAATAGCAGCATTCAAAAAAAGCAAGATCTTTGTTTTGAAGGCTCCACATGTGTTTCTGCCTTTTTTTTTTTTTTTTTTTGACAGACAATGATTTGAAAGGGTACGTCGTGACAATAGCCCTGGTTTGGATGCTTTTATGGATTTTGGAGATCTCTCTGTGGAAAATTACCAATATTTGCTCCTCTTCTTGTACTCTCTTATCCTGATTCCATGTGATATTTGAGACTAAAGGTTAATTAATTGCAGCTATGAGGAAAGGAAAAGGCCACCGTTGCTAAGATGAATATTTATTGACCAGTTTAAGGATTAAACTGTATATGATGCAAGATCTTGGTTTACATCTGAAAGGCCTGTAGCTCAGAAATAGAGCAGGCAACTTGCAGACTGAAAGACCTCATTCACAGCCTTAGATTTTCCAATTAATATGATCAGGAAGAGCAAGAGAAGACTTCAGTGGAGCTCATTTAAACCCATAATGCACTGTTTCCAGTTGGATAGCCAGCAATTGGTTAGTAGGAAGAACTGTCCATCAAGTATAAGTCTGCCATATATGTTCACGTGTGTGGTCCTACCCATGTCCAATTACAGTGAGTGTCCTGACCTGTTTGTGGTAGGTTATAGATTAACAGAGTTGGAAAGGACTTTCTAGGTCATCTAGGTCCAACCCCTGCCCAAACAGACCCTATACCATTTCTGACAGATGGCAGTCTGGTCTCTTCTTGAAAGTTTCCAGTGATGAAGCTCCCACAACTTCCAAAAGGCAAGCTGTTCCATTGATTGATTGCTCTCATTGTCAGAAAATGTCTCTTGTTTCCAGGTTGTTCTCTTTGTTCAGTTTCCATTCATGATTCCTTGTCTGGCCTTCGAGTGCTTTGGAAAACAGCTTGACCCCCTCCTCTCTGGTGCAGCCTCTCAAATATTGGAAGACTGCTATATTGTCTCCCCTGATCCTTCTCTTCACCAGACTAGCCTTGCCCAGTTCCTGTAACTATTCTTCATATTTTTTAGTCTCCAGTCCCCTAATCATCTTGGTTGCTCTTCTCTGCACTTTTTCTAGAGTCTCAACATCATTTTTATCGTGTGGTGACCAAAATTGGATGCAGTACTTTAGGTGTGGTCTTACTAAGGCTTTATAGAGTGGTGGATCCTCTATTCATTACAATGTAGTAAAGCTCTTGTTAAACTTGCAAGAGAAATGGGTGTTCTGCGTAAATGTGCTGGTCACAATGCCTTCATAATAACATATTTTCAAAAAGTCCTTAGGATACGTAGCTGCATTCATTTGAGAGATATATTTCTAGTTTCCAGTAATTATATACGGAATGGTAATAAATTTTAATTGCGTGTAATGAAATATAATAATTATTAGCCTATGAATGCATGAAATGAGAAATCCATTTCTTTTGTGAATGAATACAAGTAAATTTTAAAAGGCATTTTTGAAAGACACTAACATAATTAAGGATAGTTATAGTGTCTCTCTTTCTGTGTCTCCTTGATGAATCGAATCCACAGTGAATAGTGAAACATGAAGGTTTATGCACTGTGACAGAAAGCAGGGTGTTCCTTAATAGTCTTGGATGGTTGATGCCTACTCAACACTCTTGGAGTATGTGCAATCATACTCAACCTTCACATGTGAGCTATAGGAGAAGAGCAGGCAGAGTGGGAGGCAGAGTTAAGTAAGTCATCAGCCTGGAATCATCATGTTTCATTATATAATAAATCATTATTTATTACCATAAATGGTCCAGTCTAATCCCTCTTGAATTCTTCTCTTTCCTGGTGTCAATTTTGCATTGAACTTTGGTTGACAGGATTTTTGGGTTAAGGGGTGAGCAATACATCCTTTTTGAATGGCAACTTTATGTATGGTCCTGATCCTTTGTAGTTGACATGAGCATATGTATAGAAAACAAAACATAACTCTTCACAGAATATGAACAAAAGGCCCATGTCAAATGCATACAGCTGTATCTACAGTCTTCATTCTTCACAATCAGTGAAAAATTTCAAACTGGTGTTAAAATCAACATCAGTCTCTTCATTTTATGAGCAAACCATTGACTAAAATGTCCGTAATGGTGATGAAGATGTGAGGAACGTCTAATTTATGTTTTCCCCCTAGGAAATATCAGGCATAAAGAATCAGGACCACACATTAACCTCCAGTTGAGCTAATTTATTGATCATGTCTATGTAAAAGTATCTGGTCAACTCATGGTCAGTATAAAATGGTGCAAGTAACAGTCAACAGAATTCAGGAAGGGTTAGACTTAGACCATTGTGGGAACATAATGATTCTAGGCTGATTACTCTTTTGACTCTGTCCCCACACTATGCCTGTCATTCTTCTACAGGATATACATCAAAGCATTTATTTTTCTGGGAGAAGAATTAGTGACAGCTTGAGACAGCTCAGCAATATGTATAATCTACCAAATTCAAAGAGTCATAAAGTTTTGGAGAATTATAAAGAAATGTTATGAAGCCAGGAAGACAAAAGCTAGAGATGTAAGCTACAATGCTGTTCTACACCTGGAACAGTATAGAAACTTTGGTGCATATTTTTTCCAGGTAATTTTTTGGTGGCATCCTATCCAGATGGAAAGAAAAGAAGAACTCCAAATTGCTAAACAAACTTCAGGACAACTTGAATTTCATTTCAGCCCACTTTTTACACAATTCCTTCTCAAGTTGGACATCTTTAATTTTTTTCCATAATGAGACTGAAGAAGGGATGCTATAACTACTATGTGAAGATGATCAAGTTAAACTAGACCAACTTGACCCATTTGATCTCTAGAAATTCTCTGATGTTTGGAAATGTTATCTGCAAGACCAATCCATATATTTAGTCTCATACCCTAGAAGCAAAGGAAGACTCTTGAGCAGAGATCTATCAACCATACCATCATTTGTTCATCAGAATTTAATCATCATCATCATCATCATCATCATCATCATCATCATCATCATCAT
>BLBF01000059.1:6472459-6485435 GCA_015471245.1 Laticauda colubrina | reverse complement strand
AACAACAACAACAACAACAACAACAACCAACTCTTAAGTGACTTTCCAACCAAGCTAACTTGTTATTTATGAACACATCCTCTAGGGAATCTTAGGCTTTTTTTTTTTTTTTAAGGATTGCCTTGAGCTTAGGACCTCCACATTTCATCAGATATACATTTTTTACTTCCATTGGGAGGGTTCCAAAAAGCCCTTTATTTTGAACTTCTGATTTAGGATAGAACAGAATAGAATTCTTTATTGGCCAAGTGTGATTGGACACACAAGGAATAAGTCTTGGTGCAGGCGCTCTCAGTGTACATAAAAGAAAAAAATTCATTATTTCATAACCACCAAACCAATTTCCCTCATTTAACATCAAAAAACAATCTATTGCACAGGTGGGCAGGTGGAAACTTTTTTTTTTTTTTGCTGACTTGCTTTTAATGTATTTCTTCTTTCTTCTAGGACCAACATAATCATTATTGTCTTTTTGTCTACTCATATAAGTCGTCTATCAGTCTATCGTGCCTATGCAGTTTTGCATGGATGTAGATCACTGGTAGTTGCTGGGTCTTTTGCTTGGGGCAAAATTCACGGCAGGCCATTTTGAGATTTCAAAGCCATGGAGTCAATGAAAATGTTTTTTTTTTTTAAAAAAAAAGAAAGAAAGAGGGAGGGAAAGAAAGAGTGAGAGAAAAGAACTTATTGTTATTTAAGAGACCAAGCTTCTTTGTTTGGATGCCAAGGTTTGACATGGCCATCCGTCAAATCACCATAAAGGCATTATACTTTCCCTTGGATGCTGAGCGCTTAGGTTACTTCTCTGCTACGGTGTGTTAAGCAAGAAGTCCCTGGTGGTTCCCTGTCATGAGCATGAAATCCTCAGAAAAGATTCCAATTTAAGAATGGAATTGGGTTCGCCTGTGTAGAATACATTAGAACTCCTGCAGCCCTGAAATTCAAGCCCAGGTCCCAGCAGTACGAGGCGGAGCAGAAAACAACTTGAGAGACGGTGAATGGGATGCTCTCTCTGCAGAATGGAACGACTCCACCCCTGCTGCCAAGCAACATGGAAGCGGCTTCCAGTGCTTTATCGTGTCCTCGGCAGCTGTGCTTGTGGGCCCACGAGGGAGCTAGGATTGAAAAGCAGCGATTTATCAGCTCAGGTAGCATAATCAATAACCTCCCCCTCCTCGACACTGCCTTGATGGAATACCCAATCAGAAGTTATTTAGCAAGATGCAACTGATACCCGGAGGAGCCTGTTTACAACACCACCGCTGGTTGGCCCATCGCGTCCTGGAGCTTTTCATCTAACCCAGCCTCAACCTCTTTCCTGTTTCCTTGGATAGCTGGGGAATAGCTTCATCATAGAATCATAGGGCCTTGAAAAGGGACCTTGGAGACCTTCTAGTCTGACCCCCTACCCAAGACAGGTCATTATACTACCCTGCACAAATGGCTGTCTAATCTTTTCTTGAAAACCTCTGGCAAAGGAGCATCTACCACTCTGGGAGGGAGGCAAGCTGTTCCATTCATGGCTCTCACTGGTAGGAATTCCTCTTTATTCCTTGGATCTCTCTCTGATGAGCTACCACCCATTGCTTTTTTCCAGCCCTCGGAGAATAAATCAACCTTCTCTGGAAAAATGAAATAAAACACCTATGGGTTGGCTTAATGACTGCCACAAAATTTCAAGAGATGACCAGACTAAATCCAAGGGAGGGGCTAAATGCATCATCAGTCTTGAGTCCCTGTGTGCCTTTCTATGCACTTTACAGATCTCTGAAGGTGCACTTGTGTGTTCCTCAAACTAGAGATGTCACCCACTTTCCAACTGAGTTTTTGAAGATGGTGATCAAATCATTCTGTAGGAGATGACCACCGACAGATGACCATCAGTCTTGAATCCCTGCATACCCACAAGAGATCTAAGTCCAGCCCTTTTTGAATTCCATTGACTCTTATCTACTGCCAATTTGCTTTAATATTAGTAGCTCAGATTCTTATAAACAACATTAGCATACAATGAACCTACATTCATTTGAACTGTCCGGACTCCTTTATTTCCTGCACTTGACAAAATAGGTTGTAAATATCTTATCATTGTAAAATATCTACAGATCTCTGGACATAAATTGTTTCAACTTCTACCCTAAAAACGATGCTCTAGGGTGCTGCACAGCAGAACAACTGGACATAAGGACAGTTCCACTCCCACCCACCCCGAATGCCATCACTCTATTAAACAACCAATCACCACAACACTGTCAAACTACTTAGTAAGACTCTATTAATATTATTCTTCTCATTCTTCCTATTACCTATCTCTTCCCACTATAATTGTATTATAATTGACTATAATTGTGTTGCTTGTATCTTTACAATTTATATTGTTTCCTAGTATGATTTGATTGCTTAGTAGTAACCTATGACTATCATTAAGTATTGAATCTTATGATTCTTGATGAATGTATTTTATTTTATTTTCTTATGTACACTGAGAGCTTATGCACCAAAGACAAATTCCTTGTGTGTCCAATCACACTTTGCCACACTTCTATTCTATTCTATTCTGTTCTGTTCTATTCTATTCTAAACCAGATCCAATCACATGATGACCTGCCATGCCACCATTATAACTTACAACCGTAATTGTTCCATTATAGTCATAGGTCAAGGACTACCTGTCCTGAAAATAAAAATCTGGTTGATATGAGCTGCCCAAACATAACTGATCTCCTCTGGAGAGAAGGATTCGGTAAATGGCTGAAGTTTATATACATAACCCAGAAGTTAACTGAAGCTATTATGAACTCATTCCTCTTCTTTGGCATCATATATTAATGGCCAGGCGCCAGGATTCTGTACCCCTTTCATACTTGTCACTGATCAATAACTGGCGGTCCTGCTAATGACTCCCCCCAACCCTGTGGTGCAGCACATCATTTGGACAATGAGAGCTGAGTCAGGAGTCTCCTCATCTCCCTTCTGGACATTGACTAATCACTGCCATTAGAGGCAGAATTACAGACCAAGGGTGAAGGCACTGCAATGTTTCATGCAACCCAGGACCACATGCCCACTGCTGAAGAAACACTCAAGGAATTCAAAGAGAAAAATCCATTTCCACATCTCTTCAAGCTTTCGGCAAGAGAGAAGGTGACATGTAGTATGAAAACTTTCTCTGAAACTGTGATCTCCTTGGAGAACCTGCAGATGGTCAACAGTTCTAGAGGAAAGTGAGATGTTCCTGGCATGGCAGGGCTGGATGAAATGCTAAAAAGAGATTCCTTTGGAAGGTAAACATGTTTAGTCCCCGAGACAGTGAGACAGTGGTGGGATTCAATATTTTTTACAACTGGTTCTTTGGTCATGGCTTGGTGGTCATGGCTTGGTAGGCACTGCAGGGGAAGGATACTGCTAAATCTCCATTCCCTCCCCTCCCCACTAACCTGCTTTCCAGCTCCATTCTCCTGTGCAGGGCAACCAAAGTAGACCCAGCCGATCAGCTGGGACTTGGGAGGCAGAGAATAGATGGGGGTGGGGCCAGTCAGAGGTGGGATTTGCAGGTTCTCCAAACTACTCAAAATTTCCACTACTGGTTCTCCAGAACTGGTCAGAACCTGCTGAATACCCACCTCTGCAGTGAGAGTTTCTGCTGTCACTCAGGTTATCTGTGCAAATTTCTGCATTCTGGTTGGCTTTAGGAAAAAAATCAGAAAAAAATTACTCGAGCTCCTAAACTAAGCATGAAGAGGTGCCCACTTCCAAAGCATGGGAAGATGCTTTCACTCTATGAAAGGAACCACATATAGTGTATTGTTGCTGCACATGGACAAGCTAGAATGCATTGCCCATCGAGTGCAATTTGACTGGTTGAAACCTACTGTCCCTACTTGCCTGAGCCTTACTGATTACTCAGATTGGGTGGGACCTCCCTTTGTTGGATGTGTTTAAACAAAAACTACACAGCAGTGTATAACAGAATAATGGAGTTGGAAGGGACCTTGGAGGTTTTCTAGTCCAACCCCCTGCTTAGGCAGGAAACCCTGTAGTACTTCAGATAAATGGTTATATAATCTCTTCTTAAAAAGAGAAGTGTTGGAGCATTTACAACTCCAACATTTACAACTTCTGGAAGCAAGTTGGAGCATTTACAACTTCTGGAAGCAAGTTGTTCCACTGATTATTTGCTCCTAGAAATTTCTCCTTAGTTCTAAGTTGCTTCTCTCCTTGATTAGTTTCCTCCCACTGCTCCTTGTCCTGCCTTCAGCTGCTTTGGAGAATAGCTTGACTCCCACTTCTTTGGGGCAGCCCCTGAGATATTGGAACACTGCTTTCACCCTAGTCCTTCTTTTCATTAGAGTAGACATACCCAATTCCTGCAACCATTCTTTGTATGTTTTAGCCTCCAGTCCCTAATCATTTTTGTTGCTCTTCTCTGCAATCTTTCTAGAGTCTCAACATCTTTTTTATATCATGATGTAGGAGGAGACTTCAGAATAACCTTGGAGCTCTACTAGTCCAACCCCTTGCTCAAGGAGGAGACCCTACATCAATTCAGACAAATGCTTGTCCAATCTCTTCTTAAAAACCTCCAGTGATGGGACACCCACAACTTCTGAAGGCAAGCCGTTCCACTGATGAATTGTTCTCATAATTGGGAAATTTCTCCTTAGTTCTAGGTTGGATTTCTCCTTGATAAGTGACTTCTTGTCCTGCCTTCAGCTCCTTTGGAGAATAGATTGTCCCCTTCTTCCCTCTAGCAGCCCCTCAAATATCAGAAAACTAATATCATGTTACCCCAATCTTAACTCTAGTTCTGATCAAAATCCATCAATTTTGATTTCTACACTGGTGAGAGGATCAGATTCCATGATTCCACAATTTCTTGAATTCTGAATGATCTTGAAAATATGGAACACAGGCTGCTATTCTTCAGGTTATGCACAACAGCAACGATCGATCATACTATCTTGGTTCTGCCACATCATTACAATGGACTGCCTGAAAGAGTTATCATGAAGATAAAATATAGTATCTTAATAGATGCCACTCTGAGTTCCTTGAAAAAAAGGGAAGAAATTCAATAAGATTGGATTTTTGGGGGGACTTTTTAGTCTCAGATGCTCCCTCTCATTTTGAGAGCATTTCTTACAGCTGGATAGCTCCCCTTCCTTATCCTGCTTTAATACTGAACAAACAGACTTTGAATTGTCAGAGAAAGGAAAGAAGTAAACAACTGTAGTGTCAGCCTAGGTCCATCTCAGCCAATTTTTTAAAATTAAAGCAACATTGTGAAACACAGAGTGGGATTTGTAGGCAATTCTTGTTTTTCATCTCTTTCATGTGATCTCGGGCTGCTCTCTGTTGCTCTCTAGCCTCCTTCCTAAGCTTGGAAAAAGATTGCAAAAGAATGCAAAATCCAATTACAGATTTTTTAAAAAAGAAATTAGAAACACAGTACACCAGATCTGAGCCCTGGTAAAGAAGCAAGCATAAGAAATTTACAACAACCCTGCCTTGAGTTGGCATGATCTAAGACCAGGGTGACTAATCACGGCAACTTTTAAGACCTGTGGACTTAAATTCCCATGCTGGCTGGGGAATTCTGGGAGTTGAAGTTCACAGGTCTTAAAGTTGGAGACCTCTGGTCTAAAAGAAGACAGAGGGAAAATAAACGGCTTGCCTTAGGGAGTTAGTGCACAATCTCTAGAGGTTTTTAAGAGGAGACTGGACAGCCATTTGTTTGAAATTATATAAGAGGGTTGGACTAGAAGACCTGCAAGGTCCCTTCCAATTCAGTTATTCTGTTATTCAGTTGCAATACCAAATACAAACACCCACACCCCCACACAAAATCTCAATCTTGCAATGTCTGATTTCTGAACTGGTCTACCTCGGAGAACCAACAAAGATTTTCAGTCTGACTAGTTTCATTGTTTAAAAATATGCAAAGATCATCATCCTTATTGTTAACTCTTGGATTTTCTTTTATTCATCAGCAGGTGTGCATATATCTATATCTATGTATCTATGTATCTATGTATCTATGTATCTATGTATCTATGTGTCTATGTATCTATGTATCTATGCATGTATGCATGTATGCATGTACCTACCTACCTACTATCCATCCGTCCATCCATCCATCCATCCATCCATCCATCCATCCATCCATCTATCTATCTATCTATCTATCTATCTATCTATCTATCTATCTTAGAGTCATTCTTCTCTGCTAGTTTTTCATCCGTATGGAATTTGCTTTCTTTCACTAAATGGATGGAGAGGCCTTGCAATGGAAATCTCAACAGCATTTATAGACACAGTTTTATTTATTGTGCTGAACTTAACATGATTAGTGTGATTTTTGGCTTAGCGCTTTCACAGTTGTGGTTTATAAACTAAAATACCATTTACGGTTGGGTGAAATTAGCTGTTTATGGGCTTGCAGCAGAAATCACAAATAAGCCATGACTTGATAAGATTGAGAAAAAAAAAAAAAACCAGAACTTGATTCAACTACAGATAATCCTCAATTTATGACCACAATTTATATTTTTAGTTGTGGTCATAAAATGAGTTAATCCTGAATTTATGACAACTAATATGGCAGTCATTAAGCAATTCACTATGGTTGTTCAGGGAATTACATGATCATTAGGTAAATTACATGTCATTAAGTGAGTCCAGCTTCCTGAGTAGGTGGTTATTATTATTATTATTTTGCTGGAAATCTACAAAAATGGTCACCAACTGTTATTTTAATGACCATAGACTAATACAGCCAATTGTAAATGCAAGGCAGTTGCCAAGCATTCTGGCTGGGGGATTCTGGGAGTTGAAGTTCCCACATCTGAAAGTTGCAGAAACACTGTGCACAACCTGGCAGTTAATGAAGGCACGCAAATGACAAAACTCTGTCATTTCCACAATGCAACCCCCCCCATGATCAATGGCTTCTTCCATTCTATAAATATCATACTGTCCGTTTATATCCCTTCTAATTCTGGAGAGATCCGGTCTTAATGTATGACACCTTGCCAAGCATCGGCAAAAATGAACCTGTTCCACCTGTCCCACATGGCAGCCCACCTCCCATGATTCAAATTAGGCTGAATGGAATAAGCTTTTCCGACCAGCATGTCCGAACTCCCACTGTCTTTGCCATTCATCTCTAATCTTCCATTTAAACTTACATTTAATCTCCAAAGGAGATAAAAGCAGAAGAATTATCCACACCAGCATGACACAAAACCTTCTTAGCGACATGATCCTTTTTATTTTTTCATCTCCCCCTCAAATACCTATGTGGATCAGAATACAACAGAAGGGATTTTTTTTTTTTAAAAAAAGGAAAGATATAAGTCACCATTCTTTGTTCAGAAAAAAGCTTTCGTTCACCAGGTTGGCCTACTAGTCCATTCTCCACCCCAGCATTGAGTCAACTCCAGATAGCAAGCTTTATCCTCATAGCTTTCAAGCCTCCACTTGAAATCAGTTAGATTCATAGACTTAGCTGGGGAATTTGGGGAACTGAAGTCCATAAGTCTTAAAGCTGCCAAGGCTGGGCAGCCCTGGACTAAGCCCTGGAATCCAGCAGTCTTCAAGTGGTGGCTTGAAAATCTAAGGGGATAAAGCAGGATATCTGAGGATGACTCAGTGATGGGGAGGAGAATGGGCTAGAAAACTGATGTGGTGAACAAAATCTGATCTGAAAGAATGATGGCTCCTTTCCTTTTTAAAAGGAATTCCCTTCTCCATCCAGATCCATGTAGGTATTCGGAAATGGGGAGGTGAGGTGAGTTGGGCTGAGAGGGAGGGAGTGGCTCATAGTCACCCAGCTGGTTTTCATGCCTATGGCAGGACTAGAACTCACGGTCTCCTGGAGATTGGCCCAAAGTCATCCAATCAGCTTTCATGCCTAAGGTGGGACTAGAACTCACAGGTTCCTGATGATTGGCCCAAAGTCACCCAGTCAGCTTTTATGCCTAAGGAAAGACTAGAACTCACAGGTTCCCTGATGATTGACCCAAAGTTGGCCAGTCAGCTTTCATGCCTAAGGCAAAACTAGGACTCAAAGGCTCCTGGTTATTGGTCCAAAGTCACCCAGCTGATTTTCATGCCTAAGGCTGGACTAGAACTCCCAGTTACCTCGTGATTGGCCCAAAGTCACCTCATCAGCTTTCAGGTCAGATGGAACTAGACTGCACAGTCTCCTGGTGATTTACCCCAAATCACCAGTGGCTTTCATGCCTAGAGGGGGACTAGAACTGATGGTGATCAACCCAAAGTCACCCAGTCAGCTTTCACGCCTAACTCACCATCTCCCAGTTTCTAACCAGAGGCCTTCACCACCAGACCAAACTGACTCCCTTTTATATGTCACTACATGGCAGTGATAGTGGCCTTGCGAAGACATTTTTTTTCAAACAAAATGATAAAAAAAATTCTGATTTGGGTGTCTCACCCCAACGACCCCATCATTTTTGCCTTCCTCTACAGCCCTTCAGGTCCCCTTCCCTCTACCACAAATGAAAAGCTATTCCTGAGATTCACTTTGCAGATCAAGACTGCACGGAGAGGTGGATTTTGTCAGGTTGCAGAAATGACTGATGGCTTGTTGCAAAGGCAATTAAGCTGCAAAAAAGGAGACAATGGGCCACACTGGGCACCTTCCTGCTCATATGCCATCCTTTATATTCTGTCCTGCTCAGGTATCTACTTGAGACCTTTCCCATCAGCAATGCCTTATTTTGGGGGAAGGAAGGAGGGTCTACATAGGGTTTCATGCCTACCCATTCATTCTTGAGTCATCCCAAGAAAATGTTGAAAGCAATGTCAACTTTTCTCCAGGTACACTGGGCAGAGAACTTTAAGTCTTTGATGTTGGGCACTGGTAAGGTGTGGTTTTTTGTTTGGGGGGGGGGGAATAGGGTTAAAACTTTTTAGATCCAACCACAACAGGGGTGTCAAACTCAAGGCCCGAGGTTTGGAGCCAGCCCTCAAGGTGGTTAGATTTTGCTCATGGAGCCACCCTGGAAACGGCAGCAGACCGGTCAACAGCTCCTCAGCCCAGCACAAACTTTGCCCCCTCTTACATACACCAGGAACAACCTGGTGTCCACTACAGTTCTCCAGAACTGGTCAGAGCCTGCTGAATGCCACCTCTGCTGCCAAGGCCACCACAGGTGCCCCCTTATGCAAGCAATGCTAGCCACGTCCACCCCAGACCCCTGAGGGCAATCATAACCCTGATGCGGCCCTTCAAGGGTAATACAGCATGACATTGTGGGTGACACACCAGCATTAACCAACCCATCAGGTGCAAAGAATCAGGACTACATGTTAAATTCCAGTTAAGCCGATTGGTAGCTCATGCCTATACATAACGATCTAGTCAACTCATGTGCTAGTTAAGAGTTAATGAAATTCAAGAGGGTTGGACTGACTGCTTGTGGGAATGTAACAATGCTGAGTTTTGACACCTCTGAACCACAGGGTGAGCATCCATCACCAGCTCTTTCATAATATCCAACAACATTGCTAGATTGGGGAGAGCCAATGACATCATGGGTTTTTTAGATTCAATGCTGTTCAAAATGTAGTGAAAAAAGGTTCAACTAGAACAGGGGTGAAATCAAATTCGATTTCATTGAGGGTTGCATCAGGACTGTGTTTGATCTTGGAGGGCCAGGGAGGGCCTGGCCAGCTTGACATCACTCGTGTCAGGGCCATTTGTGGCCTGAGTGCTCTGTCAGCAAAAACGAGCTCCAGAGCTCAGTTTTTGACTGTGATGGCCTCCTGCAACCCATTGCCAGTGAAAACGGACCTCGGGAGGACCGTGTGCTAGCAGAGGCACCGCAGGCTGGTCTTTCACTGTTTCCAAGGTGGCCCTGCAGGCCAGATCGAAGCATCCCGTGGGCTGGATCCAGCCGGGGGGGGGGGGGCTTGAATTTGACACCCCTGAACTAGAACTTGGAAGCACCTGGCCCTTAAGCTCTGGCCAGTGTCCAAGAAAACATGAAGATGATATTGAGAGAGTATTGACTCCACATATTTTTCTACCCTCTGTTGATAGGCTTTTAAAAGAAGGACGCTATGATGCCATCAACAACAAATCTTGGCTCTTGGTTCCATTTTTTGCAAACAGAAGGACAGTACTTTGCAGCACAAAGCTTTAGGGAAGACCTACCGAGAACCCTCTTAAAAGAGTCTGGATGACACCAAAGATGGTGGCCTACACCGTTCCATGAATAGGACAAGCTGTCTTAACACGCCCATCTCTTCAGCTTTAAATAGTATAATGTTCTCCGCAAATCATGCAGTAATGAATGAGTATACATACATGCATACATCCTGGAAATCCAAAGAGCATATATATAGCAAGCAATCTTTAGTTTAGTCCTTGTTTTTTTTCCCCCAACTGCATCTTCTACAAACCTGCCTATTTGCTTGCTGCTTGTCTCAGTTTCTTTGACCTTCTTCTAACCTTGAAATAAGTGTAATCCTTTTTCCAAATTAGAGCTTTTCCTTGGGTTGATTGCCACTGGTATGTTTAACATTAATGCCGCAGACAAAAGTGATCAAGGTTACAACACAAAAATCCTAATTTTGTGATTTCCAAAGAGTTTACTGTACACTTCACCACTTAATTATGCTCTATTGCTCAAATTAGAGCAACCAGCTGTTCCATCCTCCAAGGGGCACCTAGCCTTATTGGAGCAGCATGAAAGACAATAGGGATATTCTTTTAACAAACCTATTGCTGCTCATGCACATTTAGTAGGGAAAAGAGACATGTTATTAAGTGCTACAGTTTTATTTAATGCTTTAAACAGGTTTTGAGTTAAAAACATAGTTGAAATACTCACAATTGAAGCAGGTCAACAGTTTTGCTTTTCTATTTCTGATTCAGATGGATTCTCTGGTCCTGTAAAGAACATCTCAAATGTTCCAATATCTTAGGGGCTGCCCCAAAGAAGAGGGAGTCAAACTATTCTCCAAAGCATCAGAGGGCAGGACAAGAAGCAACAGATGGAAACTAATCAAGGAGAGAAGTAACCTAGAACTAAGAAGAAATTTCCTGACACTTAGAACAATTAACCAGTGGGACAAAATTAACTGTTATAAGTCAAGGACTGCCTGTATACACAGGTTAGCAGGCTCCCAAACTCCAAGAGAAACCAACACAACCATACCAGTGGAACAACTTGCCTCCAGAAATTGTAAATGCTCCAACACTTGAAGTTTTTAAAAAGAGATTGGACAAACATTTGTTTGAAATGGTATAGAGTTTCCTACCTGAGCAGGGGGTTGGACTAGAAGACCTCCATGGCCCCTTCCAACTTTGTTATTATTCTTGTAGCCATTAGAAGCCATGTTAAAGTCTTCTTTCTAAGTTCTTACTAAAGGGCAAAATCAATGTCTGAACATGAGAGCGGAGGACTCTCTTCCCTATGGTGTCTAATTCATTTCAGAGCAGAAGGTCATGCTCTAGAAGAAGAGCAAACTGAGCTGGAAGGGGAGGGGGGTAGACATGGCATAAGTTTGGAGTCATTGTGTTGCCACAAATGACCTAATTCCAGCCCTTTGTGAATTCCATTGACTCTTATCTAAGGCTAATTTAGCTTTGGCCATTAGTTGTCTAGATTCTTGCATTAGAGGAAAGCGATAATAAACTCTTCTGTGCTTTGAACTCAACAAATGTTTCTAGTTATTTACCTCTGACATTGCTGTGCAGAGATCAGGAGGATGGAAGAAATAATACTGCAAAGTCCCAAAGGTGGTTATTTTGATGACATTATCAATTAGTTCTTGGTGTTTTGGTTCCAGAATAGTTCACACCCTACCCTTAATTGGTTAGAGGGTAGGTTGGAAGGATCTACCCCTAAGCACAGAGGCTATGGACTTCCAAGAAGATATTTGGTCCACCAATGAAATCACTGAATGTTACAAGTTAGGACTTTCAAAGTTTCAGAGAAGTTTCCCAAAGACCAACTTGAGTAAATTCAGATGGGTGAGAATGCTCCTATCTCTGTAAAAGAGTTCCTTTGGGGTGTATTGTATGAATATGGAATCATAAGTAAAAATATCTCTACTGAGAACTCCACAATAGTAGTTACATCTTGGGTTTCAAATATGAAGATTGTCCTTGAGCAATATCACCTTGTCCCCATAGTATTTTGAAAAGCAGCATATTCTGAAACTATGAAAATGTAATTCTGCTCTTGGAAATTGCAGAGTACTGGCCCAAAGGCTGTTCTTGCAACAACAACAAAATATCTGGCAACTGTAGTTGAAATGCCACTAAGATGCAGTGATTGTTAAGAAGGTGCTATTGATTGGGGGATTAAATGCAACAGAAACACATTCAGTGTAAGCAAACTGTGTCACTAAACCTATTACAGAGCTGCAAATAAATCCTTAATGAATATTCTTTCAAGAAATCACTTGCTTTTAATTATAGGAGGACTTGGTGGTTTTTTTTTTTGAAAGGCAAAATTAAAAAGCTTAGTTTTCCATGAGTAGATGAGGAAAACAAAGGCAAATAAGAAAATGGGTATGGAAACCCTTCCAAAATCAACAGATTCTAAGGAATTCTGTTGAAAACCAAAGTTAAGGATGTGGCCCCTGCCAAACCTTAACACATGATCAGGAGGGTCTGCAGTTTGGTTCCAAAAAGTTGCATATCCGAGTGATCAAAGCAAATGCAACACACAAAAATAAGATAGGTCATACCGCAATGTGGAACGGTGGTCATTCCACTCATTGATTTGATGTTGCATTTGTCTTTCCCCTTTCTTTTGGGGGTCCACAGATATCCACCCACAACAGCAATCCTATGTAAAGCAATTTATGGCTAACTGTCACCATTTCAACTGAAGAACCCAACCAGTGCAACACTCAAGACAATCCAATCTCTGAATGCAAAACATTACTGTTAAGCCTGGGTTCCCCAACCAGGGTTAGGTAGACAAGCTAAACA
>BLBF01000059.1:6447444-6462010 GCA_015471245.1 Laticauda colubrina | reverse complement strand
GGATTATTATTGTGAGTTCGATCCTAGGTAGATGCAGATATTTCTCTCTCTGGGCACACTGAAAATATATCTGCTGAACAAAACTCCACCTTGGCAACAAGAAGGGCACCCAGCCATTAAAACACTCAACTCCATTCAGTTGCCCAGACTGCACCCCACAAGGGATTACGGGGTCATTAAAAGCACATGATGATGAAGGGCTTTGATTGCTCCCAGTTTTTCAGTGGCTGAACATCACAGGACGATGTGGCAATAAAGTCACAGAAGGAGGCAAGTTAAAGTCCTTCATTTGTCTGTCTCTTGGTAAAAATAGTACGCTCGGACTAATGAAACCCAGGCATTGGCAATGGGATCATGCCACCAATTTGATTCAACTATTTCTACACAGGTATTTCTATTTCTACACAACTATTTCTACACATTTACTAATGAATCCCTGGTTTTTAGGCATGCTTGTTTTGATGTGGAATTACCCAAGGTGTCCAGATAAATTGAGATGGCAGTCATGATGGTGTGATTGAACCTGCTTTTTTAGGTGGATTGCATTATCATAGTCATTCTTTTGACTTTTCTAATCACCCAACATGGATTTTCCTGGACATTTTTATGCTATTAATAGATAGCCCTAGACCAGAGGTGGCTAACCTTTTTGGATTCCTGGGCCAAAAACTGTGTGCATGCTTTCACGCTCATGCTCACGTGTCAGCACCCAGAAGGCAATGTGAGCCCCCCACGTCCCCTACACATGCATGCACAATTCCTCCCCCTGCCACCCCCTTACCTACATAGCACTTTGAAGCTGATTTTCAGAAAATACTGTTTTTCTGAAAATACCGGAAGTGACGATACGGGGTTAGTTTTCAGCCTGCAAAGCTTGTAGAAGCCTGCAGAAGCCTTCCTCAAGCCTTTGGGAGGCCAAAAAAAAGCCTCAAACTGGCCGAAAATCAGCTGTGAGGTGCGCACATGCTCAATGAGGTAAGTTTGCCTGCAGGTTGTGTGCCAGCACAAATGGCTCTGCATGACACCTGTGGCACACATGCCATAGATTCGCCATCATGGTCCTAGACTTACAGTTCATTAAATGGACTGGATGGGGGGGTTGAACTGGATGACCTTCAAGGTCCCTTCCAAGTCTGTTAATCTGTTTAATCATTCAAAGTTACAACAGCACTGAAGAAAGTGATTTATGTATGTTTTTCACACTTATGACTGTTGCAGCATCTGCATAATCCCATGATCAAAATACACACACTTGGCAATTGATTCATATTTATGATGGTGGCAGTGTCCCAGGGGTCATGTGAATCCTCTTTTTATGACCTTCTGACAAGCAAATTCAATGGGGTAGCCCAATTCACTTAACAACCATGTTACTAATTTAACAACTGCAGCGATTCACTTCACAACTGTGGCAAGAAAGGTCGTAAAATGGAGCACAAATTCACTTAACAGATGTCTCACTCAGCAATGTTGGGCTCAATTGTGGCCATAAGTCGAGGACTACCTGTATTCCTACCTCTTCCTACACTTCATGACACTGGATTTGGCAAGATAAAGAAATAGTCTCACATTGATAAATCAGTTAAATCAATTAAAATCCAGAAGGTACGATCAGGATTTGGAAAATTAACTATGTTGGGTCTCCATTTCATCTTATCAGTATTTTTCTGTCTTGAATTCCAAACAGCCACCCTGCCTCTCTCTTTCTCTTTCTCTTTCTTTCTTTCTTTCTTTCTTTCTTTCTTTCTTTCTTTCTTTCTTTCTTTCTTTTGTTCTTTCTTTCTCTCTCTCTCTCTCTCTCCCTCTCTCTTTCTCTTTCTCTCTTTTTCTTTCTCTCTTTCTCTCTCTCTCTCTCTCTTCTCTTTCTCTCCCTCCCTCCCTTTGTCTCTCTCTCTCTCTCTCTTTCTCTCTTTCTCCCTCCCGCCCTTTCTCTCTCCCTCCCTCCCTCTTTCTTTCTCTCTCTTTCATTGTCTCTCTCTCTTTGTCTCTCTCTCTCTCTCTCTCTCTCTCTCCCTCCCACCCTCCCTCTCTTTCCCTCTTCCCTCTTCCCTGACATCAAGAATTGCCTGACATCAAGACAAATTCCTCTGCTGGTGCAAATGTAATTTCATTTCATCAAGGCCAAGGAAACTTCAATGTGTGCCAACCGAAGAGTGGTCTTGTGGTCTTTAAGAAACAGCAGACTGTTTTAAACCTGGTTATTCCCTTTCTCCTTGCCCAGCCTTCAGAAGATTTCCGGAAGGTGGAATGGATGAATTATACACTAGAAATGTCACCTTCTAGGGAGAATAATTGGTAGAGGTCGAGAGAAAGCAAGCAAGAGAGAGAGAAGGAAGGCGAGACCCGAGCCTCTATGTGTGTCTGCGCATGAGAGTGTCTGTCATACAGATGGAGGAAATATCCTTGCGGGACTAAATTGCATTCAGCATAATAAACTATCATCTTGAAACGAGTGCTCCAATTGAGTTTTGATGTAAACGCTAATATTTTCTCCACTCTGCTGTTCTCTGCTGGGGAGATCTCATGTATATTTCACCAGGTGTCCTACCTACCTTTGCTCTCATACATCAAAGGGTTTGAGGACAAGGAGCCTGGTTCTGAAAACATTATTCTTTTAAAGATTTATCTTCCCATCCAATCACCTTCTCCGCTGAGGGAGACAGTGAAACCTCCCATAAATTATTTTAATGCGCTATGTTCAAATACATATACTGTACGGAGATCTCTCCTGATTCCCTTTAGCAAACTTGGAAGGCAGGGATGAGGCAAAGCAAATTAAAAAAAAAAGAAACAAAACCCAAAACCATGCAAACATTTAGGGTGATGCAAGGGGAAATAAAAACAAAACACTTCTACTTCCCCATATTTTCCAGTTGAAGCCCTTTTTGCAAGAGTATTATTTATTTATTGAAAGAGTGGTGAGGTGGCCTAGAAGTGGAACTCTCGTCTCACAGTCAGGAGGCTGTGAGTTCAATCCTGGGTAGAAGCAGATATTTCTCTCTCTGGGCATAATGGGAATATGTTTTCTGAACAAAACTCCAGACTGGCGACAGGAAAGGCATCCGGCCATTAAAATGCTCTTCTAGCTCCATTCAGTTGCCCAGACTCCACCCCACAAGGGATTATGGGGTAATTAAATGATAATGATGATTTATTTATTCAAATTGCCATTAACTGATTTGATTGTCTTTTGCCCTGCCCCACCCACAGTGTTGCAAATTTGGCTGGCTCCATTTCATTGTAAGACCAACACAAACTCATCAGCCCTGGCAATCCCCTCATACATGGCTGCCTTTACAGTATTTACATGTTTATTTATTTAGCACAATTTTATTTCTTGTTCCCCTCTAATCTGTCCATTTTAGTTTAGTTTGATTTATTGTCATTGCACCTCATACAATGAAATTAAATGCCATCTTCAGTGTACATTAACTTTAAAAATAAAACACAAACACACATCCTTCCCATTCTATACAACTGAACTGAAAACCCCTGATATTGCACAAATATTGCACTATACAGTAGAATTCAATGTAGTTACTGCCCTGGGATAGAAGCTGTTTTTCAGCCTATTTGCCTTTGTTTTTATTATCCTGTACCGTCTGCCAGATGGTAATAATTCAAAAAAAGGGTGCTCAGGATGAGATGGATCTTTAAAAATGTTTTGAACTTTCCCCTTTAAGGGTACCGATGAATTCAATGTATTGTGGAAACTCAGAATGTGAATTATTTCATTAAACACATTGAGGGTTGTTGTGTGAATTCCACCAACAAAATCCATCCAGTTCCAAATTAAGAGGAAAATACAGTTGGTTTCATCCATAGTTAAGCTGTTGCCATCTGCTAATGTTCAGGAGAACAAGAATCAACGAATGCAATGAAAAACACTCTCTGTCCTGCCTGAACTACAGTAAATCCCATTTTCTAGTCAGGAATACAATAACTATTTTCTGCTCTTTATCCTTATGAATCTCTCCTAAGACAAAAGGTCTGAAGGAATTCATAAAAAATATCCATATTGACCTTTTAATGAGACAGTGTCATGTACAGCTTCACTGTGCAGCAAATTAAGAGGCAGCTTTTGGGGGGTATGCTATTTTGCAATTAGGTGACTTTGGGTTGCAAAAGATGGTTATATAAAAAGGTAAAGGTGATCCAGAATCTGCAATTAGTGGGAGCACCGTCCCAGCATGGCCCACCCATTGAAATCAATTAGAATTTCAGGATAACTTATTTATGCTGTTGTTTCAAATTTATTTATTTGAAGTATTAGTAAGGCAGCATCTCAAATACTTGGTTTTCAGGCTTTGTAAAGAAAAAAAATTGTGGGTTTATTTACTGTATTTGTTTTTTAGAATACTTTCCTATATTTTACAATTTGTTTTTCTTCGATGACTTCATCACAGGAACTTCACCATATTGGCTGTATTTTTCTTAATAAGACAGACTTGGATAAAAGAAATTCTCAATTGGGAATAAGTCCTGCTAAACTTACTTTCAGCGTAAATAAACTTAACTTAGGAAGGGATAATTTTAATAGCTCTGAAAAAACATTAGTGGATTTAATGGCATTGACCAAGATAGAAAAATATAAATATTTGCATAGCCTAAATGTTTTGCATTAAAGCAATCTCCTGAAATGGCTAATATCTGCCTCCAAACTGAAATTAAAGAATATTCAAAGTGGGCTTTAATTAAATGATTTAATTAAACATTTCATCACACTATATATTTCAAAACATCGCAATAAGTGGTCCTCACACTGTGGAGAAATCTTCTATACACACCAGAAGATTTTTGACTCTAGAGATGACTTTGCCAAAGTAAACAACTGGTAAAATGAAGATCGGAACTCAGCAGGCCTTATATCATTTCAAGGCTGTTTTGCCTGGCAATTTGCACTTCTTAGAATATGTTTTGTGCATTCTGTGACCATAATGTAGAATACCTCATTTACAGAAGAAAAGAGTACACTATTTTCTTCAGAATCTTCGGTTTAAAAAAAAGCCTGTGAGTAAATTTTAACAGGGCTGATTTCACACTGGAATCGGCAACAATAAGCAATCTTCAAAGCTTGGGAGATGCCAGGTACATGCCATATCTTCATATTTCTATAAAATCGGTTTCAAATTCAACATGGGCATGTAGAAATTGAACAGGCTGAGATGGAAGGGGACGTTAAATGCACCATCAGTTTGGAATCCACAAGAGATCAAAATCCAGCCCATCATGAATTCCGCTGACCCTTATCTAGCATCAATTTAGTGTTGATGGTTGACTAGATTATTGTATTAGAAGTAGAATTAGAGGTAGGACTTAGACTTATACATAGCCATGAAATTAAAAGGCGCTTGCTCCTGGGGAGGAAAGCTATGGCAAATCTAAACAGCCTACTAAAAAGCAGAGACCTCACCCTGCCAACAAAAGTGCGTCTAGTCAAGGCTGTGGTTTTCCCAGTTGCAATGTATGGCTGTGAAAGTTGGACCACAAGGAAGGATGAGTGCCAAAGAATGGAGGCCTTTGAACTCTGGTGCTGGAGGAGAAGACTCCTGCGAGTCCCTTGGACTGCAAGGCCATCCACCTGGTAAATCCTAGAGGAGGTCCACCCTGACTGCTCTTTAGAAGGCCAGATCCTGAAGATGAAACTCAAAGATTTTGGTCACCTCATGAGAAGGAAGGACTCCCTGGAGAAGAGCCTAATGCTGGGAACGATGGAGGGCAAAAGAAGAAGAAGGGGATGGCAGAGAATGAGGGGGCTGGATGGAGTCACTGAAGTAGTTGGCGTGAGCTTAAATGGTCTTGGGGGGATGGTAGAGGACAGGAAGGCCTGGAGGAATGTTGTCCATGGGTTGCAATGGGTCGGACACAACTTCATGACTAACAACAGCAGCAGCTTCACAGTGCTTTACAGCACTCTCTAAGATGTTTATAGATTCAGCCTATTGTCCCCAACAATCTGGGTCCTCATTTTACTGACTTCAGAAGGGTGGAAGGCTGAGTCAACCTTGAGCCGATCAGGATCGAACTCCTGGAGTGAGCAGGGAGTTAGCCCTGCAGTATTGCATTTTAACCACTATGCCACTAGGTAGCCATAATAAACTATTCAGTGTCAACCCTAAAGTGAACCTGAAGTGAGGCCATCTTGGGTATTTCAGAGTTGCCACACAATGGTGGGAGGAAGGAAATAGCTAGGTGGGGTTTTGTAGCCAAAATAATAAAGCTTTCTTACGGGAACCAAGGACATTCTCACAGGTGGCTGGCCAGAGGAGGAACAAAGTAACCAAGCAACCAGCCAGCATCTGGATTGGAGAGTATGACCAGTGACTTGGGGGAAAGGGGAAACGTTTACTTTTTAATGAGGTGAGAGCTGCAGGAACTTTCACCAGTTGTGCCAATATGATGTATCGAATAAATTGTTCTTTGAGGAATTTGCCAGCCTCAGAGTACTGTTCTCTGTGCATGCATTACTTGGAACACTGACATTTAGTGCTTTGAACTCAACTCCTACTGAGCTGAGGGGAGGGAGATACATTAGATTTTATATTTTATACTTGTTATATTTTATTAGAATATGTTAGATTTTAAAAAATCTTTCAGCATTCAGCTTGCGTGGATTTTTTCTTATATTTAATATTAAAGCTATTTGACTTTTTTTGTACATGCCTTTTTGTTGTTCTTAATGTGGATGTTTGTTAGTCTGATTTTTTGTTTGTTTTGTATTTTATCTGTGTCTCAAAGGTGTTTTTTTTCTTTTTTTTCAAAAGGCAATCGGACTGGTTTTTTTTTCCTTTTGGAAGAAGGAGTTTTGCTTCTCATCCAAGAAGCTTCATTGATTCAGGCAGGATAGTGAGGGCGATGGAAGGATTAGTTCATTAGTGAGGGCCCACCTGAAGAATATGGGGATGTTGCAAGGGATGGGGGAAGTTTGGCACATATGAATTGATGGGGATGTGGTGCTGCAGCACCAGCTCACAAAAGCTGGGGGGAAGGGCACAGAGTGAATGCAAGCAAAGTGGGTAGAAAGACAAGATGTATGCAATCCACATAATCCCTTGCGGGGTGGAGTCTGGGCAAATGAATGGAGCTGAGTGTTTTAGTGGCCAGATGCCCTTCTTGTTGCCAATGCAGAGTTTTGTTCAGCAGATATATTCTCAGTGTGCCCAGAGAGAGAAATATCTGCCTCTACCTAGGATCGAACCCACAGCCTCCTGATTATGAGGGGAGAGTTCCACCTCTAGGCCACTGCACTGCAGGAGTGATCACAACCATTACTGTGAAGAAATTCTCTACCTTCTTCCTAAATCTTTGAGCACCTAGATAGTAAACATCAAAGTCCCCTTTCCACAGTAGGATAATCACCTTAATGAGTGTAAACCCTAATTCCCTTACATCTGGGAAATCAGTGGGAAAGGTTGCAAATGGAGTTTACATGGCTGTGGCATGTGGTATTTGGTTATAAGTTCAAACTGGTTTCGAAACACTCAAGTTTCACTGGGCATGGCTAGACTAGGGAAGAGAAGGACCAGGGGAGACAGGAGAGCATCTTCCAATATTTGAGGGGCTGCCCCAGAGAGGAGGAAGGGGGTCAAGCTGTTTTCTAAGGCACCTGAAGGCCAGACAAGGAATAATGGATGGAAACTGATCAAGGAGAGATTCAACCTGGAAATAAGGAGAAATTGTCTGACAGTGATAACAATCAACCCATGGAACAGAAGTTGCCTTTGGAACTTGTGGGAGCTTCATTGCTGGAAGCTTTCAAGAAGAGACTGGAGTGCCATCTGTCAGAAATGTATATATCTCCTGCTTGGGTGGGTGGGTTGGACTAGATGACCTACAAGATCCCTTCCAACTCTGTTAATCTGCATCTAAGTTTTGTTCATGTGAACCAGAACACCAAGAAGCAGCCATCAGTCCCTTCATTCAATGCCAGTCACTGAAGAGATGATCATAACTCAAGGACTAATCTGTATATTATCTGACTCTTATGCAACAACTTATTCCCAGCTCTGACTTCTTTGGACAGTTTCCTGTATTTCAGAAGAACACTTTGGACACTCCTGATAAGACCACATTTAACTGTAGTCTTCAAAGCTGGTGGGATAGTTTGCCAGAGGAATCAAAACTGCAAACTTATTGCAGGACCTAATTGTGATTTGTTTCTTTGTTTACAAGATTGTCTAGTTCAATGTGGCTCTGGACAGTGCACAACATAAATAATAACCAAAAGAACAATTAAAAAAAACTAATAAGAAACCAATATAGCAATACAAATTCTATTCCTTCACTTATAACTCTTAATCCGGTTCTTGAATTAAATGTTTTCCTTGGTTTGTGCAATACACTAAACTTGCAAAGCAAATTGCTTTCACCCATGATTCTAAAACAACCTAGACACCAGCCAGAGGTTACCAAAGATGGATATTCAAAGATGTGGCATGGGTTGTGCAAAGACACAGTTGACTGTGTGAATGGAAAGATGCATGAAGTTGAGATGTGAGTCCAAGATGCAACTGAACTTCAGTTGGCCTCTTATAATGGCCTTATTTGGAAGTTGTAATGGCAACATCCATTTCCCTTTTTTTGTGAACTGGCTTGACAGAGTTGACTGAGTGCCCATGTAGTGGACCACTCTGAGAAGTAATATAACCATCACCAGACCACCTGATCCATCCAAAGGTAGAGGAGGTAGAGGAATGAGAAATATTTCAAGGAAACATTTCAGAGGGCTGCATTATTTTCCTTCTATCAGAGAACACTATGCCAGGCAACTTAAGAAATTAAACTCACGGTATTTTCCTTCCTAACTGAGAATAAGAACTGAGCTGAAAGACAGCCCCACTTGCCACTGGCTCTTTAACCCTGTTGTCTTCTATCATCACAAATTGTGCAATCGTGTTTGCATTTCCCTGGATAAATTGTACTGGAGTTGAAACCAGCAAAGTTGGAAAGAAAGAGAGCAGCTAGTGAATAACAGTGTCATCTAGTGGCAGTAACACAAAATAGTAGTGTTAATGCTTTTTGTAGTAGGCAGAATTGCTGGACAGCTGAGGATAGGAAGTGAATGGAAGGAATGCATCAGTAAGATCCCTCATTTTAATTTATTTTAATCAGATACTGTCTGAATAATAATTCCTTGGATTCTCAGGATTATCAAGATTTGGAATTTGGTAGTCACAATATGTCCAAAAGTTACATAAATGGAGAAAGTTGGGGTAACCTTCCATTTATTTGAAATTTAAAAAAAAAAAACCTCACTTAAGAAAGATACTTGCCAATAATACTGTGTATAATCTGCATCCATCCAATATCATGTTAAGAATTAGTTTTGTATTTAATGACTGGTGAAAACCAGTTATACAATGCAAATTAAAGGATTTTGTTGTTGTTTTTCTGAAAGGTAAGAAACTAACCATCTAGCAGAAACTATAAGTGCTGTCAGTGAGACAGTGGTGCCATCTACAAAGGACAGAACTTAAACAATTTTACACAATTGGTGCATGTGATAAAACCTAACTACTTTCCTTGCCAGGAAAGCTAAAGGGATTTGTCTGGGCAGTCCCCAGAAATCAAGACGGACTCAAAAATAAAAGGATATTAGGAATGTGGTATCTGACACAGATACATTTTTATGGTTTTGTCAAATCAGAAAGGTTGAGAGATTTTTCTGACGTTCTCTCAAAATGGTTGGGCAAGGAGCAGAGAGAAAAGGATGAGGAGAAAAGGTATTTAAAAACAAGTAACATGTCATTTGTGTAAAACCTTAGAGTGTATGAAAATGTGTGTGAAATATTTGAAATATCTGGAGTGAAATAAAAGAGAGAACAAGTTTGGTGTGGTGGGTTAAAGCATCAGGCTAGAGAGTGGGAAGGGGTGAGTTCTAATTCTCTCAAAGCCATAACTGATCTTAGACTAGGAGATTGGGAGTTCGAGTCTCGCCTTAGGCCAATCACCAGGAGACTGGGAGTTCTAGTTCTGTTTTAGGCATGAGAGCCAGTTGGAGGACTTTGGGCCAGTCCCTCTCTCTCAGCCCTAGCAAGGAGGCAGTAACAAACCACTTCTGAAATCTTGCCATGAAAACTGCAGGGACATTTCCAGGCAGGTGCCAGGAATCAAGACTGACTCGATGGCCTTATGTAAGGTAAGGCCAAAATAAAAGAACATTTTTATTGTTCATTCTTTGCATTTCTCTAATTATCTGCCTTCTGACTTCAGAACAGGAGATTAGGTGTGTGTGTGTGTGTGTGTGTGTGTGTGTGTAATATGGGGAGATGCGAATGAGAAAATCATTTTTTAAAAACATCAGCAGAAAGAATCATCTTCATCAGAAGACTCTGGCTTCTGAAATAGGATTTGACACTTCCACACAAAGGGAAGAGAGAATTGAAGTTTTCACGGATCCCAACTGTCTTGGAAAAACTTCTGCACCAAAGAATTGTCAAGCACAGTGATTATCATCAGCTTAAGCATCAGAAGGCAGCCTCCAACAACCCCGGAGAAAAGATGCCGGGTTAAAGGGAAGCTGCTTGGTAAGTGTCTTCATTGCAATATCCACAATGCGTCGAAATATGCAAAGCCGAAAGCCCAGACATATTTTGCAAAATAGGCACTGATGTATTTTGCTGGCCCGTGGGGAGGGAGGGAAGGAGGAGCGGTTGGAGATGAATGAAGTCCGTTATACAATAGAGCAATTTGGGATCTGAATTAAAAATCTACCTCTCATTATTGGCATGCTTCTCAGCCACACGCAAGGCAGAATTGGTCAGCATAAATTTGCATGATGATTATCTCTGCAGCAGCCAAGGACTGCCGGGCCTTGCAAAAGCCAACTCTGGGCATCCGTTCAGGATCTTCTCTGGATTGTCCTGTCAGCACCACAAATACCCAGGCTAAGTTCTTGACACCTACATTTGACTGCTAATACAGCTGGAAGAGCTTAATAAAGGAATGTTCTAGTTAGCACACACTAAACAGGGGCATCCAAAGTTGGAACTTTAAGACTTATGGAATTCAACTCCCAGAATCCCCCAGTCCTTGAACAGTCACTAAATGAACTGATGTAAGTTGAGAACTAACTGGTCATAAGTTAGTGCCTAACTTATGGTCATAAATCCAGGACTAGTTGTACTGAGTCTTTTCGAGAGGGAGAGTGAAAGAGGGAAGGAGGGAGGAAAAGGGAGGGAGGAAGAGAAGGAGGAAAGGAAGGAGAGAGAGGGAGTAGAGGGAGGGAGAGGGGGAGGGAAGAAGAGAGGGAGGGGGAGGGAGGGAGAGAGGGAGGAAGAGAGAGGGAGGGAGAAAGAGGGAGGGAGGGGGAGAGGGAGAGAGGGAGGAAGAGGGAGGGAGGGAGGGAGAGAGAGAGAGACCTATTTTGGAACATCCCGATTACCTTTCTGTTCGTGGGCACACTTGCTTCATTTTCCATGGTTAAGCTTTGGTGGAAAGGAGACCATCAACCCGACATTTTTACTGGGGGCGGGGGGGGGAAGCAAGGGGAAAGGAGGAAACATCAATAGGAGACAGAGGCTGGTCCATTATAAATAAAGAGCAGAGTCACCCCGCAAGAGCAAATTAAATTATAACCAGAGTGTTTGTCTACTTCTGCGGGGGGGGGGGGGAGGGAGGGAGAGAATGAGAGTGAGAGAGAGAGAGAGACTCTTAGAGGTGATTCTGGGTCTGTTGCTGGGAAGTGTTAATGATTAGGTGTGTAAAAAGCCTGTGTGTTTATTTGGCTGGTGCATCACTCAGCCATCAAGTCAGGAGACACTTCAGAGAACAAAAACCATGGCAGGCAGGAAGGAAACCAAAGCAGGAGGAACTGGCAACACTGAACTACAAGCTCACAACTCAGTTGTACAGTTGACTCTTGTAAAGCTTCCACTCTCAGTTTTCCATCAGTGACAGCGTGATGGAGACATTGTTTTTATGCTTGTCCAAATTGGTGGAAAAACTAAAGCTTAGGCACCAGCAGAGTTCTGCGCCAGGTTTCCTCTGAAGGGCAGAACTCACCTCTCCCAAGATGCAGTGAAGTCAGTTTCTCAGAATTCAAACAGAGCTTTTCGCCCACCGACTCAACCTGCTTCTCTTGAGCAACAGACTGTCATTACCAGAAATAAAGGTACTTCCCAAAACAAAACAAACAAACACCCCCCCCCCCCCAAAAAAAAAATAGAAAATACCACAGAGTTCATCCATGAACGCTGACAGAAAACACAATAAAAATGCCTTAATTCTACAACTCCCCAACAAGTTCAACCCCACTTTCGGCTGTGAAACTATAGCGGTCTTAGTATAGAATAGAGTTGGAAGGGGCCTGGGAGGTCTTCTAGTCCAGCCCCTGCTCAAGCAGGAGAACCTATAAGACCCATGGTGGTACAGTGGTTAGAGTGCAGTACTGCAAGCTATTTCTGCTGACTGATCTCCCCAGGCTCAAAGTTGATTCAGCCTTCCGTCCTTCTGAGGTGGGTAAAATCAGAACCCGGGTTGTTGGAGGCAAGAGGCTGACTCTGTAAACTGCTTAGAGAGGGCTAGAAAGCACTGTGAAGCAGTATATAAGTCTAAGTGCTATTGCAAAGTGGGAAGGAAAGAAGGAAGGAAGGAAGGAAGGAAGGAAGGGAGGGAGGGAGGGAGGGAGGGAGGGAGGAAGGAAGGAAGGAAGGAAGGAAGGAAGGAAGGAAGGAAGGAAGGAAGGAAGGAAGGAAGGAAGGAAGGAAAGAAGGGAGGGAGGGAGAGAGGGAGGAAGGAAGGAAGGAAGGAAAGAAGGAAGGACCGTGGTGATGCACTGGTTAGAATGCAGTATTGCAGGTTAATTTAGTTCATTGCCAGCAGTTCAAATCTGACCAGCTCAAGGTTGACTCAGCCTTCCATCCTTCCGAGGTCGGTAAAATGAAGAGCCAGATTGTTGAGGGCAAGAGGATGACTCTGTAAACTGCTTAGAGAGGAAAGCACTGTGAAATGGTATATATGTCTAAGTGCTATTGCTATAAGTGCTATACAATCTCAGACAAGTCACTCTCCAGTCTCTTCTTAAACTGTCTCAAATCAACTAAGAAAAAAAAAATTAAATGTAAAATTCCTAATGGCAAAAGACTCTCAGACAAATAACATTGATAAATCACAAGTTAGCCATTAACGGGCACAGTTGAGTTAAGCTTCATCTACAAGCAGTTCAACACAACAGAGATGAAGGAAATAGGCAAGCCCACCTAAACACACCCTTCTTTCCCAGAGAAGCAAAATAAAAAAGTAAAAAAACCAGCACTGGGGAACTATAATTAAGAAATAAATAATATTCCACCTGGGATGAAGCCATACGCTTCTGAATTTTGATCCTGTAACTATGGGGATGCTGCATTGGTCGTAAGGGTGAAAAAAATGGACACAAGTTATTTTTTTCCAGTGCCATTGTAACTTTGAACAGTCATTAAAGGAACTATTGTAAATCAAGGACTACCTGTAGCTAATGATCATTTAAACACCACTGTCCTGGCATTCATTATGTTCAAGTAGTTGAATAAAACAATGGAAATTAAAACAAAAGCAAAACATCATTTTGCACCATCGGTCCTAAAAATCAGCATATGGGGAACACTGCTGTTCTACAGCTTGTGTCAAAAATCCAATTTGGAGATTTAATTTGAAGGTGATTTGATTTGTTCAGAAGCGGACTTCCAAATCAGAATGGCAGTTTGGATTAAATCCCCTAACCGAATCAGATCCTTCCAAATTGGATTGAACCGACCCAATTGGGCGGGAGACGTTCTGTGCTCGCTGTGTTGCTCTCATCCAGAGGCGCTTCAGGATCCTCTCGGCTCAAAGGCAGCGGAGGTTGAATTCCACCTGCTTTGCCCTCAACGAACCACAAGAGGGAGCTGTGTGACTTTCAGTTCCGCACATTTCTCATTCAACCTATGCGCTCAGTTTGCTTCAGCTATACCTGTGGGCCTGAATAAATCCCACCAACTCCACATCTCTTCTGATGAATCGGGATAATTTAGGGCAGGGGTGTCAAACTCAAGGCCCTCGGGCGGGATCTGGCCTTCAAGGTGCTTAGATCTGGGACACGGGTCTGGCCTGGAAAGAGCAAAGAACCAGTACATGCCTCCCCCGGAGCATGTTTTCATTGGCGGACAGCTAGCAAAACAAAGAGCAAAACAAGGCACTTCCCACCCCCCCATGCCATCACTCTGCTAAACAACAAATTCCCACAACATTGTCTTATGCCCTGGGATGTCAAACCCAATTTCAAATAGTAGGGCTGTATTATTATTATCTTCCTCCTATTTCCTATTATCTATTCATTTAGCATCTCATGCCTAGTACATTGTGATTTTGTATATTATGATTATGTTGATTACTTTTATTTAGTACCTTATGACAATCACTGAAGTGTTGTATTTTATGATTTATGATTATTATGACCATAATTTATCACATGTTGCTTGTATGTGCACTGAGAACATTCACAAATTCCTTGTGTGTCTGATCACATTTGGCCAATAAACTATCCTATCCTATCCTATCCTATCCTATCCTATCCTATCCTATCCTATCCTATCCTATCCTATCCTAT
>BLBF01000059.1:6425120-6442629 GCA_015471245.1 Laticauda colubrina | reverse complement strand
GATAGATAGATAGATAGATAGATAGATAGATAGATAGATAGATAGATAGACAGACAGACAGACAGACAGACAGACAGACAGACAGACAGACAGACAGACAGACAAATAGGCAGGCAGGGAGTCTGCTAGCCTCACAGTTCCCTGGATGTTGATTTTTATATAACAGGCTAAAACCAGCCTTTAATGATCCAGTTCAATGTATTATGTGAAAAACCAATCTAGATAGTTCCTTAAACAGTTTCTGATTTGTTGAGATCTTTGTTGTTGATGTTGTCATGGAGGGCATAATGTTACACAGAGAATTTTCATACAGCTGTACATGCAGGAGCCAGTCAGATCTGCTTAGCTTCAGTGAAAGACTAAATGCTATACTTAAAGATAACATTGTAGTACTCCCCTGTGTGTCTCTTTTCAGAATCAAACCCATTGGGTTTCATGGGCCAGATAAAAGTCAGTTGGATAAACAACTCGAGAAGAGCCGAACTGTGAAAAATCCAGGTATAAAAGCAAAGCTCTGGGCACAAACTGTTAGCCTTTGGATTTTTTTTTATTGATGAATGCCAGATAAGTAAGCTACTTTTCTCACTGTAAATGGTTGTGATAAAATAACAACAGCAACAACAACAACAATAACAATAACAATAATAATAATAATGATGATTATGATTATGATGATGATAATAATAATACTTTTTAATACTATTTAGGGGGATCTTCTATCTTACATGCCACCCTCTCCATTTATAAAGCTTCACACCTTTTGAAAATCAAACTTTGGTTGGCCAAGTCTCTTTTCATGTAGGAAGGAATCTTGTGGGAAGGGGAGAAGGAAGAAAGGAAGGAGAAGAAAGAAGAGAGAGAGAAAGGAAGAAAAGAGAGAGAAAGAGAGAGAGACACACAGAGAGAGAAAATCTGAAAAGTGGAATTCTTCTAAGATATCTAGAGTCACTTTGAAGTGAGATAGGTGGCAAAGAAATTAAATAAAAATTGCATTTGAAAGTTTGTTATGCTGCAAGAGATATTGCTCTTGGGTGAAGGCACAAATCACCTAAAAAGTGAAATAATCCATGGATAGAAAAATGAGGAGGAGGAGGAGGAGGAGGAGGAGGAGGAGGAGGAGGAGGAGGAAGAAGACTCAAACTTGGAGCAATCATTTCTTCTTTCTTTGAAAGGAGTTTATCGCATGGCGGATGTTCCCTTCTAGAGATTCCATATCCTGTTGGACTAAAAGTGAATTTCATTGCATGGCATTCCACGACTTTCTCCACCTTTGAGCTAATCACCCAGCAGCTTGGCAACCCTCCAAAGCTCAGGCTGCCCTGAAGGCAAAAGATGTTCCCATCAAATCCAAGTCAGTAGAGGATTAAGCTAAGAGAATGTCACCTACACTGGAGTAATTTGCAATTTCCTTTTTTTTTTTTCCTCCCCTCCCTCTGCCCCTCCCAACACGGTTAAATTACTTCCAGCTTATTTGTCTGGCTAGAGGTTAATGAAACACTAATGATGTTAATGAGCCATGTGCTACCAGGAGCTTTTCCCTCCCCAAGACTGATATATAATAGCTGTTTTCCCTCCCCTTTTAATCTCCCTTTTTTTCACCCCCATCATTTGGGAATTACAGGCTGAAGCAATTAACAGCTCATACAACTCTCTTCCCTTTTAGTCACAGCCCAGTGGGGCAAGGAAAAGGAGGCTATTAAACCTGGTTTTCCTGCTCACAGGTGAGAGGCGCTTGGAGGCACGAAAGCAAGACGCCACTTCAGCCCCAGAGTGAAAATGCTTATCAATGGCAGAAGCAGGAGGGAAATTTGCCATCTGTTGAGAAATCTTGCAAGAGGCAATAGCTGCATTTATTGGTAACCCGGAAATCCCCAATGGATCGCTTGTGTAGAAATGAAAGGGGGAAAAATGAATTTGTGGTTTAAGTTTTTAATGGTTAGATTGAACAGATTATGGAAAGAAGAGAGATATGATGTAACTTTAGGGAGTGTATTGGATTGTGTGGGCAACCTTGGGAGACGAGATGCTGCCTAACAGGAAACAATTGGAAAAGAGGAGCAGGAACCTGCAGTTATTCAACAGTCAGAGGAAGGAGCAGCTTAGGAAAGATTTGTCTGAATGGATCAAGCAGATAAAACTAGATGTGGGAAGTTTGTACATTCAAATTTGCAAGAGTCTGTTTATGTAGTCTTGTAATACAGGTAGTCCTAGACTTACCACCTGTAGCACCCACCCCTCCTAGAAGAATGAAGTATTTTGAGAAAAATTTAAAAAGGCAGGATATTATATTTCCCTAAAGGAGAAACATGCTCTTAGAAAGTAGCCCCCACCTGGCCCAGAAAGATTGGGCCAGCCTATTTACAAAACAAAAGACCTTCAACCTCAGGATAATGGGATTAGCCCTCACTCAAAAAGATTCCAACCAGGACAAAGCCATTAAGACACAATACGAATTGCCCAACACTCTTTCAGAACACAAGCTTCTTCATTATATCACCACCTAACCAAACCTGGGAGGTCAGATAACCTCAGCTATGATCCCTGCATAGCCCCATGGGAGTCTGACAGCAACCAATAAACTTACATGCTCTTGCACAGGAACAGGAAGCTCAAGGGTAAGGCTGAAGAGAAGGTATAAATACCTCTCTCTCTCAACTCCATGTGGTCAGCTGTACCAGGACCATAATGCTTGATAATTCTACTCCATTAAACCTTATTTCCAATCAGCCTCTGTGTTTCCAGTGTCTTTCCCCCCACTTGGAACTGAACCAGATGGCTATTTCTCCCAACAAACCAATTGTTGTGAGCCTAGGAGTGCAAGTGTGTTTTTCACACTGAAATTCATTGTAGCATCCCTGAGTTTACATGATCAAATTTCAGATCTTTGGTAAGCAGTTCATATTTATGATGGTGGCATATCCTGATGTGTCCTTTTGCATCTTTCTGACCAGCAAAGTCAATGGGAAAACTGGATTCACTAAGCAACCATTTTACTAACTTAACAGCTGCAGTGATTCCCTTAACAAGTGTGGCAGAAAAGGTCATAAAACTGGACAATACTCAACTGTCTTGGTTGGCAAAGTTTTGGCTCAATAGTGGTTATAAGTTAAGGACTAGCTGTGGTTCATCCTATTATGTTTTCATGGCTAGTTTACCTAGAAGTGCTAACAAACAGTCTTCCAACACTGAAATGCCGAGTTGAAAGGGTGTTAATAAATAAGCAAGCTGGCCTGATAGAAAATAGCTAATTTCATTCTCAAGCTAAAATTGAAGGTTCTATATTTTCAAATTCAAGAGACAAGAGAAATAGAAGAGGAAAATGAAAATGTCAATTATACCGGGGATGGAGAAAAAGAATCAGAATTAAAAATAAATCCCCAGTAGTAATGCCTTTATAAAGTCAATCTAGATTTTATAATGTTGCAAAAATGTCGAGCCTATTAAAAGACTCAAAAGGAAAGAGCAGAGGTGAGGGGAAGGAGGGAGGAAGAGGAGGGGAAGGAAGGAAGGAAGGAAGGAAGGAAGGAAGGAAGGAAGGAAAGAAGGAAGGAAGGACAAGTGAAAATTGTTGTAAGCTGGTCTTCTTCAGGCAATATCCCATGTTACAAAGAAACAGAAGCAATGCTAATCCATTAACTCAAAACTTCCTGTTCCAGAGTATTCCAGAGTATTGGTACCCAGCAATAATTACACTCTAAGAAAGACTCGGGATCAAGAGTTCTGAAATATATCAAACAGGGATGCAAGACATTACAGTCTTAAACAACATCAACATCATCATCACGTTGATAGATGTGTTAATGCCAGAGGCACGAGACAAAATTATGAGCTGGCAGTAACCAAGGTGAGGAAGACTTTAGTTTTTGCTTCCATTAGAGGATATCTGTCTACATTTAAAGCTGTGGTGCTGAGATAAGGGGAAGGGGGGAGGAAACCAGTGATTGGAGAGACCTCCAAAAAATTGCCTGGACAAAGTGGAAGATAAGGCATTTCAGACAGAGGGAGAGGGAGAGAAAGAGAGGGAGGGAGGGAGGGAAAGAAAAGATTTATAGAGCTTCATCTGCTTTTGACAATTCCTCTGCAGTCTCCAAGCTTAGATGCAACAGCCCTGGAAGTTCCCATCACAGAAAAACCAAAAAAAAACACAAAAAACCATCCGGCCCCCAGTAGCTATTTATCCAGACAACCTGTCAGCCAAGTGCAGCTGGATCTCACAATGACAGGAACAAGACAGCAGCACAATAGCTTGTGGGATTCTGTATTGCCTTTTCTCCGATTTCTTTTTTAATAGTGGCGGCTCTTGTTTTATTTTTTATTTTATTTTGTTTTCTCCCCTCTAAACCACAACAAAGACGAAGGGAGGCCTCCGTTTCACATTGCCTTTGTTATCACCCTTTTCTCAACTGGCTGTGTTTATTTACGACCACAACAAAGGGCTCCGGTGAAAAGATGCCATTAGAACGGAATGACACGGTCCCTGAACCTACAGATGAAAATCTCTGTGGACGTTCATGGTGGAAGCTCATTTATGGCTAATCCATTTGCCTCTGGCTTTTCAGGATGACCTTGCAGAGCAAAATGCAGTGCCAAAGGGCATACCCTGAAAAGCCCAGAAAGGGTAAAAAGATACCCAGCTTAGGATAAAGATGAGGTAGGTTTCTTCTCAGCCTAGGTAGCAAAATCAGCAGTGTCAACAAGGAAGGAAGTACTTCACAGTAGTTACTTTATTGCTGCTTGCCTACAGACAGGAATCTTGCCAGACTAAAGCATGAATCTGCATATGGGAGAAGTTAAGGAGGGTGCACCCTGGGTTTCTTTCAGCATACCAAAGATTCCATGCTGAGATGCCTTTTTGCTCCTTAGGGGAGGGGAACCTCTCCCTCCTGTGACTATGGACTGGGTTCTACTACACAAACATAACTTTGTTGTTGTGGGATTTGGAGCTGAGTTAAGGGGAGGAGTGAAGGGCTGGCTTAACTTTGACCTCCCTGGCTGACAAGAAGGATGCAGCTGAAAGGAGACCCTCTCTAAAACTTTGCATGGATTATCTAGTAGTTGTGTGGTGAGTGCTTTAGTCCGGCAAGATTCCTGTCTATAGGCGAGCAGCAATAGACATACCTCTCTGATCAGCTCCTTGGATTGCTTCTGGCTCTTTGCCTCTGATACTTCTGCAGAAAGTATCAGTATAGTCTATAGACTATAGACTAGCTCTTTAGGACAGGAAGTCCAACCTTCAGAATTAGAGGTGAGAAATTTATAAAATGGCCAAATGAAAGCAATAGCAATAGCGCTTATACACTGCTTCACAGTGCTTTACAGCTGTCTCTGGGCAGTTTACAATATCAACAAATTGTCCCCCAAACAATCTGGGTCTTCATTTTACTGACTTCGAAAGGCTGGAAGGCTGAGTCAGTCCTGGTCAGGATCGAACTCCTGGCTGTGGGTAGAGTTAATACAGCATTCTAACCACTGTGCCACTACAGAAAGAAAGGAGGGAGGAAGGAAGGAACAGCAATAGACTTATATACCCCTTCACAGTGCTTCCAGCCCTCTCGAAGTGGTTTATGGAGTCGGCCTCTTGCCCCCAACAATCTGGGTCCTCATTTTACTGACCTCAGAAGGCTGGAAGGCTGAGTCAACCTTGAGCCCAGTCAGGAACTCCAGACAGTGGGCAGATTTACCCTGTTATACCACATTCTAACCACTAGGGCTTAAACAATAATCAGGATTCCAAAATGATCTCATTCATGTGGCTCTAGTTGGCTGGGAAGTCAGAGGATTTCCAGGTTTCTTGCAATTGTGGCTGGGTGGAAAGCAAACTAGCTTGCAGCCCCAGACCAAGCCAAAACAACAAAATAACGGATCTCAACTGACTAGTCCTCAGCAAATCTTTGCTGCTGATGCTCTGCTGTTATTGATTTAGTATATTTTTGGATTGCTTCTTCATTGGTCTGAGGTGATGCACAAAGTAGAAACAATAATGAGGAAGAAGCAGACTAGGCCAAGAGCTGAAGCAAGCAAGAAGGAGGATGTGAGCATTGCAGTGGTAGTGAAAACACAATTCACAAGGCCAAAGTACAACTGACAGAGGGCCAGTCCAATTTCACTAGAGCTATTCCATGACTTACAATAATTCATTTAGTGACCATTCAAAATTACAGCTGCACTGAAAAAGTGAGCATTTTTTTGCACTTATGACCATTGCAGCATCCCCATAGTCACACATGATCAAAAGTTGAGATTCTAGAAAGAGTGCAGAGAAGAACAACCAACATGATTAGGGGACTGAAGGATAAGACATGTAAAGAATGCTTGCTGGAACTGGATATGTCTAGTCTTATGAAAAGGACTAGGAATGTCATGATAGCAGTCTCCCAATATCTCTGTGGCTGCCACAAAGAACAGGGAGTCAAGCTATTCTCCAAAACACTTGAAGGCAGGACAAGAAGCAATGGGTGGAAACTAATCAAGGACAAAAGCAACCTAGAACTAAGGAGAAATTTCCTGACAGTGAAAACAGTTAATCAGTGGAACTGCTTGCCTCCAGAAGTTGTGAATGCTCCAACACTGGATGTTTTAAAGAAGATGTTGGATAACCATTTGTTGGAAGTGGTGTAGAATTTCCTGCCTAATCAGGGGGTTGGGCTAGAAGACCTCCCAGGTCCCTGCCAACTCTGTTATTCTGCATTCTAAAATTCAGGTGCTTGTCAACTGACTCATATTTATGACAGCTGCAGTAACCCATAGTGGTCCCCTTTTGTGATCTTCGGACAAGAAAAGCCAGTGGGGAATCCAAATTAACTTAATTACTGTGTTACTAACAGCAGCAACAACTTAACAATGGCGGCAAGAAAGGTTGAAAAAATGGGGCAATATACACTGAATGAATGAATGAATGAATGAATGAATGAATGAATGAATGAATGATGAATGAATGCTTTATTGGCCAACTGTGATTAGACACACAAGGAATTTGTCTTGGTGCATATGCTCTTAGTGTACATAAAAAGAAAAGATGCATTCATCAAGAATCATAAGGTACAACACTTAATGATAGTTTCTTTTAGCAACAGAAATACTGGCCTCCATTGTGATCGTAAACCGAGGACCTCTCCAGAAAAGATATCCATCAATCTCTACCCCTCACCCCGACGGAACTATTTTGTGTGTGGCTTCCTAAAACTTTCTCTGAATCTTCAATTATCACTTCTTTTTTCTCATGCACTTGTCTCATCCTCAGATCATATTCCTATTCAACAGCCCTTGAAAAAAAAACAATCTTAATCTCCTTGAAGAGGGAGGAGGGAAATGAAGTATCAGGTTCAGCAATATCTTCGTGAATGAATGGATCTGCATAATTTGCACGCTCTCTCTCTTTTTTTTTTTTTAAGCATAAGACCGGAGACAATCTTCAAGTGCTGCTGATATTCTCAAAAAGAAGAAGAAGTTAATATTACTCCAAATCCAAAGCAAGATTAAAAGATTTCTTTGGTATCATACAAGAAATGTCTTGCTTTATGAGAAATCTTTTACATTAGCTGTAAGGTAAAGCAATCATCTTTAATGTCATATCTATGCACAAAGGACAGCAGGTTAAGAAACGGCTTAAAAACCTCACAGCTGATTCCCTGGGAGACACATATCCATCCAGCTTCTGGGAATATTAACCATATCAGCTAATATCATTGTTTCTCCACCTTGGCAGTTAAGATGTGTGGACTTAAAATGCCCAAAATTCCCCAAGAGGCCATGTTGGCTGGGGAATTTTTGGACTTGAAGTCCACACATCTTCACATTGTCAAAGTTGATAAAAACTGTCTAGTAATGTTTCAAAGTCGAAAAACACTGTCTAGTAACAACCATTAGCAAAAAGTGATCTTTTTAAGGCATCAAGTGTCTAGTTCATCCTATAAGTTCCAACCTTGGTTTCTATAATATGATACTGACCAACCTGGAAAAATATTTTCATCCAATGTTTTCCATCCTTTTCCCCTATCTGTTGCACACTTGATTTGCACAGAGTAATATTTCTCTTGGAATGCACATTATGCATAAGGTGCTGACTTTATGCAGCCAAAAAAGCCAATGCAATCCTAACTTGCATTAATAGAGGAATACGAGCAAGATCACTGGAGGTACTAATACCACTCTATAAAGCCTTAGTAAGACCACACTTGGAGTACTGTATCCAGTTTTGGTCACCACACTATACAAAAAGATGTTGAGACTCTAGAAAGAGTGCAGAGAAGAATAACCAAGATAATGAGGGACTGGAGACTAAAACATACAGTGAATGGTTGCAGGAACTGGGCATGGCTAGTCAAGTGAAGAAAAGGACCAGGGGAGACAGGAAAGCAGTCTTCCAATATTTGAGGGGCTGCCACAGAGAGGAAGGGGTCAAACTATTTTCTAAAGACCTTGAAGGCCAGACAAGGAATAATGGATGGAAACTGAACAAGGAGAGATTCAACCTGGAAATAAGGTCGAATAAGTGAGAACAATCAACCAATGGAGCGGAAGTTGCCTTCAAAAGTTGTGGGTGCTTCATCACTGGAAGCTTTCAAGAAGAGACTAAATTGCCATTGGTCAGAAATGGTGTAGGGTCTCCTGCTTGGGTGGAAGGTTGGATTAGATGACCTACAAGGTGCCTTCCAAATCCATTAATCTGAATAAAAAGTCATCTCTTTAATGAATAATCCACTATCTTCATTCTCTTTCATCATCACCACCACTATAATAATCATACGGGGTCCATTAATATTTGTGTCATCATTCCAGATGCTAACAATGGAATTAAAGTATTTTGTTCTTTGCTTTTTAATTTGTCTGTGTATATAACTACACTTTCCTACCTACAGAGAGATATCTGGGGTGTTCCATAATATCTTTCAGGCACTGTGCAAAGTAAATTCTCTTTTGATGAGGTCTGGCTTTCATTCTACTTTTAATAATGTTGACTTAGCCCTTTCATTTGGCCCATCTTGCTGGCCTGGAGTTACAGCATATATTTCAGTCATTAAAAGGGAGAGAGAGAGAAAGAATTTTTTGCCCTTATATATCTCATCAGCCACTTAAAATATCATTTGTAGAAAAGAAGCATGCATTTCAGTAAATAAAAATATGGATGCTTTATCTGGTAAATGCTTTAAGGGAAAAATTAAGCCAAGTTCACCAAGGCCATTTTATAAATATTGCAAGATATTAGTTAGAGTCTGACTATTTGAGATTCCAGCACTAATTAAATTAGCTCAGCTTCTAATATCATCATTTCCTCACTCCCAAAAATAATCATATCCATGGCAAAATATAGACATCTGCAAATCACCTTGACAAAATTGGTAGACTCCGTCTAATACCTGCTTTTACTTCTAGGAAAACCAGCACCATAAGATGACAGCCAAAGTGGGGGAACATCTCAGTGGATGATCGATTAACAACAGATCCCTCCTCATGGGTGGCTTCCACCTACTCAGAGGGGAGAAAAAGGAGCAGAATTTGTAGGTTGGGATTTATCCATCATTTCCAACTCCCTAAGAGTGAATGTATCAAGCACCAGAAATCAGGAGTCCAAATGACTCCTGAATGAATAAATAGGTTTGTTGCAAACTTAAGCTCTCTACAAGAATCTGAACTACTAATGGTCAAAGCCAATTGGAGTAGATAAGAGTCAGTGGAATTCAAGGAGGGCTGGACTTAGATCTCTTGTGGGAACGAAGAGACTCAAAGCTATTGACATGCTTCACCCCTCCCTCGGGCTCAGCCTAGTCATCTCCTATGGAAAGATTGATCTCCATCGTCATAAACTCAGTTGGAAAGTGAATGACAACTCTGGTTTAAAAAATACACAAGTGCTCTTTCATAGATCTGTAAAATGCACAGATCCAAACCCTGCATGCCCATCATAATTGAGTGGCATTTTGCTTGTAGTGAAATCAACTTCCTTCTTTCTTTCTTTCTTTCTTTCTTTCTTTCTTTCTTTCTTTCTTTCTTTCTTTCTTTCTTTCTTTCTTTCTTTCTTTCTTTCTTTCAGGAGTCCAGTCTTTTAATTGACAGATTGGAAGGACTAGGATGCTTAACCTCCTGGAAAGTCTCAGAGCTGTCCGTAGAGTGAAGAAAGATGAATGGCTGTTGGAGGGCAAATAGAATAAGCTCCTCTGTTTGTAAATCGGAATTTCATTTCTGCTTCTCCAGTCCTATCTGTATAAAGCATATTAGGCATAATGCAGATCCTTTTCAAAGAAAGAAAAAGGTGCATTCTCTAATGCCAAGTGCAAGTAAGTTAAAGGACATTATAGCTCTTTAATTACATCAGACTTGGAAAGAAATGAACTGTCAGTGCTCCTCCATTACTTCCAAGTTTTTTTTTTTTTTTTTATGGTATCTACCTTGACCAGAAGGCCAATGAGAAAGTCATCACAAAATCTCCAGAACCTTCAAACCTACAAACTTGAAATTTGGCATGTATGTTCCTCTTGGCTTCTAGGTGCTCACTAAGAAAGGATTTTTTGAAATGATAATCAGAGCATTAGTATTTCCTATATTATTATTAACAAACTCTGATGCTAAGGAGTTCTGCTCCACCTCTCCACCTGAAAAGAAACCTGTTCCAAATGCAAAACACAAGCACAGGAGTTTCAGTTTCAGTTTCAGAGTACCAAGCAGTTTTCGTACAGAACAGTTGAGCTAAGCAACGCCCAGGCTCCTTGCTGTCTTCTTGCTCACACAGCAAATACTGTTTCAGTGTCCATGTTTAAGTTTCCAAACAGCCCTCAGCTCTCTCACACACTGACAGGATGCTAGCCAGATGAATACAGATGGATGCTGGTAGGCAGAGGCACAATTTCCCTCCTCCCCTTATTTTCCTCCCCCAAAACTAAGCCGGATCACATAGTTTTGTAGTGAAGCACAGATATAGAGCTAGTCTTCTATCTACCTCTATCTATCTATCTATCTATCTATCTATCTATCTATCTATCTATCTATCTATCTATCTATTTCAAAGCATTGATGCACTATGGCTACAACTATATTGTAATTTAGAATGGGAGGGAGTATGCTAGAATTTCACCCCGTTAAAAAAAATAATAATCTTAAGCTTTCTTTTATTAAAACTGAAGGCAGCTTTCCTTCCTAAACAACTGTTCAAATTCCTCCTCCCCCTAAAATTCCACTCAGTTACACACCTCCATAAAGTCTTAGCAACCCCTGCGCACACCTGAGAATAAATGCACTGAGAACCTGCAAAGCAAAGAATGGGAAAGTCAGCAGGGTCAAAAGAGGGAGCCATGAAGGGCAAATCTCCTCCTTTTCAAAATAATAGCAGAATATTGCCCAGAAATTATTCTGCAAAACAGGATGGTTGCCACCTGATTTAAAAAGCAAGCCCTTGAGGCTCTCTATATACATGGTCCAAATTTTGCCCAAATAGAATGCCTCCATCTTTTCCTTTTTCCCCCCTTTCCCCTCATTGCTGGCAGCAAGTAACATTTAGCAATGATGACGTTTATATTTTAGAGCCATTCTGAGGGGTACAAGGAAAAGGAAGCTGGAATCATTATTCTGTAAGAAAACTGAACTGGCTGACAAGGGCAAGGAGTCCTACTTGGAAAGTTCCCCTCAGTTGTGAAGAAAAGAGTAGATAAAAGAAGGTGGGAACTTAAGAAGCAGGACAGGTTCCCTGGGGGAGCCTTTTTTTGTGGTCACTTCTCTTGCCAAGATTCCTTCCTTATCAATGATGGATTTTCTTTTCTTTTTCTCTTTCTCTTTCCATATCAAAGGCAGGTGCCTCATCTGAGTTGCATTTTTCCATTGAGATCACTGGATATTCCCTGGTGATCTTTGAACAATCAGTTGCTCTTCACCTTTCCCTGAAGTGACACCTGGCATGAAAAGCTATCCAGATAAGCCCCCATTCTGGACAAAAACCTTTTCAACCCCATCCAGATCCTTCGACAAAACCCCTGCTGAGATAATGGCTGGTTTAAAAATAAATGTTTTTTTTTTTTAAAGTGGCATGCTTGACAGTGATTAACACAGAGCTGGTCCCAGGAAGCCGAAGGAAGGAAAGAATTCAATGAACAACCACAAACAATTATTCCTCTTCGATAATCACTACTTTAAGATGCTAACCGCACCTATAAATATTGCAAGGTGCCACATTTCTATGACTAATTGCCACAATAAATTGAAACTCAGTCACAATCTTACCAACTAAGTCTGGCAACTTGCTAGCTGAAGGAACAATAGTTCTTAGATAAGGAAACTTTGAGCTACTGGATAGTAGAACATGATGGATGGAAGCTAAATAGGCTGACTTGATGTATAAATGTATTTATTTGTATCCCGCCTTTATTATTTTTACAAGTAATTCAATAGTAATAGCACCTAGACTTATATAATGCTTCACAATGCCTTACAGCCCTCTCTAAATGGTTTAAAGAGTCAGCATATTGCCTCCCAACAATCTGGTGTTTCATTTTACCCTCCTCGGAAGGATGGAAGACTGAGTCAACCTTGAGCTGGGTGGGATCGAGCTCCTGGCAGTGGGCAGAGTTAGCCTGCCATACTGCATCTTCATCTTAATCAGGTGAAGGGAAGGAAGGAAAATAGCAATAGCTTAGACTTATATACTGTTTCACAGTGCTTTACAGCCTTCCCTAAGCAGTTTACAGAGTGAGGATATTGTCCTCAATCATCTGGGTCCTCATTTTATCAACGTTGGAAGGATGGAAGGCCTGAGTCAACATTTAGAATGTGGTATTGCAGGCTAATACCGCTCATACTGCCAGGAGTTCAATTCCTTGAACCTAGTGAGATTTGAACTGCCAAATTGCAGGCAGCCAGCAGTCAGCAGAAGTCGTCTGCAGTACTGCACTTTAACCACTGCGCCACTGTGGCTCATAAACATCCTATGTACACATCCTTCATATCCAATGAAACGTCAGCAAGAAAACAATCAAAGCACATCAAGGTATCCAACATATCCAACACAATTCCCACTTCCTGTTTTCCCTGCAACAACCTTGTGAGATGAGTTGGGTTGAGAGAGAGTGACTGGCTCAAGGTCACCCACTCCAAAACTAGAACTCACAGTCTCCTGGTTATTGGCCCAAAGTCACCCTGTTGGCATTCATGCCTAAGGTGGGACTAGAACTCACATGCCTAAGACAGGACTTGAACTTATAGACTCCAGCTTTCTAGCCTGGTGCGTTAACCACGAAACCAAATTGTCTCCAGTGATGCAAGGAAGAGGGCACTAAGTTGTTTCTGAAGGAGGCAGAAAAGAAGTCATAGAGGGGGTGGACTTCTTCTCCTACCTGAAATATTTTGAAGCACTATTCAGTTTGCCCCATCCCAAAAACTAAGCTTGGTCTGAAAACTGTCAAGCAAATTTGAATGGATCTTCAGGATGTTAGAAAAACCAGACAAACATTTGTCTCCATAATTATGAAAGCCCTAAGAGAAATCTTCCTCTCTATTTAGTCATCCATTATTTCTCTCTCCTTCCCATCTCATTCATGTGTCTGCGCATCATCATCAATACACACACACACACACACACACACACACACACACACACACACACACTGATGATCAGGCAGAGCTCACACCAGAGGTGGTATTCAGCAGGTTCTAACCAGTTTTGGAGAACCAGTAGTGGAAAATTTGAATAGTTTGGAGAACTAGCAAATACCACCTCTGACTGGCCCTGCCCTCATTTATTCTCTGCCTCCCGAGTCCCAGTTGATCAGCTGGGTCTTCTTTGGTTGCCCTGCACAGGAGAACAGAGCAGGTTAGTGGGGTGGGGAGGGAATGGAGATTTTGCGGTATCCTTCCCCTGCCATGCCCACCAAGCCACGCCCACCAAGTCATACCACATCCACCAAGCCACACCCACAGAACCGGTAGTAAAAATAACAATAATCCCACCACTGGCTCACACATATAAGCTCATCATATGTTGATTGGCTTCAGTAAGATGTGTGAATTTGCATGGATCATAAAGCAGTCCGTGTCAGTTAATCCGAATGAAAAGATCCCATTACTTTACCTGACCACCAACTTTGAAGGCATCTGAAATGTGAATCTTCCCAATGGAAAGGCATTCATTCCTAAGGTCACTTAGGACATCAAGAGATCTATGTGCCTGAGTAAGCCAGCCCCCATCATATACTATTATCCTTCTACAAAGACACTCAAGGAGGGGAAGATGTAGCACAATGAATGAGCACCTCTTCTGCCAGCAGGATGTTTCTAAATCCAGGAATGGATTCCCATGAATCTCCAGCCTGAAACTATTATTGTGGACCATGCTGAATTTCATGGCCCAGCAGTCTGCTTCAAACATATAGTAACATCTTTTTGCATTTGTGCTGAACCACCAATCTGTCCCATTTTGCTTCTTGTTTTCACTGTCCTTCCCAAGACAAATGGGGGAAACTATAAATCATGATATTGATCAACCTGAAGTAGAACAAGCCACTAAAGGCAATATTTGGGCTGGGTAGGACAGATCTGTTTTTCAATAGCAGTAATAAGTTAGTGGTATACATGGAATATTGATCATGTGTGTTATTGATGCATTGTGAGGTGTGGTTTGTGTTAAAAAAAAAAAAAAAAAGAGGCAACCCATTTCACCAGTTACATAAAAAGCAAAAATATCTAAGAGGTGAAAGCTGATCTTCAAAATCAGGGGTGTCAAATTCAAGGCCAGGGGGCACATCCGGACCGTTTGGGGTACTTAGATCTGGCCACAGTCACCACCAAGGCCACCCCAGCTGCCCAAGGTCAAACATAATCCTGATGCAGCCCTCGATGAAATCGAGTTTGACATCCCTGTTTAAAATCCTTGACTAGAAGTTAGCAAGCTGATACCCAGGAGAAAAAAAAGGGAGGCCATGAAAAATGACTTTTTTTATATAAAGATAGAGAAGTCAGCAATGCAAAATATTTACCATAGAGTGAAAGTAAGAAAGTTGTGTTGTTGTTCCCCAGTGGCTCTTGGTTGTCAAAGAAACTAGGTGTAATTTGATTCCCTGCACACTTCACATTTTGTTTTGTGCACAAAGAAAAGGTGTGCAAAGATCACGGCTGAAAGATGGAGGATGGTGCAGTGGGGAACTCCTTCAACACGGCAAGTGTGGAAACATGGCAATCGAAACAGGGGTAGGATTCTACAGGTTCGGATCGGTTCTATAGAACCGGCTGTGACAATTCTGTGCAGTTCAGAGAACCGGCAAATTGTGCCCCGAGCTGGCCTCTCCCCTCTTTGCCCACCCCATCCCACCCCTCCCCGCCCAGTCGGTCCTTATGATGCATGCACACCATCAAGCACATGCCTGACATCACTGACTGCCTTCTCTCCCACCCAGTCACTCCTTAAGGTATTTCTTTTTTCCCCTCCCAATAATCAGCTGTGCTGGGATTCCCCTCCCTGTCTTGTTGCTTTGCCCAGGAGGCTTCCCTTAAGCCCAGGAGGCAAAAAGAGGTGTGTGTGTGTGTGTGTGTGTATGCATGCTATGCTCCTCTCCCGCTCCATTTTTCCTGGGCCCCAGGGAAGCCTTCTGGGAGCAAAAACACCCCCCATGAGAGTTCCCTGAGGCCCTGGAGGCCCAAAACTGGGGCGGGGGGGTTGCTGCAAAAAAGAGTCCATGCCCACCTAGTCACATGGCCACACCCACCTGGTCATGCCTATAGAACCAGTTGTTAAAAAAATTGAATCCCACCCCTGAATGGAACGTTACATTGCAAAGCCCATCTGAGCTGCGAGGAAGGATCACAATTGAATCCTCCATTAACCCCAGGCAAATAGAGAGTTAAATGCCATCATACTTTACCTGTCTTCCTTTATAGGGTTGTGCATCACAGAAGAAGGAGCAGCCCATGGACGCTCGGTGCTTCTCCTGATCCTTGAGTGGCATTTTTAATTTAATTTCATCATAACTCTCTTGACCAAAGCGCTGAACTTTGGTCGGTGAGTCATAAGCAAAAATAAAGAGGCTCAATGCTTTCTTACAGCTCAATCAATTTCTCTCTTACGAAAGCAAAAGTTTTATTCCTTCTCCTCTTTGATCTCCTGTCTTTATTTTCTTCTTCTGCACGTGAAAGAATTTGTTAAAACTCCAGCTCATACTTTCAGACAACATAGACCTTGAAAACTGAGATTTTAGACGCAGGTTCATAAACAAACAAATCTCTGCAGTTGTTGAGTTAGTAACATGACTGTTCAGTGAATCTCCCTTGCTTTGCTTGTGAGAAGGTTGCAAAAGGGGACCACATGCTGCAACTGTCAAAAGTACATGCCAAGCATCTGAAGGTTGATCACATGACTATGGGAATGCTGCAATGGTTGTAAGTGTGAAAAGCAGTCACAAGTCACATTTTTCAGTGCCATTGTAACCTCAAATGGTCACTCAATGAATGGTGATAAGTCAAGGAATATCTGTAGTTGATAATGGATACTCATCTTGCAAGACCAACTCTAGGCAGCTAATTTAAGATTAAACACTCAAATACAATTAAATAACAATAAGTAAATATAAAAGACATATAAGGATGACAACAACAGTCAGTTAAAAGAAAAACTGTCTCTTGATTCCAGTTAATAGCAATAGCAATTGTATTGTGATGACCCAGGGTGGGATACAAAATAAACACAGTCACAAAAAACAAGTGAAGCCCCTTTTATTTCTTCACTTGGTTCCAAGCTCCAAATATCCTTGACTGGAGACAAAAAGAAACTCCCACACAAGCAGTTTCAAGGAGGAGGAAATGCCATTTAAATTATAAAGAGTAAAAAACAACACAAAGCAGGCAAGATAATGGCTTGAAGATATCCATAGATATTAGAATACACATTGGGAAGGATGCCAAACTCAGAGTGGAACAATAAACTAGAGATACTTCCATGCTTTGTTTCCAGCACTGGCCCGTACGCATGTCTGTCCTTTTATCCAGTTGTCACAGTTGCAGCCCATGAAGAGTATCAAGGCCCTCTCCTCCCCAGAAGACCACATATCTCCCTTATCCTCTCCTCCCTGCGTGCCACAGGATGGAGAGGGGATTGGCCTGGGTCCTCCTCTGACTGCCCAGCTGGCCTCTGCCCTTCCTCAGCCGCCTCCACAACCTCCAGAGCCACACTTCCACTCCCTGTCAACTGTTCCTCCTCTCCTTCAGAGTCAGTCTCCACCAGGGGTATGACAAGCACTTAGACTTATATACTGCTTCACAGTGCTTTCCAGCCCTCTCTAAGCAGTTTACAAAGTCAGCCTCTTGCCCTCAATAATCTGGATCCTCATTTTACTGAACCTCAGTAGGATGGAAGGCTGAGTCAACCTTTGAGCCAGTCAGAATTGAACTGCTGGCAGGGGGCAGAGTCAGCCTGCATCCTAACCACTGGGGGAAGGGAAGAAAGAAAGAAAGAAAGAAAGAAAGAAAGAAAGAAAGAAAGAAAGAAAGAAAGAAAGGAAGGAAGGAAGGAAGGAAGGAAGGAAGGAAGGAAGGAAGGAAG
>BLBF01000059.1:6390300-6410317 GCA_015471245.1 Laticauda colubrina | reverse complement strand
TAGAATAGAATAGAATAGAATAGAATAGAATAGAATAGAATAGAATAACAGAGTTGGAAGGGACCTTGGAGGTCTTCTAGTCCAACCCCCTGCTTAGGCAGGAAACCCTACACCACTTTAGACAAATGGTTTTCTAATCTCTTCTTAAAAACTTCCAGTGTTCCACTGGTTAATTGTTCTAACTGTCAGGAAATTTCTCCTTAATTCTAGGTTGCTTCTCTCCTTGATTTATTTCCACCCATTGCTTCTTGTTCTGCCCTTAGGGGCTCTGGAGAATAGCTTGACTCCCTCTTCTTCATGGCAGCCCCTGAGATAGTGGAAGACTGCTATCATGTCACCCCTATGTACACCAGTTCTTCCTTGGTTTTCTTTTGGGGAGGGCAAAGGGTGGCGGTATAAGATGGGAAGCTGAAGGCCATAAGGTGGGAAGCTGAACTTCAATGGTGGCGAGAAGACAGTACACATCAAGACCTCTTTTTAAGTGGATGTTTTGTCCACCAACCCCTCATGGAACCAATGTGTTAAAAGGAAAATGTTTCCCCTGTTCAGTTGTGTCCGACTTCGGGGGTGGCGCTTATCCCTTCCTAGCCAAGGGAGCCTGTATTGTCTGAAGACATTTCCCATGGTCCTGTGGCCAGCATGCCTATGTGCCAATGTGCAAAGAACATAGTTACCTTTTCACCAAAGTGGTACCTATTTATCTGCTCGCATTTGTATGCTTTCGAACTGTAGGAGCAGGGACAAGGATGGGAGCTTGCCCTATCCTGCAGCATTCGGGCCTCGAACCTGGGCTTTCCAGATGACAAGCTCATCATTTTTAACCGCTGAGTCAAGTGTTTAAAAGTAGAGATTCCCAAATTTTGGGCCACAACTCCTGAGAGATTTGTCAGCAAACTTGACAGAGGGTATTTCTGGGATTCAGATGTGCTTCATTCTTGTTTGACTTTTGGCCAGGAGCCTCCTTCTCTGTCCCTGTCTGCAAAGAGGACACCCATTTATAATACGTCAGGAACTTCTGTTTTGCTTCCTTCCTTTAGAAGGGATTTTTTAATAATAGGTTTGGGGGATGGAGAAATATTTGGGAAGCGCTGCTTTAAGCAAATGAGTCATTTTTATGAAAGTATGAAAGAAAGAAAAAATGAAGCTCTTAAAAAGTCAGGAAGTTGAACTGACTGGGTGTTATAACCATGGAAATAGTGTTCTTGCCCCCATTGTCACTTGCCTCAACTTAGCAAAGAAAAGAGCTGATCCTACTTCTATTGTAAAATAAGAAAAAAAAAACATCAGACATTTTGGCAGCCTAGATGAAACATTGCAGGAATTCTTTATTTTTCTTTCCACTACGATCGGCAGCTCTCCTATTTTTTTCTCACCTCCCTGCCACTTCTCATACAATGGAGAGGTATCAGCTGCCAATTCAAAGACCCCCCCAAAAAAGATAAAAAATAGTTTATATCTATTTTAGAGGGTTTTTTTTTTCATTGCCAGCCATTATTGAAATATCCACTTTGATTACCAAATTAATCACTGGGTTGCAAAGCCCATTATGGGTAATTGAGTCTGACAGTTGCAGGTATAATGTGAGCCCTCTCGCTTGCTTGCAAAGAGCTGGTGGAGGGTCTTTTTCTAATGCTATCAATATCCCCAAGGAAAAAGGCAGCTTCAGCCAAAATAAAAAATGTATGCCAGATTTTGGTTTTTAAACATCGTTCAACTTCATCTCTAGCTACCCCGATTTAGCAATGTTTCAGGAAGGCAATAAAAATGACTAAGGTTGATAACTGCCATGCAAATTCTTAATGGTTGCAATTACATCTCCCTTTCTAAAACAAGAGTTTTGAAACCACAGATGATGGGCCTAGAATGAGGAGGGGGCGGGGGGAGATAATAACTGACAATTGGGCAGAATATCCAAGGATTGCTTGGAGGTGACAGAACTGGACTGCTTTTCAAGCTCAGGAGCACTTATTAAGAATTATTGAACATATAATGAACTGAGAAGTCCTGGCATCCAAAATAGAGAAAGATGGTTGAAATACCTTATTTTCCAATCTGTTTAAAATGAGCTGACATCTGTTTGAAAGCTGTTACTCAAGTAGCTTTAACATACCAGAACAATGTCTTTGAATATTTGTAGCTTGGACTGGTAGGTATGTTGTTGGTTTAAACTCCCAGCTTGGTGATTCCAAGTGCATATAAAAATGCCTCTTTGAATGGGATGAAATGTTTGCAACCAAATCACCAAGTTTGGAGGGCAAACCAACAACATGTGAGAACTTGAGGGAGAGGAACCCATTCGAAATCTACTTTTCAAGACAAATTTTGGATTGTGACCTATGGAGAATCTATATATTTTGACATTTCTAACCTCTCTTTCAAAACCCACTATAGTGGGTTCAGCTTCTGTGTGTTCTGACCCAGTTCCCCCAACATGACAAACCCCCTGAAATGAAGTCAAAGATTCCTTTATTAAGAATGCCAGCAGCCCAGGCAAAAAGTTTTTCTCTCAATGCAAGCTAACATGTCCATCTGGCCATTGTATTTGCTAAGAATTGGAAAAATGATACAATACCAGTGCAGGAGGAAGTTATTAAGAAAATTATGGACTATGCTGAAATGAGTAAATTGACATTTGAAATTAGAGAAGAAGAAGATAAACAATTTTATATGATATGGGATTTGTTTTATCAATGGTTGGACAAAAAGACATGGTAATGTAATAGACTAGATAATTTTGTGATAAAAAATTAATAGATTGATATAAGACATAATATAGACATATATAACCATCGGTTGAAAGTATAACATAAATTCTAAGATAAAACATGGAACATCTCATATAAAATGATGGAATAGTTTAGTCATGGATGATTAAAAACTGATAAATATATAAACATATGTTAGTTTGACAATGTGAAAATTGATATAAACTAGGAGGAATGACTACAAAAGGATAGCACAAAAGACACACTGTATGTGTATAAAATGGAAGATGGTTTTTATGTTTTGTTTGTATCTGTTTGTCTTAAAAGATAAAAACTTAAAAAAAAATAAGTTCATCTGGCCAGAAGATGAATAGTTGTCTGCCACATCTATTCATCTCTAACCCCTGCCTTTTATCCCCAGAGCTAGAGTAGGGCTTCACTAGCAGTGGTGGCTCTTCTTTCCTCAGGGTTGGCCCATAGATTTCCACTGCTCTCCTCTCCTCTGCCTTCTGTGCATCTGCGTGTCAGGCACTGAGCCCAACTGTTCCTCCTCTTCCTCATCAGCCACCTCCAGACCTGGGGGCTCTTGACTCTCCATCTGAGGACGGACAACCCAAACACAATCTCTCTCTCTCTCCCTCTCTCTCCCTCTCTCTCTCTCTCTCTCTCTCTCTCTCTCTCTCTCTCTTTTTTTTTTTTTTCTTTCTTTCTCTCTCTGCCAGGTCCAGTCCCTCTTCCCCCTCAGAGCTCTCAGGTTGACTTGATGCTGATCCTGATTCCCACACCTCTTCCTCCTCCACCAATTCGACTGCTGGAGGGGTTGGCAGCCGACAGGCCACAACAGTGTGGGACAAGAGTTTTCAGAGTCCCTTCATAGATCTCTTTTGTTGGATGAAGATGTAATCAAACACTTCTGAGCAGAACTAGGGATTAGCAGAATCATGCAAGGGCTCTGTGGATCAGCATACTAATGGGGCTTCTGTGAATAAGCATTAGGGATTTTTACAATAAATAGTTTCCATAATGCACTTTTCAATATGCAAATAAATTGCAGCACCCCCTCTCTCTTTTGCAACAAGAGTGATTGAGTTTTTCCAGTGTTTCATCTTTACAGGTAGTCCTCGACTTACAATGGCTCATTTAGTCATGGTTCGAAGTTATAAAGGCACTGAAAAAAGTCATTTATGACCATTTTTCCAACCTTAACACTGTTGCACCATCCTTATGGCTACATGATCAAAATTCAGATGCCTGGCAACTGCTTATGACAGCCGCAGTGTCATGGGATCCCCTTTTGCGACCTTCTTACAAGCAAAACTAGAGAAACCAGATTCACAATTGTGTTACTAACTTAATCATTGCAATGATTCCCTTCAAACTGTGGCAGTAAAAGCTCCTTCCAATGGGGCAAAATTCATGTAAAAACTGCCTCGCATAGCAACAGAAATTTGGGGTTCAGTTGTGGTAATAAGTTAAGGATTATCTGCATTGGCTCCTAGTGACCACAGGAAGAAGTCTATGCAATTTCCTTGGCAAAGTTTTCAGAAGTGGTTTGCTGTGATTTGTCCTTGCCTCCCTCTTCCTGTGGCTAAGAGAAAGACACTGGGCTAATGTCACTCAACTGCCTTTTGTGTCCAAGGCAGAACTTGAACTCAATTTCCAGGTTTCTAGCTCAATACTATTAACTACAATACAAGCAAGGCTCTTATTTTGCCTCCGCGTAAACTTTCTTCATGCCAAATCAACTGGTTTTTGTGAGTCAAGATATGAATGCAGTGCTATGCAGGGAGTCTTAGAATGCAATAATACAAAACAATTGCCAATGAAGTTGTCACATCAACACATAAATGCACACAAAGGTAAGATTATAGTGAGACCAACTAGAGCTGTTGGAGAGATGACTCTGCTATGCTATTAAGCTGAAATTCCTATATACTCCTTCCTTCCCTCCTCTTTCCCTTTCCCTTCCTCTTCTATTAATTTCTTTTCTTTCCTTCCTTCTCCTGCTCTCCCTTTCCCTTCCTTTCCCTCCCCTTTCTTTTCCTCCCTCCCTCCCTTCCTTCCTGTCATTATTCCTAATATTAATTTTGAAGAGGAAAAGGATGTGCATCGAAAAAAGTTATAGAGAAAAAAAAAACCTAGACCACCTTTGTAACCCTAATTCCTTCTGCAAGAAATTTACAGACATGTTCAAAGGAGAACTTCCCTATTCAAACTCATTACTGCCCTCTTGTGGCCAGAATGCTATTACACGATTGCATTGGAGGAGAGGAGGAAAGGGGAGGGGAGGAGAGGAAAGGAGAGGGGGAAGATAACCCTGAGTTTGAAACTATAAGGGAAAGAGAAGAGAAGGTTAAGAAGGCTGAGCTGGAGGGAGGGGTCAAGCATGTCATAAGCCTTGAGTCTCTTTGCATCTGCAAGAGATCTAAGTCCAGCCCACTTGAATTCCATTGACTCTTATCTGGCACCAATTTGCTTTGACTGTTAGTAGTTCAGATTCCTGTAGACAGCATTAGTATTAGATACAATATACCTGTATTCATGTGAAATGCAGGGACTCCTGATTTCCTATGCTTGGCAGTCATTTTCATTTTAGTATGATTAAAAACAGAGATATGTTTTTCCCCCAACAATTTGTTCTGTTGTTCCTGTAAACTTTTTAAGTGAACCCTGAAGCATTGCAAACCTAGAAATCATGCCCCTGGGAATATATCAGCATTTCGGAATCACTTTGCAATGGGCCTCCATCAAAACGCCACAAAGTGCCATGAAATTAAATATTCAGTTTCTGAAAATGCCAACCCAAACCCGTCATTGTCTCAAAATAAAAGGATGATTTCAAATTGCAGCCAAGCCCCAAACCTGCCATTTTACTAGTGTTTCTTCATACTAAAAGAAAAAAAAAAAAAAACAACGAGATTGAACAGACCAACAACATTGTTTCTAAATGTCAATTTACAGTGATAAATTGTGTTTTGTAATTTCCCTCAGAAGAAAATTGAATTTTTCTTCCTCTAGACTCTGTATTTTCCCATGAGAATAACTTCAGCTAAACTTCACTGAACTTTTCTCTGGGCAAATTATGATTCACACTTTGAAATCTAAAGAGAACCTTTGTTTAATGCTGGCAAATGCCATAGAATCTAATCACATCAATATTTTGTCATGAATTTGTCTCCAAACAATCTGACAAGTCTCTGGGAAAAACCTCAATGGATCAGAATAGAGCTGGAAGGGACCTTGGAGGTCTTCTAGTCCAACCCTTACTCAAACAGGAGAACCTATACCATCTCAGACAAATGACTGTCCAATCTCTTCTTAAAAACCTCCAGTAATGATCCACCTACAACTTCTGAAGGCAAGTAGTTCCACTGGTTAATTGTTCTCACTTTTAGGAACTTTCTCCTTAATTCCAGGTTGCTTCTCTCCTTAATTAGTTTCCATCCATTGTTTCTTGTCCTGCCTTCTGGTGCTTTGGAGAATGGTTGACCACCTCTTCATTGTGGCAGCCCCTCAAATCCTGGAATATTGCTATCATGTCCCCCTTAGTTCTTCTTTTCTCTAGACTAGCCAAACCCAAACCCTACAACGTTCTTCATATGATTTTGTCTCCAGGCCCTTAAATCAACTTCGTTGCTCTTTTTTGCACCTTTTCCAAACTCTCAACATCTTTTGTTGTAATGTGGTGACCAAAAGAGGATGCAGTATTCCAGGTATGGCCTTACTAAGGCTTTCTAAAGCAGTACTAATACTTCATGTGATTTTTGATTCTACGCCTGTATTTATACAACCAAGGATTTTATTAGTTTTTTGGCTGCTGCCAAACATTGCTGGCTTACCTTTAAGTGCTTGTCCACAAGGACTCCAAGACCCTCTCACAGTTACTATATTTGAGGCAGGTTTCGCCTAATCTGTACCTGTACCTTTGGTTTTTCCTGCCTAGGTGTAAAACCTTGCTTTTCTCTACACTAAATTTAAAAAGAAAGAAGTTGATAATTCCTTTGGTAAGGCACAGCCTTGTCTCCACACCACCAAGTCCCTTTTAGATTGAACCCAGCAGGAGGAAAATCCTACTGAGCCCAAAGTTACTATTTTACTCAAAGTCACAAAGTCCTGATAAAAACAGTGCAGCCCTTATGTTGGAGCTGAACTACAAGCATAAGAGTCATGGTGGTGCAGTGGTTAGAGTGCAGAACTGTGGGCTATATCTGTTGACTGCTGGCTGCCTGCAGTTCGAATCCCACCAGGCTCAAGGTTGACTCAGCCTTCCATCCTTCTGAAGTTGGTAAAATGAGGACGCAGATTGTTGGGGGCAAGAGGCTGACTCTGTAAACTTAGAGAGGGCTGCAAAGCACTATGAAGCGGTACATAAGTGTATGTGCTATTGCTATTCCAAAGAAGCAGTTTTGAACAATTTTAAAGAGATATCTCAATTTTAAAGAGATATCATGCTCTTTGTTGATGTCTACTTTTAAATTAGAACTTTAAAGGTGAATGAGGGTGATGAAGAGGAGGAGGTGGCTCAGCTGGAATTATTAAAATTGGGTAATTAGGGAAATAAATGCTGAATGTTACCCCAGATAAAGTCAGTTGGTTCTTTCCTTCTTTTCCTTTTTTTCCCCCAGCCCACTTGTGGATTTATGATTTATTTTTAATGTTTGATTCTTTTTTTGGGGTGGGACATTCAAGGTAATGACCGATCCAGTAACAGAATAAGCAACAGAAAAAGGGACATTGAAATGGTATGTATGAGAAAGAGAAAGAGAGGGAGGGAGGGAGAGAGAGAGAGAGGGAAGGAGGGAGAGAGAGAGGGAGAGAGAGAGAATACACATGTGTATACACACACACACACACACACACAGACACACACACATTTGTCTACCTGTTTGTGCCAAGCTGGAAAAAAAAGTGGGGGCAGAAGTGTTATAGAGCCTGCAACACAACTAGCATTTATTTTTCTTTTTGCACTTATCATATACTTTACCCCATTTAGAAAACAAACAAACATGTAAGCAAATGCAGAGCTGTCCTCTTTGTATTTCCAGCTTTGTAAACTGTCATTTTCCTTCAGCTGGCAGCCCGAAGAAAAGAAAAGTGGAAGACCAAACTCATTTTTTCTGTGATCTCTACCACTGGGGGGGGGGGGGGAGAGGTCCTCAGAACAATAGACGTGGAACAGTTGCTTCCTTAGTTTTTCCAGGATTGATCCAGTGTGTGAATGGACATATGCCCCAAGCCCGCTGACTCAGATTTAGGAACAGCTTTATGGCAAGAACAAACATTATTGAGGGTACACAAGAACTAAGTTGAATTCAAAGATGGAGGAAGGAGACCTCTGAGCAAGGAATAACATTAAAGAAGCCTTGGTTGTGCAGTGGTCAGAATGCTGTATTGCAGGCAAATTCTTCCCACTGCCAGGAGTTTGATCCTGACCGGCTCAAGGTTGACTCAACCTTCTGTCCTTCTGAGGTTGGTAAAATGAGGACCCAGATTGTTGGGGGCATTATACTGACTCTGTAAACCACTTAGAGAGGGCTGTAAAGCACCTTGAAACAGTATATAAGCATAAGTGCTATTGCTATTGGTAAAGGACAATATGACTGAAGGATCGGACTTCCCTTATACTATTTGGAAGGCTCTGAATAGGTTGAGAGTTGGAATGCCTAAATGCAAAATCAATCTTCTCAAATGGAGGGTCTCAGCAGGTCACAGCATGTTGTATGAATGTGGAGAGAAACCAGAGCCCAACCTATCTGCTGGTATGTCAGCTACTACCAGAAACATGTACCAATAATTACTTATTTTTGGCCCATGACAAAAGCCAAGAAATGGCTTCGTTCTAGCAGTTTTAAGTTTGATCTAGACATGGATGAAGAAGACATTGTTTCCTTTGAGGAAGACTGTGGTGAAGTCTTCCTTGGGATGTCTTCCTTTGGGACCAATGGGATCCCCTCATGTCCAAGAGTGAAAAGAAGGAGCCACACTCCTTCTTCCCTTCATTCTCTTTTGCTTTTCTCTCATGAAGCTTGCAAAGGCTGGAGGAGTTTTCCCATTTTGTAAGTGATAGAAAAAGCTGTGAAGAAGAAACAGGAGACAACAGGGAGGCTATGAAGCTCTACAAAATGCCTTGTTGAAGCAGATTGCCTCCTGCCTTTATTTGGGTGAAGAAATGCCATTCTTCTGCAGCATCAAAATTTTCATCAGAGCAAATCTTTTTTCCAGTCTTATCTAAAATACAGGCTTCTCCTGAAATTCAGTTCTGATTTTGGACTTCAGCTAGGATACCAGTCCAACTGATACGGCCAGCAGAGAAGACCTGGAAGAGTTGCATTCCTGGAATTTGGAAGGGGCTAAATTGCCAACCCATAACTGATGTTTATCTTTCCCTATTTAGTGAACATCCAACATAGGGCTTCTATACGCATTTAGACAAAAGCACAATCTATTGTCTATATATCGTCTATTTCTGAGTAGACTACAGGCTGTCAAAGAAAAGTCTGAGTCAAAGGAATTTGTCTTGGTGTAAATACTCTCAGTATACATAAAAGAAAGATACATTCATCAAGAATCGAGAATCATAAGGTACAACACTTAATAATAGTCATAGGGTACAATAAGCAATCAAATCATACGAGGAAAGAGTCAATGTAAATTTTAAGGATACAAGCAACAAAGTTACAGTCATACAGTCACAAGTGGGGTCTCCTGGTCTAGCAGGTGGTTGGACTGGAAGAGCTCTAAGGTCCCTTCCAACTCTGTTATTCCATGTTTTGACCTTTAAGACCAATATGAGACAGTCAGAAGAGGAGAATGCCCGGTGAAAGCTCATGGGGACCACAGCCTTTTTTTCTGAATAGAAACATATTATATTCAGTGTTTGTTGAGGAAATGCAACAGCATCTGTGTCCATGTGCCACCAAAATATGTGAAGACATTATAGCAGAACAGAACCTAACAGAAACAAGAAAGCAAGTAGGCCTCACAGCGATGGAGGGATCCTTATAAACAAAGCAATATTACATGGAAATAGAAGATTCCAGATTTGGGGTTCAAATGAAATGACAAATGGAAATCAATTCTCAAGGATCAAATGGGGAGATAAGGCAGAATATATAGTCTCAGCTAAGCCCCTCTCCATCTATCTCTCAATCCATCCATTTATCTTAGATGCAGAGCTGACAGTCCAGGCATGTCAAATGCTCCATAAATCAGAAGCAGAGGGATGAGTGCAGGGCAGCCCGCACCAGAGCAGCAACTGCCACAGTTATAAATCAGAATCTAATTCCATCTTGCAAGATGCCTCATCTGATTAATTTATGCTGCCATTTTTTTTTACTCCATCAGCTCCCTCTCCCTACCTCCCTCTCTCTCTTCTCTCCCTCACATCTCCTACATATGGATTCCCAATTCAGGATGACTTGAACTTGATGGAAAATAGGCTATTCTTTTTTTACTCTTTATAGGAGTATCTTTATAGGAGATAGGATGGTAATAGCAAGGAAACAGGATCTGGGTATGGAGTGTGGAAGGAGAATATGGATATAAATAGAAGCAGGGCTCACTTATGACCATAAAATAATAATGATTACAACAAGAATAATCTTAACAATATCCATTCACAGGAACTGCATTCCCATTCCATATTTAGTAGCTATGGATTTTTAAATCACAGCTTGTAGAGTTCAGTTAGTGGCACATCTACTGCTGTATGAAAATTTCCATTCTAAAGTCCTTCTTCATACAAATAGGGACTGAAGCAGAAGTGGTATTCAGCTGATTCTGACCAGTTCTGGAGAACCGGTAGCAGAAATTTTAAGTAGTTTGGGGAATTGGCAAATCCCACTTCTGACTGGTCCTGCCCCCATCTATTCTTTGCCTCCCGAGTACCAGCTGATCTGCCCTGCACAGGAAAATGGAGCTGGAAAGCAGGTTAGTGGAGTGAATGGGGATTTGGCAGTATATTCTTCTCCTGCCATGCCCACCAACCCACGCCCACAGAAACCATAGTAAAAACAATGAATCCCACCACTGGGCTGAAGTTGTAAGTTTGTAATATCTAGAAAGCTTAAATTCCCAACATCCGTCCACAGTATAGAGATGCAAACCGGTCAGAATGCAGCTCTATTTATGCCTGTTACTTGCTTCTTAAAACCCCCAGGAAAATTTACATTGGAGTTAAGCTAGTGGTTAAAATGAAGAAACATTTTCATGAGCCAGCACAGGGGGAAAAAAACCTACAGTCCTGCAAAGTTTTATAATATTCTCAATTAAAATATATATCCAACTGGTGTATTCTGGGCATAGAGGCTAAGCAGGCTAGTCCAGGTTAGTATTTGGATGAGCAACCTCTAGGGATAGTTGCACAGAGAGGCTGAATGAATATCTCTGAAGCATAAGGAGAGGCAAGGAGGCAAGTGAAGAAACATGGTTTGTGATGGCTTGGGGTAAATTCTACCCCTTGCGTGCAGGGGTGTGGCATTGTTAATATAGGTTTTAAGGAATAACTGGCATCCTGCTGTCACAAGGCAAGTTTTATCCTTTTGGCCTCATCCTAGGTAGAACAGACACTGTATACAAAGTAAACAGTGCTAAACCACCTCCATATTGTTGCTAAGAAGAAGAAGAAACATGGATGAATCCACTAGAAATTTTTAAGAAGAGATTGGACAGCCATTTGTCCATAATGATATAGGGGGATGAATGAGAAGGTCCCTCCCAACTCTATTATTCCCCATCCAACAATGGTTAGAATCAATGGTGGGATTCAAAATTTTTACTACCGGTTCTGTGGGCATTGCTCCGTAGGTGTGGCTTGGTGAAGTGGCAGGGGAAGGAAACTGCAAAATCCCCTTTGTCTCCCCATCCCATTAACCTGCTTTCCAACTTCGTTCTTCCATGAAAAGAAGGGAGGCAGAGAATAGATGGGGCCCAGTCAGAGATGGTATTCCAAACTACTCAAAATTCCCGCTATTGGTTCTACAGAATTGGTCAGAACCTGCTGAATATCACCTCTGGTTATAGTGCAGTACTGCAAGCTACTTTTGCTGCCTGCCAGCAGCTGCAATTTTGCAGTTCGAATCTCACCAGGCTCAAGGTTGACTCAGCCTTCCATCCTTCTGAGGTCATTAAAACGAGGACCCAGATTGTTGAGGGCAAGAGGCTGACTCTGTAAACTACTTAGAGAGGACTGCAAAGTACTGTAAGTGGTATATAAGTCTGCTATTGCTGAGTGCAATTGCTATTCCAAATCCATGAAGTCATCAGGAGCTGAGCCTGCCTCAAAAGGAAACATTACTGTGCTGGGGTGGTATATCTGCCCATGGTTTGAGCAAACCATTTTTCTAAACGATTCTGTTGTAGCTGAATCAGTCCAGATGGAAAATTGAGTGCCTCTTGCCGTAGTTAAAACAACAAAGCCCAAAGAACTTTTTGAAAATTAGATGCCACATTGCAGCCTATTTTTCTGGCAGGGAAAATTTAGTGAAATGAACCCAGTTGAGGGAAGATTCATTTCCCGTTATCTTCCTCTGCCGAATCACCTAATAACTGGAACCTAACAGAGATAGTAAGCAGTGGAACAGATAAACCAAAAACTGAATTCACACCTGGTCTTTAGCCAGGCAGTTAGATAATCCTCTCCCTTCCAAATTCTTGAGGAAAAACACAGCCAGTGTAGATCAGAGCCCAACCACAAACGTTCAAAATCACTTACCTCACCCCAATTTACTTAGAAAGATGCATGTGAGACTGACATTCAGGCCATCTGGAGCTATTTGACTTAGTTCTCCTCATGTCCTCTTTTCCTCAGCCATGCTAAATTAATAAAGGTCTGCGGGAAGTATCAAGAGATGTTTAATTCTTTTTTGCTCATTTGGAGAAGCCATTTTAGGTTTGGTTTATGGGGCATTTCTGCTAAAAATGAGGCTTTAAATGAATCACCAGGGCAGAGTTTAAGAAACTAGAAAGGCAGTGATGCATACATAAGGTCACCACTCCTGTCAAACTGTTTCTAAAAAGCTTGGAAATGAAATGATCGCTTTCAGCAAGTGGGACTCACCAGCCTGGATTAATCTTTTTCTTTCTTTCTTCCTTTCTTTTTTTTTTTTTTTTCTCCTGACAGACAATAAAATTCATAAGAGTCAAAATCAGAAGCTCAGTTCTATAAGATGCAACCCAAAGCATTTCCTTCTCTCAAGACCGCTTTGTATTTGAATGAATTGAGCTTTTGAGAAAGACATCCGATCTTTACAAAAAAAAAAAAAAAAACACCTCCCAGTGTCATTTTCCTCCATCAACCCAAGTGATGGAGAATAAATTTATTCAGTCCCATTTAAAAAAAAAAAAAAAAAACACCGGACTGAGCCAATTTTAACCTTCCAAATGTATATGCAAACCAGAACACCCTTACAGTTGTAACTAAAAGAAAGGTGGAGGGGGAAAGCCCACAAGATGAATATGTCAAGAAGAAGTCTGCAGAAGGAGACATTTAATAGTGGAAGTTCTTCATAAATTTCTATCATGTTACACAGAGGTGGTATTCAGCCGGTTCTGACCGTTCGGGAGAACCAATAGCAGAAATTTTGAGTAGTTCGGAGAAGCGGCCATTGGCACCTCTGATTGGCCCTACCAACCTCATCTCTTCTCTGCCTCCCATTGAGTCCCAGCTGATCGGCTGGGTCTCCTTTGGTTGCCTGCATAAGAGAACAGAGCTGGAAAGCAGGTTAGTGGAGTGGGGATGGAATGGGGATTTGGCAGTTTATCCTTCCCCTGCCATGCCCACCAAGCCACGGCCACCAAGCCATGCCCACAGAATGGGTTGTAAAAAAAATGGAATCCCACCACTGATGTTACAGGGAAAATGCTTCCTCACAGTACATACATTACAAAGGGCACACCTATGTTTACTTGACTATTTTTTATAGATTCCCAGTTTAATGCAGAAAGAAGAGGAAATTAACCTGATCAGCAAAATGAGAATTTTAGAGAAACTCAGGGGTTTTACCGATTGATGGATCTTGATAGAAATGACTTGTTCATATTATTATAAAAACAAAAAAGTTTTGTTTTCTACTGCAGCTGTCGGAAATCAATGTTTCTTTTTCTTTTTTTCCCCTAACCTTCCTCCCTTTTCTTCCCCCTATTTCCTCCCTTCCTTTCTCCTGTTTACTTTTGTATCTTATTTTATCTCATAACTCAATAAAATGTTAAACTAAAAACAAAAAGAATTTTAGAGAAACTGAAATGGATAGAATGTTAGTGGCTGCTCCATCACTGAAGGTTTTTAAGAGGACAAACATTTGTTTGAAATGGTATAGTGTTTCCTGCTTGAGCAGGAGGTTGGACTAGAAAACCTCCAAGGTCCCTTTCCAACTCTGTTATTTTGTTATATTATTATTCTGTTATTTGCTTTTCCTAAAATCTGATTAATCTCATCCAATGTATGCAGAGGACAAAGGAAAGGAAAAAGGAGTTTTATAATGGAGTTCTCGGTGCCCCCTGAATTTGGTTGCTTGCTTGCAGATGTTTCATTACTCAACAATGCCCAATATTACCAAGTTGGACAATGAAACAACTGAAAGCAAAGCTCAGAGAGCACCACGGACTCCAGAGGTCAACCCTGAGCTGCATATATTCCCTCCTATTGAGAGGATATAATGTTTAAACCTATAGAACTTGGAACACAGTTGAACAATTGAGTAGACAACATACTGGTATCATCGTAATGAACAGCCAAAGGGATTGTTGTGGTTCACTGGCAGTAGGTGCGGATGGCTGAAGAGAGTGAGGACTCAGATGAGGGGGCAGGACCACTAGGGAGTGGACTGCTGCCTTTAGAGATTGTGGAGGCTGGCAGCAGCATTGAGGAAGTTCCCGAGGAGCCTGTGCCAAGTGTGTGTGTGTGCAGGGCTGCTTGTAGGAAAGAGCAGCTGCAGCAGCATGGGCGACTCAGGAGTAAGGCTGCAAGGTAATGGCCCCTCCTTCAAGAAGATAAAAGCCAGCTCTGAAGCAAATGTTCTTTGCAGGAAGCAAAGACATTTTGAAACTCAGCCTTGTGGACATTACAGTATCTTAAGTTGGTATTTGAAGACTCTTGTGTTGTGAAATATTTCTTATCTGTGATTCTTGGCAGTCTCGCATAGTTTTGGCAAGGTTTGTGTTCATCAAAGTTAATTAGTTTGCAGCAGCCTTTTAACTGGGGATTCATAAGACTCATTAAAAGGTTTCTGTTTCCTTTGGTTATTGTTTGTTTTATTGGAAAAGGGTTTGGGTCAGAACAGGGATATGAGTTTGCTTTTAAAGTTTGCTCTTTAAAAATATTGTAGCAGTTCCAGCCAGACATTGATTAAAGCTATATTTCTATAATTAAATCTGTGATCTCTGTCCTTACAGGCAACATTAGACATTCCAACTAATTATAAGAATTATTCGTCTAGCAATGTGGGCTATCAAAAACACACAACAAAACTCCCAGGACAAGCCTGATTGGATTAAACCTTAGTTTGGGTTGAGTTAGGTTAGGAGTCAGCCTTTTAAATAAGATAATGTTTGCTACTGGTCATAAAAGTTTAGGAAATGGTTCAACAGTTTGTGTAAATCCACTTTGCTGAATTGTCAAAATGATTTATTGAAAGCTTTGGTGTTCTTTGCCAATAAAGACTAGCTGAAGACTTAAGTTCTGTGACTCTATCCATGCTTATATTCCCACGCATGATGGAGTTTTCATCTGATTTAGAGACATAGCATTGCATGTGTTGTGTATGATCCATTCAAGTTCACTGCCATTTTTGACCCTCTTTTGATGTCCCACAGAAGTACCAAGATCAGGAATTAGCCTTCCTTTGAGTCTTATCCAAAGTAAAGAAACACACACACCGAGATACAAAAGTCATTAAGTAGTGATAATCCAATTTTACAAGAAAACTTCAAAATTATGGTGGTTACTTGATGTGTAGCATACTTCACTCTTTCTCTTCACAGTTCTAGGCTGCATAAACAGAGGGATAGAATCAAGATCACGTGAAGTGTTAGTACTACTTTACAATTCCTTGTTAAGTCCACACTTGGAATTCTGCATCCAGTTTTGGTTGCCCCAATGTAAACAAGATTTTGACACTCTAGAAAGAGTGCAGAGAAGAGCAACAAAGATGATTAGGGGACAAGAGGATAAAATATATAAAGAATGATTGCTGGAACTGGATATGTCTAATCTTATGAAAAGAAGGACTAGGGCTGACATAATAGTAGTCTTCCAATATCTCAGGGGCTGCCCCATAGAAGAGGGAGTCAAGCTATTCTTCAAGGCACCTGAGGGCAGGACAAGAAGCAATTGATGGAAACGAATCAAGGAGAGAAGCAACTTAGAACAACGGAAAAATTTCCTGACAGAACAATTAATCAGTGGATTAATTGCCTCCAGAAGTGGTGAATGCTCCAACACTGGAAATTTTTAAGAAGAAATTGGACAACCATTTGTCTGAAGTGGTGTAGAGTTTCCTGCCGAAGCAGGGGGAAGACCTCTAGAAGACCTCCAAGGTCCCTTCCAACACTGTTATTCTAATTCTAATTCTTTAGTCATCTGTTTTCTGGTGCCAACACGTCTACATTGCTTTGACAAATTTCATCTTATAAGAATGTGTGTGTGTGTGTGTGTGTTTATGTGTGTGTGCATTGGACATCAACTATTGAAACCCACTAAAATACCCACTTTTGCAACTAACATTTATCTGAGGGGTCTTTGATGCTCTCTGAGCTTGGTGGTTTTCTTGCAGATGTTTCATTACCAAAACCACCAAGATCAGAGAGCATCGAGGACCCCTCATTTCAACCCAGAGCTACAAATATTGTTTTTTATTTGATATAACATTTCTCTCTGCAATTTTTCAGCAGTTCTTGCTCAGTATCCCTCCAGGCCTTCTTTGACCATTCACTCCACTTACCCCACGCTCGATGCATTGGGTCATCCCCAAATCATTTCACAAGAGAAAAAGGCCAGGCTTCTTTGAGCTGTCAAAATTCTGGGTTGTTAATGAATAGTAATCTCCAGTCCACAAAGCCAATCTGAGCATCAATCAATCAATGGATTAGCATATAAATATCTTAAGGAGCAGAAAGACACACACATGCACACAAAAAGCCAGCCGTAATCAGAGTTCGTTTGCCAATTATATAAGGATAATCATTGTCCAGACATATCCATGTTTGTAGATGATTATTTGATTCCCTGAACCCCAAAGTGTCTTTCGTTACCATTCAATGATGCAATAATAGCAGGTTTCAGGGGTGGGAGGAGAAAAGACGTTGGAAAGCATATAGCTCAGCTGACCAAGATGATTAGGGGACTGAAGGCTAAAACATACGATGAACGGTTGTAGGAACTGGGCATGGCTAGTTGGAGAAGAGAAGGACTGGGGAGACAGGATAGCAGTCTCCCAGTCCCCTAATCAGGGGTGACATTCAGTTGGTTTGGGTGAACTGGATATTAAATTTACATGTGGTTTGCCAAACCAATAGTTGAACCAAACAGCTGGCCCTGCTCACTCCACCCTGCCCCTTCCAGGAGTCTCCCTGTGTCCCCTTTTGGATGAAGGTAAGTGCAGGGTCCACGTGGAGGCTCTGGGAGGGCAAAAAGTTCCTGAAGTCTGGAAATGGGCCTGTTTTGGGATTTTGGAGCCTGGGAGAGGCTATTTTCATACTCCCAGAAGTCCAAGGGAAGGCTCTGGACTTTGGGGAAGATGAAAACCAGCCCCCCTGGAAGTTCCAGAAGTCTGGAAAGAGGTCTGTTTCTGGCTTCCTGAGGGCCTCCAGAGAGGGAGGGAGGCCACTTTTGCCCTCCCAGAGGCATGAGGGAAGCCTCTGGACTCTGGGGAAGGTGCAAAATGGCCCTCCTGAAAGTTCCAATAAGCCACACCCACCATGGCCATGCCCACCCAGCAACCAGGCAGAGAACCAGTTGTTGGAATTTTTGAATCCCATCCCTGCCCCTAATCATCCTGGTTGCTCTTCTCTGCACTCTTTCTAGAATCTCAAGATCTTTTTTATAGTGTGGTGACCAAAACTGGATACAATATTCTAGGTGTGGTCTTACTGTTCAAAAAGATGTCGTGGTGACTCTGATTCCCTTCCCTTTTTCCTTCTATCAGGGTGTGCAGAGCTGGTTCGGAAAACTTTCCCAACTTCTTCACTCAGGGTGGTGTGGTCCATGAGGAGCAAATCAATATTTCTTGCAAACAAGTGGTTCCTTTCCCCTCTTATTTCCTTCAGCCTATATCCAGTTGATTTCACTTGCAGTCCCAAGCGGCGTCTCATTGCCCGACTTGTATTTTAGTCTCTGACTAACAGGGGCAAGTGATTAGCTGGGTCAACTGCCCTTAAGAGACATGGTTGCTGTGAGGGATAATTGAATGTTATCCTAGTAAAACAAAGGGGAACAAGATGTGGTAGCTATAACCTCTTGAAATAGGCTCTGCACACAGCCTGTTCATCCTTCCCTACAGGCTTTGGCTTTGTTAGAATAAGATTATGAACCCTCTTCTTTGGAAGAAACTTCATCATTTCCCACATATTTCCCATTGGTCATAGGCAGGCAGGATCAATAAAGATATCAGCCCAAAGAAACAGCGGCAAAGACAAAGGTTTGTAATGAATTTCAGGCCCAGGAAGACAGCCCAAGCATGAATATGGTCCTCTGGGGATTTCCAAGGGGAGCTCCTCTTTCCAACATCCACCCCTGGTATTTCCCAATGGAAAGGGGGTAAACTAAAGTGGAGAAATCACACTTGTTCTAGCTCTTTTAGTGCAAAGATGTCTCTAGTTCACTTTGCTGAAGGAATTGTTTCTTCATGATTGAAGGAATCACATTGTTTCTGAAGGAAGAGGAAAGCAAGGGAAGAAGGAAATGGTGGACCTCAAACTCGGGAAAAGAAGGAGCAAGATATGTTGTATGGAACATGCTGGAAAAATGCTCTGCATCAGCAACCTATTTTAATTTATTTATATCTTGCCTTTATGATTTTTTACAAATAACTCAAGGTGGTGAACTTATCCAACACATACCTTCCTCCTCTTATTGTTTCCAGAACAACGACACTGTGAGGTAGGTTGGGCTGAAAAAGAGACAGAGAGGGGGGGGAGGAAAGAGAGAGATCCAAAATCTCCGCTAGTTCAACCACATGAGAAAATACATTGATAACTGTTAGTTATCACCTCTCCCCCAGTAAGGTGTCATTTTTGCAATCAAGCCAAACTGCAAATCAGCAGAGGAAAGAACTTTTGATTGAACAGCTGTGGAAATGTTAAGGGAATGAAAGAGTCAGCCGAGCTCATTCTTATATGTTTTCCACTTATCCTGGTTTACAGCAGCTTCTATATCAAGCCCTTTGCTTGTGTTGGGACTGTACCAGATGTGCTCACAAATTTGAGGGAATTGGTGCATCTGGTGTGCACAAACACTGGTGAATGCTGGCTGACATGAATAACATAAGAATAGCAATAGCACTTAGACTAATACACTACTTCACAGTGTTTTCCAGCCCTCTCTAAGTGATTTACAGAGTCAGCATATAGCCCCCAACAATCTGGGTTCTCATTTTACCCACTTCAGAAGGATGAGTCAACCTTGAGCCGGTAAGAATTGAACTGCTGGCAGTTGGCAGAATTAGCCTGCAATATTGCATTCTAACCACTGCACCACTACAACTCTGGTTGGAAGATTTCTTTCTTGCAAAATCATCCATACTATCAAGTTGGGATGGGATGGGATGGGATGGGATGGGATGGGATGGAATGGAATGGAATGGAATGGAATAGAATAGAATAGAATAGAATAGAATAGAATAGAATAGAATAGAATAGAACAGAACAGAACAGAACAGAACAGAACAGAACAGAACAGAACAGAATTCTTTATTGGCGAAGTGTGATCGGACACACAAGGAATTTGTCTTGGTGCAAATGCACTCAGAGTACATAAAAGAAAAGATTCATTCATCAAGAGTCAAGAATCATAAGGTACAACACTTAATAATAGTCAGAGGGTACAAGAGTGTATAAGAGGCAATCAAATCATACTAGGAAACAGTCAAATAGGATATTGGAATATAGAATAGAATAATGAATGGAATTGGAATTGGAATTGGAATTGGAATTGGAATTGGAATTGGAATTGGAATTAGAACTGGCACTGGCACTGGCACTGGAACTGGAACTGGAACTGGAACTGGAATGGAATGGAATGGAATGGAATGGAATGGAATGGAATAGAATAGAATAGAATAGAATAGAATAGAATAGAATAGAATAGAATAGAATAGAAT
>BLBF01000059.1:6368286-6390290 GCA_015471245.1 Laticauda colubrina | reverse complement strand
ATAGAATAGAATAGAATAGAATAGAATAGAATAGAATAGAATAGAATTCTTTATTGGCCAAGTGTGATTAGACATACAAAGAATTTATCTTTGGTGCATAAAAGTCTCAGTGTACATAAAAAGCTATAAGTCATAAATCATGATCGTATCATACAAATACATTCATCATAAATGATAAGATACAGCAGTGATAATCATAGGATACTAAATAAGCAATCAAACACAAATTGTAGTAGGAAACGAAATAAAACAATATAAATTGTAAAGATACAAACAACTAGCTTATAGGCATAAGTAGAAGAAGATAGGGAATAGAAAGGATTAGAAGAATAATAGTAATATACTTAGTAAATAATCTGACAGGGTTGTGGGAATGAGTTGTTTAGCAGAGTGATGACATGCAGGAAAAAACTGTCCTTATGTGTAGTTGTTCTGGTGTGCAGTGCCCTATAGCATCATTTTGAGGGTAGAAGTAGAAACAATTTATGTCCAGCATGTGAGGGGTCTGCAGATATTTTCTAATTATCCAAATTCATTTAATTTAGGCTTGTATCTGATATAAAACAGCCTGGAACAAAGCCAGAATATTGACTAACATCCTCAAACTGTTAAGAAAAAATATCACACTATTTTCCTCATTTCGTTGCTCAGAAAAGTATTTTAAGAAAGCACACAATGACAGGAGTGAGAGATTATACACTTTACCCCTTAGCAAATACCAAAGTTTCCTTGAACTCTGGAAAGCAACTGCCAGTCAACATGCTTAATAATAAGTTAGAAGTTCTGATAGCACATTTTGATAATAAGGCAGTTTCTTATGTTCCTAATTCGAACATGATTCATAACAACACAAGATAAGCTTGCAATCTCATTCGGTGTTGGAGCCCAAAGATTATTTCCCCATCATCAGAAATGACAGGGTTGATGTAGAAAGAGATTATTTTGGAGGAAGACAAAAAAAAGTTTTCAATAAAATTCACAGTTCCCAATCATAAAATAACTGCTTCTGAAGGAATTTGGGTCCATGGGTGTTTCTCTCTCCCCATCCCTCTCTTGCTCTTTTTAAAAGTATTTTAGCAAATCAGATTTTTTCCCCTTATGAGGAGTGTACAAATTTTGTTTTTCATGGCCATGAATCACTGTGATCAATAATTGTACTGCTGCAGTTGTTATTGATCTGATGGAAACTTTCAGTTCTGAGAAGACTAACCTAGCTGTTGCAAACATTGTGTGCCAATTCCATCACTTGATTAAGTGAGAGAATAGCTGGAATGTCAGTGAGAAGAGCTACAATAGGAAGGAAAGAATCACTCTATTACCCTCACAAAGTTGTGGATACTGTCAGCAGAAAACAGTTCCTAAATTAGCCTTTATTCTTTGGTTGGACTCATATATGACATTAAACCATTGTTTTTTTTTCAAAGAAGGTCTGGTTCTTTCAAAAGTCCCATTGGGACCAGAGAAGTCCCAATGTCCAGGGTTATCCATCCTTCTGAGCCCAAACCAAACCAAACCAAACCACACTGTGAATTAGTGCAATGTGTGAACCTTCCAACTGAGTCCTACAAAGAAGATAATTGCCCAGAACTAATTTAAGTGAGAAGACACTTGAGAGTTCCCTGGACTGGAAGGAGATCCAATCAGTTAATCCTAAAGGAAATAAACCTTGACTGCTCTTAGCAAGGACAGATACTAAAGTCGGAGCTCGTATACTTTGGCCACCTAATGAGAAAAGAAGACACTTTGGAAAAGACCGTGATGTTGGAAAAGATGGAAGGCAAAGGGAAAAGAGGACAGCAGAGGCTGAGAAGGTTAGAGGGTGTCATCAAGACAATGAATTTAGGAAACTCTGGAAGACAATGGAGGGCAGGGGATGGTGTGGTCCATGGGATTGCAAAGGGTCAGAAATGACTTGGCAACAAAATGACAGCAAGTATTTCTAATTGTGTGCTCCCAGTTTAAAATGTGGTGTCTTTGCTCTCACAATTAAGTATGATGTGTGAATGAGAGCATAATAACCAAAGCCAAAACAAAGCGTGAGTCAGAACTTTGGTCCATGTAATTCTTTACTGTTGCCAGTGAGTGGGAGAAGAATGAGGAGTATCCAAGACAGGCCTGCAAGACATTCAGGCAACCTCTAGATGACAGAGGTAAGATGTTCTCACATTTATCTGTAATTATTATTTGCTGCTATCAAGTGGGAAGAAGAAGGTGAAACTGTCTTTCTGTCACTGACCAATCTAAAATAACGTCAGATGTTGTAATGGTGTGTGGGAAAGACCTTGGGAGACAGAATCAAGAGATACTGCCTAGGGAACAGTCAAATAAGAGACTGCACAGCCTTCAGATGGAAAATGGACAGAAAAAGAGATTCAGAAGTGACCCTCCCCTGTTCGTCAGGTTGTAAAGGAGACAATGTGTTAAGAAATGCCCAACCAGAGGAGGAGGAGTCAAGCAGGGGATTAGCCTTGAATCCCTCTTGCAACTGCAAGAGATCCACACATTTACAAATGCATACACATAATCATACAAGCTCTATAGAAACTTATTTATCTGTTCTCAAGGGGAGCCAAGCAGTCTGGGGAAGCCAACCTCTCCTGTGTAATAGGAAGAATATAATAACTGATAGAAGTGAATGTTGGTAGGTCAGGATTGCTGCGGGCTCCTTGGTGCACTGATAATGTTACATAGTTTGGAAATGAAATATCTGTAAGAAAACCACCAAGCTCATAGAACATTAAGGACCCCACAGAATATAATACTTAGTTTGAACTCTATACACATGGATCTGATTGTTTGTTCCTGATGTTGTGTGAGAATTGCACTTTCAGATTTGCCAGATTCTACTAGTGAAACTTTACAATAAAGTAGAGTTAAATAACTTAAACAAGAAACAATGGGTGGAAACTAATCAAGGAGAGAAGAAACCTGGAAACAGTGGAACAGAAGTTGCCTTTAGAAGCTGTGAGTATTTCATCACTGGAGGCTTTTAAGAAGAGACTGGATAGTCATTTGTCTGAAATGGTATGTGATGACCCGGGGAGTGGCACAAAAGCAACAAAGTCACAAAAGTAAGTAAAATCCCTTTAATTCCTCCAACTTGGCCCCCAATGTCCAGTTATCATTGGCTGGGAAAAAAAAAAAAACTCTCCCAAGAACAGTCTTTAAAGGGAAGAAATTCCATCCGAACCCAAAGTACATATAAATTATAAATAAAAACCAACACAAACCACAGTGTAGCAATTAACGAGACAGGGCAGGATAAGGAATTGTAGACTTCAAAAGATAATGAAACACACACAGTTGGGAGGACGCCAGAAAGCAGATAAGACTTGACAAAGAAAGATAATGCACGTTTTGCCTCCAACAAGGTACTGTGCGCAAACTCCCTTTTTAAATCCTGTTTTCCCAGCTACAGCTAATGAAGGGAATCAGGGCCCTTTCCTCCCTTGTAACCCATGTAACTCATGTTGCTCCCTTCTCTGTTCCTCTCTGCGTGCCCTAGGATGAATAGGGGGAGGGCCTTAATCTTCCTCTGAAGGCCCAGTTGGACTCACCCTTCCTCAGTTTCCTCCATAGCCACCGGAGCCACGCTCCTACTCCCTATCAGCTGTTCAACCTCCCCTCAGAATCAGATTCCAACAAGGGCATGGCATGGTATAGGATTTCCTGTCTGAGCACAGGGTTGGACTAGAAGACCTCCAAGGTCCCTTCCAGCTCTGATTCTGATTTATCTGGTCATGTTTTTAGTCTGATCTACCTACTAAGACTGAAAGATGTTCATTGACTTGTTGTCTGATAGCTCTGGATAATTGTACAGATAGCCAAAACCTGATGGGGGCTCAGCAAATCTCCTTATGTGCCTTTCTTTAAAAAAAAAGGGAGTGGGCAACCAAGTCTAAAGTTCACTCTATGATCCCCGGTTTACACTGAAATTTCCCCCATGAAATCGTTCCAAAAGGCGGAGCTATTTTTGCTCAAAATATCGAAGGAGCATCTCTTCCAGGGTTATATTTGGGTTTGAGGAAAGAGCAAGGGGAAGAGCCTTGCAGTCGAGAACGTGATGCAAATGAAACCAAAGGGAAGAGTGGGGTGGGTGGGAGTTGAATGGAAATGCTTGGGCGGCTTTAACTAGAGCTGTCAAGTTTGTAAATGAGCTGCTGCTCCAATTTTTATTAACAAATGACTTCCATAATAAACATGATTTCTCTCCGGAGTTTGCAGATGAGGAACCACAGGCCAAGATGAATTGCTATAAATGTGTATCTCCCAAGGGGAAAACTCCTTGCCGTATACATAAAGTATGTGTAACGGGCATGGATCTGCACATTCAGACACAGAAGATAATGTATGAATGCACAGACACAGCGAGAGAGGGAGGGAGGGAGGGAGGGAGAGGGAGAGGGAGAGGGAGAGAGAGAGAGAGAGAGAGAGAGAGAGAGAGAGAGAGATATTTTGATTCAGATATAGTCCCGCTGTTGTGTTTCTTTCTTTCTCTCTCTCTCTTCCTCTCTTCCTCCCTTCCCCCCCCCTCTCTCTCTGCACCGCTGATGAAGCTATGGCTCATTTTACCAAGCTGTCACTCACCGTTGTGTTCATTATGAGGAAATGAACTCCATTTCCAAACATCCCAAAGACAGAGAGTAATTGGGTTCTCTGAAGCCTTTTCACTTAATTTACTCAAGTTGTATTTATTTCGTACCAAATTAGTTTTTTAGTAGCTGATGGACAAGGCATCCCAAAAAAAAAAAAAAAAAAAAAAGCTGAGGCCAAATACATGGGATAATAAACTTGGATGGAGGAATATAAATCTCTCTTATTTTCCCCCTCCATGTTCCCTCCCACCCCAATCTGGGAATGTATACAAAATGCTCTATGGGTTTATTAAAAAGTAATTCCTCTCATAGTTGTATATCATGGGGTATATTGTCAGATTATAACAGAATAGCAGAGTTGGAAGGGACCTTTGAGGTCGTCTAGTCCAGCCCCCAGTTTTTAAGCAGCAGATTCTATACCATTTCAGACAAGTGATTGTCCAGTCTCTTCTTAAAAGCTTCCAGTGATGGAACACCCACAACTTCTGAAGGCAAGCTGTTCGCTGTTTAATTACTCTCACTATTAGGAAATTTCTCCTTTGTTCTAGGTTGCTTCTCTCCTTGATTAGTTTCATCCTTTGCTTCTTGTCCTACTCTTCAGGTACTTTGGAGAATAGCTTGACTGCCTTTTCTTTGTGGCAGCCCCTGAGATATTGGAAGACTGCAATCATGTCACCCCAGTCCTTCTTTTCACCTACCCAATTCCTGCAACCATTCTATTAGCCTCCACCCCATTAATGAACTTTGTTGCTCTTTTTTGCACTCTTTCCAGAATCTCAACATCTTTCTCGGACTATACTTTCAGAGATCATTTCTATAGTATCCAGCTAAAGAAATATACTCAAACACTGGAAGCTTTCAAGTAGAGATTGGACTGCTGTCTATTGGAAATGGTGTGGAGTCTCCTGTTTGGGCAGGGGGTTGGACTAGATCAGGGGTCGCTAACCTTTTGGACCTCAGGGACCACCAAACTCATAATTTTAATTCCCAGGGAATCACTAACCAGTTATGTGGGCATGACCTAATTTGTGGGTGTGGCTTGGTGGTCATGTGACTGGCTGGGCATGGCTTGTATGTAATTATTATAAATATTTATATAAATATTATTTTTTTTGTAAAAAAGAGCAACTTTTACTCAAAATCAGATAAAGCAGGCAGGCAGATTGAGTTGTGCACAGAATCACAGATTCATTCAGAGATCTGTCTATCTGCCATCAGCTAGCTAAGTCTGTCACATAAAATTTGCTTGTAAGCAAACTCAGAAAATTTGCTAGCAAGCATGCTCACAAAATTAATTCACAACACACCATGTATGTAAATATTGATTTTTTTATTAAAAAAGAGCAAATTTTACCCAAAATCAGGCAAAGCAGACAGGCAGATTGAGTTACTCACAGAATCATTCAGTGATCCATCTATCTGCCATCGGCTAGCTCAGCCTCTCAAATTTGCTTGCCATGAGTCTGCACTGAATAATACAGTAGAGCCTTCAGTCCTAAGGGAGGTTCAGCTGTGCTTAAAAGCAGAGCCGAAGATCTAAAGATGAGCTAGAAAGCAAGAAATCCAACTATTTCCTGTTTCCTAGCTAATCTAAATCTCCCAGCATAGCAGAACAGCTGATGGTCAGAAAAATAGCAATTTAGCAGGCAAATTTGTTAGTAAGGAGTGAGTGGGCAGGGAGGGTTCCCACGGGCCATGTGGGGAGTGCAGCCTTGTATTCCCACATATCCTTGTGTTTCCACATAGCCTGGATTAATTACTCTGGGGGTGACCTTTCTGTGTCTGGGGGTGACATTTCTCTGTGGACCGCCCAAATTTTCTCATGGACCACCAGTTGGCGACCACCCACTGGTCCACTAGTTGGTGACCCCTGGACTAGATGACCTACAAGGTCTCTTCCAACTCTGTTAATCTAAAAGAATATGGTCACTAAAACTGGATGCAGATTATCTGACACCACCAATTTTCCTCCCTAATGTCTTTCGTATTAGCAGAAAAAAGCAGTGCTGTTTTCAGAATGTGCCTGTCCAGAGTTCCATTGCTGGGCAGTTGTGACATGATGGTACAGTTCTGTGCAAATGTGCAGATCCTGATCTCAGAAGAATCTGGTTAGTGATTGCTTCACTTGACCTTTGTGGGGCTAAAAAACCATTTACTTTCAAGACACTCATTTAAATGCTCTGCAAATGTAGCATCTATCTTTTTAAGTGGGACTTTTAGAATCATTAATAAGTTCAGTTCTGTTGTATTTTTATTTGCTGGACTGGTTCAGATGGATAGATCTGCGCTAATGAACCTGATCTTTATACATTTAAGTCCAGTCCAGAAATACATTCCTAACTTACCAAAGTGGACAATATATCACAGACCAAAGTGTGAATGCAGGGGAAAAAATCAATCTACTGTCCATTGAAGGAGGTGATTCAGCTTCCTTAGGTGTCTTGAATAATTAAGAAACCGAACTTCAGGCAACACATCATTAACTTCTCCAAATTGATAACAGAGTCTGAAAATGAGTAAATCAACTGCAGTCAGGTTAATAGATCTGGGTGGCAAAAATACCCCAAGATGGGAGCAAAGATGCTATTGTAGGATCACCCACAATTTTCAGTCCAGATATGGTAGCCCTAAACCAGTGTTTTTCCATTTTATCAGCTTGAAGATGGGTGGACTTCAACTCCCAGAATTGAAGTCCACCCATCTTCAAGCTGCCAAGGTTGAAAAACACTGCCCTAAACTATAATATCAGATCTGAAGCATGAGATCATCTAATCAGCCACTGTGCTACCATGGCTCTTTTGCATCCTCTATGGATATTGTTTATGTCTATGTGTCTGTTAATGGCTAATTTGTCAGAGTGCCAGGCTTCTAGAAATTCCCTGGCATTTTGGAGGCTTAAAATTTGTTCTAGTATGTTTCAACAGAGTTGGAAGGGACCCTTGTAGATCATCATCCAACCCCACACCCAAGCAGGAGACCCCACACCACTTCTGACAAATGGCAGTCCAATCTCCTCCTGAAAGCCTCCAGTGATGATGCCCAACAACCTCTGAACAAAAGTCATTCCACTGGTTGACTGTTCTCATTGTCAGAAAATTCCTCCTTATTTCCCAGTTGAATCTCTCCTTGATCAGTTTCCATCCATTATTCGTGGTCTGGCCTTCAGATGCCTTGGAAAATAGCTTGACCCCTTCTTCTCTGTGGCAGCCCCTCAAATATAGGAACAAATGGTTGAAGCTTCCCTCTTGAAACTATGCTTAAGTCTGTCCATATATTGCAAAATTAAAGAATAAGTTTGCATCCTGGACCATTATGTGTGAAGCATTCCTTGGATTATCAAACAGGTTCCCGAAGAAAACAAGCAAACAAAATGAACAGGAGGCTAATCAGAGAAATTAGCAGAGGATTGGAAAGCAAGCTGTACTTCTTTCATTTCTCCATCTTAAATAAAAAAGTGCAATCATAAAAGCCACATGGCACATCGGAGATGGATGCCATGTGGGCTAATAAAGATTTGCAAGGCACGTTTGGACTCCTTGGATGAAAGAAATGATTGAAGTCCAGAAGATATCCAGCACAGGAGCAAAAAGCAAAAATCCCCTCGCTCATGTCCCACCTTTTCTCAGCAGGGTCAGGACAATCCTTTTGGCATTCTAATTAAAACCTTGTTATCTTGTCCCCAGCAGGTGTGGACTGAATTTCATGGGCACAATGCAAACTTTGGCAGTTAAGTATTTGCAGTTTTTTTGGGAGGAACCTTGCCTTTGAATCTGAATTCCAAAGGGACTAAAAGCTATATAGCAAATTCACGCTGGGGAATCCACAACCACAAGGAAAAAGAAGAAGCTACTGCTGAGTTATCCCACATGCTTCTTGAAAAGGATATTGCTGGAAAATGTAACACCAAAGCAAATGAGAAACAAGACAGAATTTATGGAATCAGTAACTGATTTGATGAAAATTCATGGAGAAAACAGAGGACAGCTTAGTATGGAAAGAGTTAACTTTGGGATTATCTAGTGCAGGATATGCAGTCTGGTAATTGAAACAGCTTTTTCACCCTTTCTTTTTTTTTTTTTCTGGTCTGCAGCTAGCAAAGTTCAGGAATATCCCAAATTGAGGGGAATTTAGAGTCTAAGCCCATGTAATTGCCTGTAAGAATTACCTTGGGAAATGGAAGAAGGAGCTGCAGCCTAGAGTCTACAGATCCTTCTTCCATCTCCCCAAGTAATGGGCAGGTAAAAGAAATCTGAATCCAAAGCAGGAATTAGGTGGAGAAAGCATCTTAGAGTTGACTCTCCCTAGTTCTCTAGCATGTAAAAAGGAAGACAAGGGGAGGAATGTTTTCAGATTTGCAAGATTCATCAACCAACCATAAATACTAATGCTCTCCTTATTGTAAAACTTTACAATAGAATTAATACTTGCTTCCAGAAGTTGTAAATGTTCCAATACTGGAAGTTTTAAAGAAGAGATTGGATAACCATTTGTCTGAAGTGATGTAGGGTTTCCTGCCTAGGCAGGGGGTTGGACCAGAAGACCTCCAAGGTCCCTTCCAACTCTGTTATTCTATAGATTGGTTAGTGCTTCTTGTCTGCAGTACCTTAAAAGGCTGACAGCCAACCATTTTCACCCAAAATGAGGCAAAATGAATTGTTTGGAGGACATTTCTCAGAATTAGAATAACAGAGTTGGAAGGGACCTTGGAGGTCTTCTAGTTTAACCCCCTGCTTAGGCAGGAAACCCTATATCACTTCAGACAAATGGTTATCCAATATGTTCTTTAAAACCTCCAGTGTTGGAGCATTCACAACTTCTGGAGGGAAGTTGTTCCAGTGGTGAAGTGTTCTCACTGTCAATAAATTTCTCCTTAGTTCAAGGTTGCTTCTCTTCTTTATTGGTTCCCACCCACTGCTTCTTGTTCTGCCCTCAGGTGCTTTGGAGAATAGCTTGACTCCCTCTTCTTTGTGAAATGTCTATGTGGCTTGTTTATGGAGATACTCCATCAGCTAGGTTATGGTTGTCCCAAAGGTGAGTTTCAAAATGCTGCTGGACTTTTGTGGATTATTGTTGTTTCTTCCCTGGAAAATGAACTGAATACCTGTAGTGATTCACTTAGCAACTATGGCAAGAAAGATCGTAAGGGCAGCAAACCTCATTTCAGCAGAAATTTTGGACTCAGTTGTGGCCATAAGTCGAAGACTCCCTGTGATCAATCAGTTGAGTTGGAGGATTGCAACAAAATCAACAACCTGCACACATACATACAAACAAGCAAAACATTAGCACTTTTGCATGTACCCCCCCCCCCCAAAAAAAAAAAATACCAGGGTGGATAGAATGTGCTGAACTGGACAGACTTACAATGGAACTTAAGGACAAAGAGCAACCATCATCATTTGTGATCTCATTGAAAAGCCTTGGATTCTTTCGTTGCCATTCTGTTGCGCGTGCATATTTTCTACACACACCCTTGCTGAATGTTTTGTGCTTTTCCTGATTCAAACGGAGTCAGCAATCCGCAAACAGCCATTTGTTGTTTCCATGAATTCAGCATCCATCCAGCCCTTTGAGAGTATAGAACATGTCTAGCATTTGGACTGAGAACAGATCAAGCCCCCATCTGACCTGAGGTCCAAGGCTAAAGACAATGCCTCCATCTTTGACTCAGATGGTTATGTTATAAATTATGCAGTCATTGCCATCTATTATTCAAGATAATTTATCTGGAATGTTTAGATCAGCAATTTATGAGCAGAACAGAGCCCTTTCCTGGTTGGGTAATGAATGTATTAGAAGAGGAGGGACAGAACTAAGAAGAAATATTGCAAAGAAGACACCAGTAAATTAATCAGCCATAGGCTGCAACATGACAGCTTAACAGGAGGTTATTGTTGTCGTCATTTAAAATCTACTCTGCTGACATCAATGTGCTTTGTTTCCAATTACTTTGGTGCCTGCATATGTAAACCTTCAAATTGTTCTCAAAGATGCTTTCTTGCCCCCTCCTTTCTGAATCTCAGATGTTCTTGATTGGTGAAAAGTTACTAAAAATATGTCATGTTGACTAATCTTTCACTGAGAAATAGGGACATATTTCCACCAACTTTTCCCCCATCCCCTGTTGTGGCCCTCCAGCAGCTGACAGAGCTGGCAGCAGAGTTGGACAGAAGCGAGGAAGTTGGGGAGGAAACTGGGCCAGCCTTGGAGGCCGAGGAAGGCTCGGATGAGGGCTCTGCATCGGAGGCAGAGATAGGGCCAGGGCAGGCTGGCAGTCATCAGCTGCTTACAGACTCAGACAGCAGTGAGGTGGATGGAGTTTCCAGAACTGGTTCCCAGCCTGCGCATGCACAGGGCTACCAGAAGACCAGAACAATTGAGAAAGCAGGGTCGACTCAGGAGTAAGGCCACACCTTGGAGATGATTGTCCCCTCCCATAGGACATAAAAGAGGAGCGAATGGGATGTGAGCTTTTGCAGGAAGCAATTAGTTCATCTGGTCGATTCAAGCTTTGAAAAGTTCTGTTTGACTCTGTGTCAAGTTTGGCTTTGCCCTGCATTTGGCAGTTAGTTATCTGGGAGCATTCCAAGTGCAATAAGTTGGGTGTTTATAAACATTCCCCTGAAAGACTGTCTGTGAAGCCTTGCAAGCTGTGAATGAACATAATTCACAGCCATGGAAATAAAAGAGGTTTTTCTGGGAATAAAGTTGTGATTTATGCTTTCTAAGGAAGCCTAGGTCAGAACTTCCCCAAACTTTTTCCAAAACTGAAGTCTTGTTCCAATATCTAAGCGGATGCCAAAAAGAAGAGGGGGGTCAACCCATTCTCCAAAGCATCCAAAGGCAGGACTAGAATCGATGGATGGAAACTAATCAAGGAGAGGATCAATTTATCATTAGGGAAAACTTTCCTAACAACTGGAACAATTATTCAATGTAATTCCCATACAAGTATAGAACAAATCCTAACAGACAACGCAGATCCTTCAATGCAGCAAACCTTGGAGAATCTGCTGCTGGGAAACGTAACTGATCCACAGTTGGAAAAGTTTGAATGGCATACTGTTTGCTGTTTGATATTAAAGACAGATCTACTTCAGAAAAAGTTTAGGGAAAGAGAAAGTTGGAAATCCAGCTCCAAAGGAGTTTGCCGTCTCTTATTTCAACCAATTCCTTAATCAATTCCACTCCAAGAAAATCAGAAAATGATGCCAAGCTGAGAGGTACTTCACAAGCCTCCTGCTGATTTTGGTCCATAAAAATCTATCTTTTATTCCTCAGATGAGTCATGCTACCTATGAACAACAGAGATAAGTCATACATGAGCCTCAGAATCAGAATGTAAGATGTAAGATACTGCAAAAGAGGTGTCAGCTGCTGAAAACTTCAGAGGCCAAGTTGAAAAGCTGAAGACTTTCTTTAAATGAAGGAATGGTGGAGATGAGGAAAGAGGAAATCTCATTCAGGTAGTCCTCAACTTACAACAATTTGTTTAGTGACTGCTTGAAGTTATAATGGCATTGAAAAAAGTGACTTATAACCATTTTTCACACAACCGTTGCAGCATCTCCAGGGTCCCAAGATCCAAATTCGAACCCATGGCAACTAACTCATATTTATGATGGTTGCAGTGTCCTGGGATCATGTGATCCCTTTTTGTGACTTTCTGACAAGCAAAGTCAATGGGGAAGGGCGATCTACTTAACAACCATGTTACCAACTTAACCACTACAGTGATTGACTTAACCATGGCAAGAAAGGTCATACAATGGAGCAAAACTCAATTAACAGCTCTTTCATTTTGTGACAAAAATTGTAGACTCAACTGTAGTCATAAGTTGAGGACTACCTTTACTTCATATACCAGCAACTTGAACTTTTCTTCTGGAGCTTATTTATTCTGGAGCTTATTTAGGAAACATATTTTCCTTACTTGCCTGTGTGTATTATGCATTATTTTATAAATCAACTAAATAAGGAAGGTATGCAAATCACAGCAGGCCATAAGCACAGTGGTATCTTGGTACTCAATTGCTTTGAAACTCATAGAATTTAGTACTCAATGTAGTTTGACATGAAAATTTTGTTCCAATATTCAACATTTGTTCGGTACTCAACACATTTTGATATGAACATTTTGACCCAATATTCATCATTAGTTTGGTACTCAACACACAAGCTAGAACTTGTCAGGGTCAGCTCCCTTGTGATTCACAACATTATTCCTTATGGGGAAAATTGTTTGTTACTTATTGCCTTTGCTACTAATCACATCTCCTGGAATCAATTAACAATGACTTCCGAAGTACCACTGCACATGCATACATAACCAACTCAATGGGTTGTGTGAACTAAGTGTTCAGGGTGTTTAAATAATTAGTTATGTATGCCATATGAACTCAGGGATCCTCAGAAAATCATTCATGGTAGACACCCAACAGCACAATCAGCACAACAGCACAACGGAAGAAATAAATCCTCAAAGTTCTCATGTTGTGATGCAGAAGCACAGAGTACTTCTCTGATCATACACCAATGTGCAGGTATTAATCAAAGCCTCATCTTGAGGTAGAGGCAGAGGTCCAATTAATTTGGTGTGAGACGAGAGCAGATTGGGTCTTCAGACTTCAGGGACAGGAAAGAGGCAGGAAAGTGCCATAGTGGAGAAGATGTATTTTTACAGAGGAAAGCTGGACTATTATTACCCAGCAAAATCAATAAACGTTCAATTCTGTATTCTTCAATTCTGCAGGGAATTGCTGGGACTGGTTATGAAGAACTAGTTTTGTCTGCTGAAGAAAAGATGTTTCTGTTGGCTGATTATTAAGGTACCTGAGGCACTCAGGAAAACATTGCCTACACTTATTCATGCACAAACACACACTTTGCTGCCCTAGCTCAACTGCATTAGAAAACCCAGAAGCCCAAGGATGACATGGAAACAATTCTCACGCCAAATCACAGAGACTAATGATAGGTAGTCTTCAAAACCAAATAAAATGCTAGCAAATCTCACCATTAAGAGTCCAGGAAGGAAAACAAGAGCCAAAAAAGGGAGCAGATGCTTGTTTGATCAAGTATGTGTTTATGGTCAAAAGCAACAGCTCTTTGCCAGTATTCCTGGAGTGGGGAAATTGCTGGCAAACCACACCACATTTCCTTTGCAAAATCCTTACCTGCTTCCTCTCTGTGCCCCTCCTTCACCCCAAAGGCTGAAATTGAAATGGGACAGCTCCAGCTTTTCCTAACCCTGCAGCTGCTCTTGGTTAAGAGTGTTCTTCGCTGGAAGTTAGCCTCGGAGTCTTAGTCCAAGGGAGCAGCAAAGGGGACAAACAAATTTGTAAACAACAAATGGAGAAATATTCACTAGGGGGTTACAAAAACTAGAAAAACAGAGATGGGAAACATGTAGATTGAGACAGGAGGTACAATGTCTAGGGCCTTCTGAGATAAGGTTGAATATGGGATTGGCTGCAGCCAATAATGTCCTGGAGCAACTCATTACAGTGCCTGCCATGGATGGTATTTGTTCTCTTGTTTGACCATTTTTCAAGCTGTCACTGCTGACTCCATAATGCCTTACTCCCTATGTTGCCCCAACTTCAATAATCCCAAAGGTTAGGGTGCCAGAGGACATTTGTTGGGCTTGTGCATAACGGATAGTACAAGAAATGTGCAATAACCAATCAACAGATTGACAAAGCTGTGTTCCATGGGGATCTCATCTCCACCCCATTTTCTTAAAGTTTTTCCCAACCACTACATATTCTAATTTAAAGGAATCATGTGAATCACTGTTTAAAAGATCTCATTTGTTCATCTTCACCAGTATTGGCTCCTTTTTGATCGCAACCCAAGTTTGCATAGATGAAGCACGGCTTGAAAAAGGAGAAAAAATTGAATAAGACAACCAAAGTGGCGCACGAAATATAAATTGATCCATGAGAATCAAAACTCAACATTCCTGAAATCAAGCAGCCTAGAACGAAGGACAAGTTTCCTGACAGTAAGAAAAATTCACCAGTGGAATAACTTGCCTCCAGAGGTTGCAAGTTCTCCAACACTGGAAGTTTTAAGAAGAGATTGGACAGCCATTTGTCTAAAATAGTATAGAGTTTCCACCTAGAGCAGGGGGTTGGACTAGAAGACCTCCAAGGTCCCTTCCAGCTCTATTATTCTGTTCTAGTCTGATATAGACAAGCCTTGACTTACACCATTCAAAATTACAACACTAAAAAAAGGTGACATATCTGCCCATTTTTCACATTAAATGACCATTGCAGCATCCTCATGATCACAGGATCAAAATTCAGATGCTGGGCAACTGGTTCATATTTATTGATATGGTTGCAGTGTCCTGTCGTTAGTCAAGGGGGGGTCATCTTTCTGCATCCAGTTTTTGGCTACCACATTACAAAAAATATGTTGAGACTTTGGCAAAAGTGCAAAGAAGAGCAACTAAGAGGATTAAAGGCCTGGAGACAAAAACACAGGAAGGACAATTGCAGGATTTAGGTTTGGGCTAGTCTAGAGAAAAGAAGGACTAGGAGGTGACATGATAACAGTATTCTAATATTTGAGGGGCTGCCACAAAGAAGAGGGAATCAAGCTATTCTCCAAAGCACCTGAAGGCAGGACAAGAAGTAATCAGGGGTGGGATTCTACCAGTTCACACCTATTCTCTAGAACCAGTTGTTAACATTCTAAGCAGTTCGGAGAAATGATTGTTAGAAGAAATTACTGGGCTAATCCTGTAAGGAAGGCAGGAAGGAAACATTCTGGTGTTGCTTACAGAAACTGCGTCTCTGTTAACCCTTATTACAATCTTGGCAGGACTAGGCTTCCTATCTCTGGAACTTCTCTGGAGTTTTTTTCCCTTCCTTTGCTAGTACTTTGCTTGTGTGGAGGGACCATTTAAAGTTACAATGGCACTGAAAAAAGTGACTTATGACCATTTTTCACACTTACAACTGCTGCAGCATCCCAACAGTCTTGAGAGGCCAGGTGAGGAGATGCATTCCTCGATATGAATGATGTTAAGTTGGCCATTCCCAGCCAATAACATGACCACCAAGCCACAACCACCAACTTAGCCATGCCCACAGAACCGGTTGTTAAAAAATTTGAATCCCACCCCTGGAAGTAATGGATGGAACTTAATCAAAGAGAGAAGCAACCTGGAATTAAGGAGAAACTTCCTAACAGCGGGGACAATTAACCAGTGGAACAGCTGGCCTCCAGAAGTTGTAAGTGGTCTATCACTTGAAGTTCTTTGGAAAAGACTTGACAGCCATTTATCTGGAATGGTATAGGGTCTTGTGCTTGAGCAGGGGGCTGGACTAGAAAACCTCCAAGGTTCCTTCCAGCTTTATTCTGAAGGATTGATTGACTTTCTGTCAAGCAAAGCAATGGGGAAGCCAGATTCATATAAAGGGCCTGTCACATAGGCTGCCAGATGCAAAATGTATGTAAAAAGGACACAGCGGACGAGAAAATGTTCCATCCGTTGTTATCCGCTCTCAAAAGTGCCCCAAATTTGCATAAACAGAGTGGACAACAACAGAAAGGAACGGACGGCGGGAGGACATAGCGAGGATGTTAAGCAGATGCTCCACAGAAGCCTAGCAGATGGAAGCAGATGGAAGCGGATGGCATGTCCGCAGGGCTTCCGGGGGAGCACAGCGAAGCGGATGTGCAGCAGAAGGAGCGGATGCAGAGCAGATGCCGAGTGGATACAGTGGATGCATCACGGATGCCTAGCGGATGCCTAACGGATGCTTAGTGGATGCAAAGCATTCACTGCACATGCGGGCAGGATGCATTGCATCAGCCCCGCGGATATAAAAGGATGCAGCTCGCAAGCAGGTCACCATTCAGAGGAAAGACCTGCTCCCAGAACCATCTCCAGCCAACAACCATGGGGAAGAAGAGGAAGCCTGTGCCATCTTCTGCCAGCCTTGGAAAGAAGGACAGGGCCACCATCCCACCCCCTGGTGCTGACTCTGCTGGTGCTGCTCCTGGTCCTGCTGGTGCTGCTGGTGCTCCTGGTCCTGCTGGTGCTGCTGGTGCTCCTGGTGCTGCTGGTCCTGCTGGTGCTGCTTTTGCTGCTGCTGTTGTTGCTGCTGGTGGTGGTGGTGGAGGTGTGGTGGACCAGCCCCTAGAACCTCAAAGCCTTTCTGATGAGGGCCCGGAAGGCCCTGCCAAAGGGAGGAAGGGGCATACACAAGATAGGGAGAGGAGGCAGTACTCCATCAAAGAGGAACATGAGGATGAGGTGCTCGAATGGCTGAGGGAGAAAGAGTACCTCTGGCGGAAGGGACACAGGCTCTATCGAGATACCAAGATGAAGCAGGTGGCTTGGAGAGAGAAGGCGGAGTGCCTGGGCTACACTTCGGAGGTCCTCCTCGGGTGGTGGAAGCACATGCATACCTGGTACGGGAAGCTGCACCTCAAGAAGTCTGGCCAGGCCGCGGTCAAGCTCACTGACTAGGAGACCTACGTGATGGTCAAGTGCAGCTTCTTGGAGGGTGAGGTCCACCACCGAGAAGCAGCCCCTCTAACAACCCTCTCTCTCAGGCAGCCCACAGAGAGCCAGTCCTCTTCTGGCCAAGAGTCAGCTCCTGTGTCCAGGCAGGTATCTGTGGAGCGTCCCATGACGGAGATCCCCCCGACAGCTGCACTCCCCATGGCAGAGTGCGTGGAGGAGCCCCTGATGCAGTGGGAGCAAGGAGAGGGCACTGACACCAGAGACCAACCCACCCCCACCCCCAGCTCCACCTCCACAGAAAGCAGGCAGAGAGGCAGACCAGAGGGACAGAGCCATGCTGTCCTGCTGGAGATCAGGGACACCATCAAAAGCAGCATAGATCTCCTCTCTCAGCTGGTACACACCGACATACCATCCTCAAACCTCAAGCCCGTCCTCACCTACGTCAAACAGACCCTCATGGACATGTCTGAATCACAGTACCAGGTGATAAAGGAGAGGATCACCAGTCTTCTGAACAACCCTCCAGGCCCAGCTGAACCTGCTCCGACCCAGTCCAGGTCTGCTCCTCCACCCCAGGTGATCTCACAGCCCTTCCAAGGCTTTCCACAGGCCCTCACCTACCAAGGCTATGGCTATCAGGAGTTCCAGCAGCACAGGCAGCTCTTCCCAGTCCAGGCACAGGTACATCGTATGCCACCGATGCCACCGATGCCACCGATGCAACCAACGGATGGCAAGTGTTTCTTTCCGTTTTACATCCTCTTTCCATCCGTTGGTGCTGTGTGACATGGGCTTAAGAACTGTGTTACTAATTTAACAACTGCAGTGATTTGGGGCAATAAGGTTCATTAAATGGGACAAAACTCACTTAACAACTATCTCATACAGCAATAGATATTTCAGTCTCAACTGTGGTCGTACGTCGAGGACCATCTGTGATGAATTTTGGTGATCCATGGCCTAGGGAAGATTCAGCCAAGATGTATTTTCACCTAAACGGTTTGTTATGATAGCTGTTTGATTGAGCTTCTTGCAAGCCAATATTTCTATCATCATCCCCAAATAAGAAGGTATTAATGTTGCTTTACCTTAAAGGATTGTAATAATCACCAGAATAATAAAAATGAAATTCTTTGTCTACTGTAATGTGTTTTTTTTAAGTACTGCACGCATCTCATAAATTGATATTGAAGTATAATCGCAACAAATATGCTGTATGACTTTATACCATAATGGGTCTTCCTATTAAGAGATTTTTACATCCTGAGCCCTCTTTAATGACATAAAGGAGAGAGAAAAAAATACATTAGTAGAACCTGCCAAAAGAATAAAATTGGCAACCTGATTTCTTCTGATAAAGGCACTGGCAAGGGCCAATTCTGCCATCATAAATATCAGTTTAGCAAATTATTCTGTGCTCAGGGGAGGAATATAGGGAGTCAATCATAATAACGTTGACAAGGAGGGATTTCACAATATTTAACTGTGCTTTGTGGAACTTGCCTATCTTTTTTCTTTCATGCAAACTCCTTCAAAGGGATGAAAGCAGGAGTGATGGAATGGGAAAGTCGACAACATAGGCCAGTTTTCGACGAACAAATTTCATTAGTCAAAATACCATTTTTTCTCCATGCAATATAAAAGAGGAAGGAAGATAATTCTGAGCAACAGGAAAAACACTGAGCTAAAAGCTGAAAGAATGTCAGTGCTGGTTCCACACGGAAGACAGCTGAGTGATGTTGAGATAAAATAGTAAGCGTCTCACATCCTTAGGAAGAATGGAAGAACAAATCACTTTACAAACCTAGAAGGCCACCACCTCTTCTTGGTTAGCAAAGTAACATTAACTAGAATGTTACTTTAAGGTTTGTGGAATTCCCCAACTAGAAGTGAAGAAATGAAGATGCTGAAGTGCTGGGGACTTTAGAACTCAAACAGATAGGTACTTGTTGTGTAATACACCAGACTTAACAACAGTGGACAAGTCTGAATAGTGAATGTTGTATTATCTGGACAAAGCAGAATAGAAGAGAAAGAACTGGAGAATGCCACAAAATAAGAAGACTTGCAAATAGAAATAGAATGACAGAGGCAGAAGAAAGGAAAGAGAGTCCCAATTATGATAGGTACCTTGAGTGCATTGACAAGTCACCATCAGTCAATTGCAAAAGGCAGCTTTGCTTGGAACAGCTTAGATTCCAAGACAATACCTTTAATACCAATGAAGCTGAAACCGCAGCTTCATATGTACAAAACTCATACCACTTCTTAGAAATGATCAAAGATCTACACGTGGAACAAGAAGATCTGCTTGTAAGTTTTGACGTGGTTTCACTATTCACTCAAGTCCCGATAAAAGAAACTCTTGAAATCATCAAAAATAAATACCAGTAGAACACTGCTTAACCAACACATATTTCATATACAAAGGACAAAGATACAAATAAATTGAAGGAGCCCCTATGGGATCACCACAATCACCTGTCATTGCAAACCTGTTCATGGAAGAATATGAATCCAGAGCCCTGGCTAATGCCACCCACAAACACAAACTATGGCTAAGATACATCGATGACACATTTGTGATTTGGCCCCATGGAAAAGAAAACATAAACAATTTCCTAACACACCTAAAAACACACACCCCAAAATCAAGTTCACCAAGGAAACGGAAATAAACAAATAACTGCCATTCCTAGATGTACTAATCTACAAAAGAACAGATGGCACATTAGGACACACCGTATACCAGAAGAAAACACACACCAACCGCTACCTCAACGCCCAATCCCACCACCACCCAGCACAGATAAATTCCATGGCCAAAGCACTAATTACCAGAGCCAAACGCCTGGCAGACAAGACACATATAAAGACTGAACTATGCACCCTGACTAAAGTACTGACAGCCAACGGCTTCCACAAAAACAAAATCACCAGCTTGATCCACAAAAACACACTAAGACATAATAGAGACCTAGAAGATCAACAGACCTATGGAACAGCTGTCCTTCCCTACATCAGAGGTACTACAGACAAAATCAGTAAGATACGACACGGGCATCACATCAAGACTGCCTTCAAAACAGACAAAAAAATAGCAGCCATTCTTAGAAACCCCAAAGACAAAATTGACCTGGAAAACCAAGGCATATACGAAGTTCCCTGTAGATCGTGCATGGCCACATACATTGGACAGACCAATAGAAGAATAAATACCCTCCTGGATGAACACAAAAATGCAGTAAAAAAGCTGGAACACACTTCCTCACTCGTACAACACATGAAAACCACAGGTCATAACATCAACTTCAATGGCACCAAAACCCTGGCCACTATAGAAAACCCCAGCCACAGAATCATCAGAGAAGCCATAGAGATTGAAAAAAGACCTGACAGCATGAATAAAAGAGATGATTCCAGCAGACTGTCAATCATTTGGAAGTCTGCACTCTCAAATAGAAAGATCTCCACACCACAAGCTAGGAAACACCTGAGCACAAACAGATCCACCCTGATACCTCCAGCTCAAACACACCCCCACCAGGCACCCAGATGAAACCTAGCTTCCTAATAAATGATAGCCGTCCATTTTCTCGGAGCCAAGCTGCAGTAAAAGCCTCCAATACAGGAACACAATATTGCCAGCCAATCAAGACACAAAAAAAGCCACAAAACAGACAGAAGATATTAGAAACACCAACCAAGCAGAACACAGTAAACTCCAAGACCAGTAAACACAGACTAAGACTCCCAACCAATTAGGATGAAGAAAAAAACCATTCTGGCACAGCATAGGCTAGCCTCAAATTTAAAACTGAAACGGCTGTGATAGCCTGACTCACAGACGAACACAATACAAAAGCCTGATGATGGCAGATGAGATTCTGCTGAAACGTTGCTACAACTTTAAAAGCACTACAATGACGTGGGATAATACCTGAAGGAAGCTGAAGAGCACACATGTGAGTACCCGCAAAAACTTAAAAAAACAAATATATATATACATACATACACACACACACACACACACACACACACATATACAATAAATACCAAAATATAGTAAATATAAGTCAAGATCTAGTAAGTAAAAAATTAGAAATACACTGGGAGAAATTGCTTTCTTTATTCGCTTCAGCATGGCAGGTGTAATTTAACTGGCGAGAATCCAAGAATTAACAATTAACTGTCATAGTGGAAAACGCAGCCTGCACCAAGACAATCATGGGAAAAGGCAATTATGGTGTATTAGGCAAGAGAAAAAAGGACTGAATCCGAACATATTACCTAATTGTTATAAAAATCAAAGGAGAAAACCACCCACGTAGTTTAAAATTCTATTACTGGCAGATCAGAAAAGAAAATAAAGAGCAACAAGGCAGATACTGTGAACTATTAATTGCATTCTTGGGAGTGAGAATTAAAACACCATAACCACTAGAACAGTCTGATATGAGTTTGGATAAATTGCCTATACTTAAACTAACACCACTTAGTTACTGACTTAAACAAATTGTTAATGACTTGTTGAACTGTCTGTGTTGCTTTGAGGTGTATTATTGTTTCATGCGATTTTCATCATGTGCCCTATCGATTTGTTTGAAGAAATATCTGTCTGGTTCTGATCCAAGCTGGGAGAAAGGCACTGGAGACAAAATGGAGGCTGATTAGAAAAAGGTCCATTAATTGATGAAGCAGAAGCACAAGGGTGGTTCTCGACAGCTGACCACATGGAGTTGAAAGTGGGTGGGGGATATACACGCACACACACACACTCACACACATAGGTCGCGGGTACTTATATGTGTGCTGTTCAGCTTCCTTCGGGTATTATGCCACGTCTTTAAAAGCACTACAGTGACGTGGGATAATACCCGAAGGAAGCTGAACAGCATATATATATATATATATATATA
>BLBF01000059.1:6342415-6361691 GCA_015471245.1 Laticauda colubrina | reverse complement strand
GGAGAGGAGAGGAGAGGAGAGACTAAAGGAAAGGAGAGGAGAGGAAAATGGGGAAGGGGAGGAAAGGAGAAGAGAGGAGAGAGTAAAGGAAAGGAAAGGAGAGGAGAGGAAAGGGGGAAGGGGAGGAGAGGAGAGGAAAGGAGAGGAGAACAGAGGAGAGACTAAAGAAGAGGAGAGGAGAGAAGAGGAAAAGAAAGGGGGAAGGGGTAGAGAGAAAAGGAAAAGGAAAAGAAAAGACTTGCAAGACTGAGCAGCGAATTTTGCAGTTTGGACTTTGAATGGCTAACCAATCTCTCTGCTGTATCAAATCTTTACTACCTATACTTTAATTTTCATCTCTCAAGCTCTTGTTCTCTGGAGGATAAACGAGAGTCCAGCTAACTTGGGTTTTGGTTTTGACTTGGGCCTCACTTACTGACCATCCAGCCTTGTGTCCTTATGGTCATTCATTTCCCCTCCAGGTTTTGAAATACATGGCCATGATTTTGCTGTTTCTCAACTCAAATCCTGAGCCATGGTTTTATTTGTATTTCAGAGCTATCCCAAAATGAAAAGCTATTCACATGGTAGAGACCAACACCTTGGATTCCAAAAAAAAGGAAAAGGAAGGTTAAAAGTGAAAGCATTAAAAAAAATCTAGATCATGTTATGGATACTCTTAAAAGGGCTTATCTTACTAAAGCATCAAAAAGATAGATGGATTGAATAAATATCCCAGCAATCTGAATTTGAAGAAGACCAAATAAAAAATAAAAATTGGGGAGCAGCTCAGGATCCCTCTTGGAGGAAAGTGGGCAGTCCAGAAATATGATTACTAAACAAACCAACAAATAAAGTACACATTATATCACCCAGCAACTCTTTAAAATAGCTGCATCATTTATGTGAACATTCCTTGGAAAAATGCAGCTGCTTTAAGAAGATGCCCACAAATAAAATAAGCTGGTGTCCATCTGCTTGTAATAGATATATCTGCAAACACTATGTAGGACTAGCAGGATGTTTGTGTATACTTGCAAGTGTATATGTATGTATGTATGTATGTGTGTATGTATGTATGTATGTGTGTGTGTGCCAACAACCTAGACTGATCCTTCTCCAAATAAGCTGGCTGGCTTTGAGTGAATAAAATTACCTCCTAATCAAATGCACCATTAAAACTACAGACATTAGAGCTAGACATTGACAGCTTTATGAGTGAGACATTTAAAGTTAATTAGGATATAGTGCTTTTGTAGCTCGTGTAGAACCAAGAGGGTAGTTTGATGGAAGCTAAACAATAGCGTCATTCAATTCTCTGCAGCCATCATTGCTGTCCAGGGCCGTTTTTGGAGCACCCGTTGTGATATTCATGCCTACATGAGCGCACATTGAGCGAAGTCTGCCAAATCCAGCTTGGCATCTCGGTTTGCATTCTCTCTAATGCAACCAGCTGGCAATTTCAGCCGGTTGCATCTGGTGGAAAATAGCAGGACATTCCCCTGCCGAAACTTTGGAAAGCTTCAAAAGCGCAGGGTAGACATGACACTCATGTGTCATGTTTTTTAGGAGCTGTGTGAATTAATAGAGAACAAAGTAGTCTTAACAAGTGAAAGCCACTGATGCAACTCTCTTGAACTACCTTTAATGGAACTCCCTAGATTTGTGATGCCTGCTGTTCCCTCTAGCAGCTGGCACTTAAGAGCTGCTTATATTATCAAAGCAATGAATGGCAAAGTCCATTAGTGTCTGCAGGCAAGCAAGTCATGCTTTCTGGCTAGGGATCAGTGTAAACCATTGAATAAGATTAGAAGAAGTTTATTACGATGAGAGCCACTGGGTGTGACGGACTAGAATAGCTTTCCCCCAGCTTGATGGAAAGCTGGCTAGGGAGGGAGAAGATATTCAATGTATCAAGAAGAACATCAAGTTGAGAAATAAGGTACTGGAACACTGCAAGCCTTTAATGCCCCCATCTCAACCAACTAGAAGTGAAGCCCCTTCTTATCTTGGTGGCTACCTTTTGAAGACACCTCATTTGTGTACATCTTTTTCTTAAATGTGGCCCTTGGAAATGGACACAAAGTCTTAATTGTGGAAATGGACACATAGTTGTGGAAGTTGGCAATTCCAGGGTCAATTATGTTGAACAGAGAAGACACTCTATAGCAGGGATCTTCAAACTTGGCAAGTTTAAAACTTGTGAACTTCAACTCCCAAAATTGCCCCTCCAGTCATGTTAGCTCAGGAATTATGGGAATTGAAGTCCACAAGTTTTAAACTTGTCAAGTTTGAAGACCCTTGCTCTATAGAATGCAGCAGAGGTGGTATTCAGCAGATTCTGACCAGTTCTGGAGAACTGGTAGTGGAAATTTTGAGTAGTTCGGAGAACCAGCAAATCCCACCTCTGACTGGAGATTTTACAGTATCCTTCCCCTGCCACACCCACCAAGCCACACCCACAGAGCTGGTAGGAAAAAAAATTTGAATCCCACCACTGGAGTACAGGATTAAAGAACCTGCAAGGAACATCAGACTTAAAAATGTAAGAGAGTAGCCTTTGCTGAACACCAATCACAAGGGCCAAATCACAAAATTAGTCCTAGAGAACATCAGCACCCTAGCGTGACATAACACGTATTTCCTCTGAATTATTCATGATGCCATAAGAATTTATAATCAACCACATAATTTAAAACAAAGGATAACAGCTATTATCTACATGGCAGTTGGCTATTGATTGTGGCCGTTCCACACCATTGAGCAGAAGCAATATATGAGGACGTGACATCTGTTGCCAGCTTTGGTTTCAGATCTGCTCAGAATGGCTAGCAAAATGTCAGTATGTATTCAGCCTTACATAGCATAACCCAAGCCATTTCACCAACAAATTCTGCATGGTTTATAAACCAGCGAACCTTCATTTTACAGCTGTTGCTGTTGATTGTTTTCTTTTTAATGTATAATTTTAAAATATACACTTATGAATGACTCTCCCCCCTTGTTTTCTCCCTCTTTCTCCCTCCCTCTCCTTTTAAACCTATTTTTGAGTGGAATTTCATAGGTGATGATGGAATTTGGTCATTGCTGTCCATATTTGTGTCTATTCTACTCCTAACTGTGAATTTCTTTTATATCTCTATCTTGTATATGGTTCCTTACAAGTATATCTGATTGAGATCAACTCTTTTCTCTCCTTGCTCATTTTTCTCACCCCGTTCACCCTCTGCTCCACCAGACACTTGCATGCTCATTGTCAGTGTTTTTCAATCTTGGCAACCTTAAAACTTGATGGACTTAAACTCCCAGAATTCCTCAGCCAGCTACCAACAAAGCTTAACGTTGCCAAGATTGAGAAAAACTGAGCTAGCCTGACATTTCTTTATGTGGTCTTTGGTGCTTTCTGAGTTTAGTTGTATTCTTGCAGAGGTTTTATTATCATAACAGATAATCAGAGTTGGAAAGGACCTTGTAGGTCAACTAGCCCAACCCCCCGCCCAAGCGGGAGACCCTACTCCATTTCTGACAAATGGCAATCCAATCTCTTCTTGAAAGTCTCAAGTGATTTTCAAAGTGTTTAACTTCATCAGCGCTAGAACAAACCCCATTCTCTCCTGGCACTGATGATGTTACCTAGTTTGGTAATGAAACTTCTGCAACAGTGGTAGGATTCAAAAAAAAATATTACTGGTTTGTGAGCATGGCTTGGTGGGCATGGCAGGGGAAGGATACCGCAAAATCTCCATTCCCACCCCACTAACCTGCTTTCCAGCTCCGTTCTCCTGTGCAGGGCAATGAAAGAAGACCCAGCTGATCAGCTGGGACTCAGGAGGCAAATAATAGATGGTGGCGGGGCCAGTCAGAGGTGGTATTTACCAATTCTCCAAACTCCTCAAAATTTCAGCTACCGATTCTCCAGAACTAGTCAGGACCCTCTGAATACCACCTCTGGTCTTCAAGAAAACAACCAAGCTCACAGGGCACCAAAGACCCCACAGTTCAACTCTAAGCTACAAACCCAGATAATCCTTGACTTACAACCATTCATTTAATGTCTGTGGAGATTCTCAGTCATCCAGGTCATGGCTGTCCCAGAAATGAAGCTAAAGAAGCTTCATGGATGAGAAGGGTTTTCAATTCAATGTGTGGAGTATGAAGGATGTGTGTTTGTGTTTATTTTCATGGTCATGATATGCACTGAAGATGGTGCTTGATTTCGTTGTATGAGGTGAAATGACAATAAAGTAAACTAAAAAAAACTAAAGGGAAACCTCTTCAAAGAAAAATCAGAAAGTCCAGTTGCTTCTTGACAAAAGCACCTTTGGAACATTATTTAATGACCTTTCAAAGTTACAATGGCATTGAGAAAATTGACTTTCATTTTTCACACCTATGACCATTGCAGCATCCCTGTGGTCAAGCAATCAAAGATCGTATGCTTGACAATGGGCTTATATTTATGATGGCTGCAGCATCTAGGGTTGTGTGATTATTTTTTGGACCTTCTGATCAGCAGAGTCAATGGGGGAGCCCTTGTTATAAAATTATCCCAATAAAAGAGGAACACAGACAACCCACAAGCAATAAATCTTACTTTAAGATCAGAGGTTTATTTTAGGAGCAATTTGGAACATGAAAAGCCATCATAACATTACTTATATCAATAAAACCCATTGCAATGAGGTCCAGAGATAGTAGCTAAGTCCAGCAAGGAAATGGCCATGATTTGAGATCTACTCCCTTCTTTTATACCCTTCTTCTTCTTACTGGATGTAATCTTACTGGATGTACTTCCCTATTTTCTCATACTGTCCATGAATCAACAACCCCTTGGAGGTATATTCCAACTCCAGGATACAGAATTAAATTAAAATTAAATTTAAAAACTTATTGTTTATGAGTAGACTAGGCTAGGAAAGGAAAGGAAGGGGAAGAAAGGAAACGCCTACTTGTAGGTATATCCCAAATCGCTTACCATCTGCCACTTTCATTTCCCTTTTTTCTCAATGTCCCAGACATTTGTTATCCAAAATAATTCCAAAATTGATTGTCTAGCAGAAGTTACAGATCGTAAATATTTTGCTATGCTTGCAAGATCAGCTCAGCCTGCACTATAATATACTATTAATTTTTGGCCTTCAATTAGACAGAGGTCTACACCAGCTTTAAAGCCTATTTGTCCTTTTCTCACACACTGAACACAAATTCACAAATGCAGTGATTCACTTAACAATTGTGGCAAGAAAAGGTTGTAAAATAGGACAAAGCTCACTTCACAACTGTTTTGCTTTGTCATGGGAATTAGGGGTTCCAACGTGGTCCTTGTAAGTTGGAGACTACCTGTATTCTTTTCCTGTATCACCTTTCCTTTGATTTTTTTCTCTGTTCTCAGTTCTTAGTATCTTACTTCCCATTTCATCAGTATCTTCTCTTTCTCACCTGCCCTTCCTGATGACACTGGGACTTCTTTAAAATCACAGCAATCAGTCAGATATTCTGGACCAGAATGACATCATAACTCCTGCCAACTTGGAAACTCTCTGTGATGTTAAAGAAACACTACAAATCATTGTCACTTGCAAATTATTACTAGGGTACTCTCTCTCCTCTTTATATCACCCGCCTAATGATTAATCTTTTGATATAATATTTCTTTCCCACCTAATCACCCTTTGATAAGGGTGTCCATTGTGGACACAATACAGTCTCGTGTGATATTCAATAGCAGCAATTTCATTTTGGCCTATCATGCAAACAATAAATGACTCACTTTTCATTTTATCTATCTATTCATCATCTAATCTCCCACTGGATAATTAATAAATGAAATTACATTATTCATTTTCAAATATTGACAACACAAAATGAAACCCAGAGCTAACTTTAACACAGATTAACAAGTTGATTGCATCCCATTCGATTCAGTTCATCATTATAGCTGTCAGGAAGATGGATCTGGTTTCCCTTACAATCATTTCTGAATAAATGTTGTCATTTACTCAAGTTTCAAATGCAAAACTTTGGCATCCCCTCAAAAGTTTGAGTGATTAGCTTCACAGCCACCACAATGTGATGCATCAGTTTGAATGTCCAGAATCCTCTGAATATAGATGGTACCACTTGACAAAGCCTTAGTAAGACAACACTTGGAATAATACACCCAGTTCTGGCCATCACACTGAAAAGAAAAGGTTGAGACTCTGGAAAGAGTGCAGAGAAGAGCAACAAAGATGATTAGAAGGCTGGAGGTTAAAATCTCTGAACAACAGTTGCAAGAATTGGGTATGTCTACTCTAATGAAGAGAAGAATTAGCGGTGACGTGATAGCAGGTTCCTATAAAGATGAGACAGTCAAACTATTTTCAGAAGTACCAAAAGGCAAGACAAGCTACAATGGATGGAAGCTAGCCAAGGAGAGAAGCAACCTATAATTAAGGCTTAATTTCCCAACAGTGAGAACTATCAATAAATGAACAGCTTGCCTTCAGCTCCATCACTGGAAGCTTTCAAAAAGAGACTGAACAACTGTGCTTCCAGTTTGAGCTTCTTCGGCGACAGACCAAATCTGTGATCGTGCGCAGTTTTGATCTGTGCTCGCCTCTGGAGTGCCCCGAGCCAGCTGGTTTTCGGGTTAAGCCACCCCATAGAGGTGGTGAAGAGGGGGAAGACTGCCAGCAGGGTTGAGGAGAGCCACCTCTCTCCTCCCCAGCTGGCCTTACTCCTTTTCCCAAAGGTGGTTGCAGCGGTGGTCAGAAATGGCCACCTCAAAGAAGAACTCGGAAAAGAATGTGCAGGAGGAAGATAAGAAGAGAAAGTTTTGGCTGACCGGGTCAAACTGAAAAAGCAACAATATAAGATACCCTGGAATTTGAATTATAAAGAACAACATTGTTCCCAAAGAAGACTTTGAAGCGGTGAATGAGAGAGGGAAGGGAAAGGATTTGGGGTTTTTTTGCTTTTCTTCCCTATATTGACAACTAAGAGATTTAAGCAAGTAACCGGCAAAAATCCACTTTGACATTAACAGGTATTTAAGCTGAAAATAAAATGTCAAAGGGATAATAAAGATTTCTGGATTCTCAAAAACTTTTAAAAGAAGGAAAAAAACAAAAGGGTGGGATCTGGAAAAATGGAGGAGACCACCTGGAAGTGAAAGAAATTAACAGTGAAACTTTAACAAGATTCCTAAAAGATACATTTTAACTGAAACTTTGTAACAAGATAAGAAAACCCCAGGAAGAGAAAGTGGAAAAAGAATCAAGAAGAAACAGCTTTGGATTATTTGGTTTACTTGGTGATTTTTTGATTTTTGGCTATTGGATCTAAAGGACTAAAATTCATTGAGTGGTTGTTTAAAAGTTTTTAAAATGGTATCACTCTTGGAAGAATTGAGAATGGAACTTAAAAAACAGAAAGAAGATGCACAAGAAGGAAGAGGTTCTTTTGGCTTTGTATTTCAATTTTTAGAAATGGAGATCCTGAACTATGAGAAACAACAAGAAATGCCTGTAGAACAAGAAGGGCGGGACAAAGAAGAAGCCATCTTCAATGACCAAGTATTTCTATGTGGGGAAAAGAAAGGAAGGGGGGGGAAGAGTGAAAAATTTAAGATCTGAAAAAATAACTCAAAAAAATAATAGTTTGAAAAGTAATTACAACATTTGGAAGAAACAAAAGAGAGGATTACAGAAGAGAGAATCAGAATTAGAGAGAGAAGGGGTCAAAAAGGGAAAGGAGAAGAAGAGGGAGAAGAGGGAAAAGAAAATAAATTATAAAGGACAGAAACAGGACATAGAAAAACAGGGAAAATGTACAAGGATTAAGAGTATAAGCTTATTTAGAAGACACAGAGATAATGGATGAAAACTTAATTGAAAGGGGGATTCTGCAAGGGTACATCAGATAGTATTGTTATATTAAAAATAGAAATGAACTTTGAAAACATGAAACAAGTGTGATTAAAATGATACATAAAATACTCATTGTAATGGAATGTTTAATAAATAAATGAAATAGAGAATGAGAGAATGAAATTACGAAAGGAGGGGAACATCTTAATTATTATAAATGTGTTATAAAATTTTAAGTGAAGAGGAATATGAAAGAAACATGAAAAAATTATGGAAATATTATAAGTGTTCCTAGAAGTATGATACCCTATTGAAAAGAAACTTTAAAGATGTCAAATATTATAACTAACATTAATGATAGAGCTAAATTGGAATAGAATAAGTATTTTATTTATTATTGTTATATATATATATTTTCTCCTTAAGAACTTAAAATACTGCGTATTTTAAGAATGTACCAAGCAGAACTCGACTGGAAGTTATGTGTTATATTAAATGTTATAATTGAAAAGGCATAAATTGAAGTTTAAATAAGAGTTGAATGGATAAAAATTAAAAGATACAAAGGTGTCATACTCCAATAAGTAACTATAGGGAAAAAAATTGCTAAATGAGAAAAGAAAATACGAAATTGAAACAGGACAAACAAAACTATAAATATAATGACTACCATCTCCAACAATATAGCCTCCCCCAATAGGAAGTCCCAGCATGTTTTATCGGCATAAAATCAAATTAAGCCCCTCCCCCCAAATTAAGTCCTATATTAAACATGCAAAATGGGGGGGGGGGAATGGTGAGGGAGCCTTGCCATTAGAAAGTACTTTTGTTACATACCTGGATATGGTGCTGCCTGCGTTGACTTTGGCGTTGGGGGGGCACTTCCTATCAGGAGACCTTCTGCCATCATTGCTTTCCCTTCTCCCCATACTGCCGCGGCATTTGGAGCAATGCTGCAGTGTTTGGCACAGCCATGCGCGGCCAGCCAGGGCTCCTCCCTGCAACCGGAGCCTGGTGGAGACACTCAGCTTCAGGCGCTCCTTTCACTGCCTTCCCTTCCACTTTGAAGGCAAAGCCAATTATTTTAAAAATGACACCCTTCTACTGGTATGACAAAGCCTCCCCTGCCCAAGAGGGCAGCCCAACCCCACATGGGGAGGTGAATCTCCCAGGGCCACAGCGCAGAATTGGCCCACCCCGGGAGAAGCACCCAGCTGCCATCCCTGCCTGGTGCTAGTCAGAACATGAAGAGCTTCGCCTGGGGCTCCCAGTGCAGCTGACAGGCGGGTCCTCCTGCCCGGCAGTGGAGCTCTCACCAAGGCAGCAAGTGCCTCCCCACCAGGACCTCCACTGATCCCACCAGGGCCACACCAGAGCTGTGCGGGCTGGGCAGGGCTGGAAAAGCGAGCCGTGGGTATATGCCCGCCTGCCAAGCAAAAGAGCCAGGCCAACCTGAGCTTGGCTTCCTTCCTGAGAGATTTGCCTCCCCTTGTGGGGTTGGGCTGCCCTCTCGGGGTATTATCCCACGTCATTGTAGTTCTGTTAAAGTTGTAGCAACGTTTCAGCAGAATCTCATCTGCCATCTTCAGGCTTCTGTATGGATATGGGTCTTACAGCTCCTGGTTTTAAATTTGAGGCTGGTCCATTCTGATTGGTTGGGAGCCTGGACCTGTTTCATTGGACTTGGAGTTTGATTGATTGGTGTTCCTGGTTTCTTCTGTCTGTTTTGTGGCTTTGGTTGGAGGCTTTTAGTGCAGCTTGGCTCCGTGTGAAGGGACGGCTGCTCTTCATTAGCAAGCTGGGTTTCACCTGGGTGCCTGGTGGGGGGGTTAGGTTGGAGCTATCAGAGGGAGTCTGTTTTTGCCCAGGTGTTTGCCTGGCTTGTGGCATGGAGATCTTTCTGTTTGAGAGTGCTGGCTTCCAAATGATTGACAGTCTGGTGGAATCATCTCTTCTATTCATGCTTTCAGGTCTTTTTTCAATCTCTATGGCTTCTCTGATGATTCTGTGGCTGGGGTTTTCTATAGTGGCTAGGGTTCAATCAAACTCCAAGTCCAATGAAACAGGTCCAGGCTCCCAACCAATCAGAATGGACCAGCCTCAAATTTAAAACCAGGAGCTGTAAGACCCATATCCATACAGAAGCCTGAAGATGGCAGATGAGATTCTGCTGAAACGTTGCTACAACTTTAACAGAACTACAATGACGTGGGATAATACCCGAAGGAAGCTAAACAGCACACATGTAAGTACCCGCGAAAACCTAAGAAAACAAATATCTGACCTCTACGGGGAGGAAATAAACAGCCAGATCAGAAGCTATGAGAAACTGGAAGTTAAAAGAGCAGGAATACTATGTGACCTAAAATTCCTATGCAGCTGCAGAGACAACAATGTAACACCAACCTGCTTCAAATTAACATTTCATAAGAACACAGCAGCTACCAAACGTATCCTGAAAAGGACAGAGATATCTCTACTCAGAAATGAAGTTCACAGTAAAAGATTCCAATTAGATCAGTTAAACAAAGATTTGCTAGCACTACACCTGGAATTGAGCAGCAAAATCCACCCTCTACTTTGGGATAAGATCGAACAACTTACAACTTGGAGAGCTGAAACTGAAAACACTTATAAAAATGATAAACTCTCAAGAAAACTGAAAAAATTAGAAAATGACAAGAAAATTCCCAATAACCCACCACAACACCTGAAACAACTAGTATACAACGTTTCCAACAGAGAACTCAACAAAACAGAAACAGATGTCCTATCCAAAGGATTCAATTATGCCATAGCACCCAAAAAAATCCCAACAGAATCCATCATATGTGCAGTAGAATCCAGCCTAACCAAATTAAATACAGATGAAGCTGACAGAATAAGACACCAGGTTACTCACATCTTATGCACAACGAAACCACCCAAAAATAATTTGCAAAAAGATGAATTCAGAGCGTTACAAACCCTGAAAAATGATAATAATATCATAATACTCCCAGCAGACAAAGGAAATGCCACAGTAGGAATGGACAGAAAAGACTATGAAACAAAACTGACAGACCTACTCCAAGACTCCACATACAAACCTATAAATACAGACCCAACCACATATCTAGAAAAATCAACCAAGAAGAAAATTATAACCAGCCACATAAGCAAAGAAATCCAACAGACGATCATCCCAAGAGAAAAATCTTCTAGATGCCCCAAATTATACGGCCTCCCAAAAATACACAAAGAAGGCATACCTCTCAGACCCATAGTCAGCTCCATAGGAGCACCATTACAAAACCTAGCTAAATACTTAGCAAAACAACTATAGCCCCATGCTATATAAGTACCCGCGAAAACCTGTAAGTTCAGCTTCCTTTGGGTATTATCCTACGTCATTGTAGTACTTTTAAAGTTGTAGCAACATTTCAGCAGAATCTCATCTGCCATCATCAGGCTTCTGTATTGAGTTTGTATGTTGGTCAGGGTCTCACAGCCGTTGGTTTTAAATTTGAGGCTAGCCTATTATTGTGGCAGGATGTTTTTTTTTTCTACATCCTGATTGGTTGGGAATCTTGGTCTGTGTTTATTGGACTTGGAGTTTGTTTGATTGGTGTTTCTGGATATATATGTATATGTATATGTATATGTATATGTATATGTATATGTATATGTATATGTATATGTATATGTATATGTATATGTATATGTATATGTATATATATGTTTTCTTAGGTTTTCGCGGGTACTTACATGTGTGCTGTTTAGCTTCCTTCGGGTATTATCCCACGTCATTGTAGTGCTTTTAAAGTTGCAGCAACGTTTCAGCAGAATCCCATCTGTCATCATCAGGCTTCTTTATATATATATAAACCCATACACACACACACACACACACACACACATTTATCTGAAATGGTTTAGGGTCTCTTGTTCCAGCAGGAATTGGACTAGAAGACCTCCAAAATCCCTTCAAATTATATTATTAGATCTTCTTCTATGTTCTATTTTTATGTTGGCTAGAAAACTATGGGACTTGAAAACTTCAGAAGTGAAGAAAACTCAAGGAAAGACTTTGTCAAGGAATGATTACTTATCATGTAAGTAATCATGATTACTTACAGAACACAAAAGTTAAAGCAAGCATTTTTCCAAATTCATCTTTTTCATGAAGGCTTGAACTATGTGGACAAAACAAAGCCCTCCTTGACTTCTTAACAAGACTAAAGAAGACCAACTTACAGATTAACAGAGTTGCATGGAATCTTGGAATCCAACTCCCTACCCAAACAGAACACCCTACATTATTTCTGACAGATGGCAGGCAGTCCAGTCTCTTCTTGAAAACCTCCAGTGATGAAGCTCTCACAACTTCTGAAGGCAACTTCTGCTCCTTCGGTTGATGGTTCTCACTGTCAGAAAATTTCTCCTTATTTCTAGGTTGAATCTTTTCTTGTTCAGTTTCCATCCGTTATTCCTTGTCTGGCCTTCAGGTGCTTTGGAAAACCAAACTCATACAACTACATTGGGATCAGAAGTTCCATCACTTAGCAAGGTGAATGTTAATTGAGTCACACTTGATTTTATGACCCTTTTTTTTAACCACAGTGGTTTAGTGCAAATTACTGCTGTTGGTAAGTGAAACACCCAGTCATTAAGCAAATCCAGCTCCCCAAATTGATTTTGTTGGAAGCTGGCTGGGAAGACCGCAAATGGCAATCTCATAACCATCATAAATACATGCCAGTTGCCAAGGGATCAAAGTTAGATCACATGACTATGAGGATGTTGCAACGGTTACAAGTGTGAAGTCTGGCCATTGTACAGTGCCACTGTAATTTCTAATGGTCACTAAACAAACAATTGTAACTTGAGGACTACCTGTATTTCCTGTAAAGCTATACAATTAGAAGCTTGCTCAGATTCTCTCTATAAAGTGATTCTCTCTATAAAATGAACATTGTTTTCTTTCTTCTCTTTGCTAATGAAAAATGCGGAGAAAATGAACATCGTGGATGGATTCTTCATTCCTCCAGTACATCACCAGAGTTTCTTACTCCCCGATGGGGAAAGACAAGGAGTGACAAACATTTTTGCTTATAATGTATAAAATCTGTCACTCCCCATCTTGTAAGTATTAAATCACTGACAACCAAAATTGCTATATTATGCAGCGGTAGGTGGAGGAAAGCATCCAGAGATGGTAGAGAGGAAGGGGATGTGGAATGCCCTCTTTTCAGAAATGCATCTTTGCTTTATCATCAGAATAAACCATTATTCAATTAAAAGTCAGAGGGCTTCCAACTTTTAATATTAAGAAAAGCTGAGTGCTCGCTTCCAGACACAAAGCCTTGCTCAGTCTGCCAGCAATCTAACTTAGGCACAATGTGGCAAAGTTTGCAGGTGGACATAGAAGGAATGACTGGGAACAAGGAACATCGATGGAAGATAAATGTTGCTGCCTTGGAATAAATTAAAAAACAAAACAAATAAAACCTTGTATGTGTATTTATTTTGGTAAAACTAAACTATTTTGGTAATATAACACTTGTTGAGATGGTGACCATGTATATAGAATAAATGAATGGATGGATGGAAGGATGTGAATGTGATATGAATGTTTTGCTCTCATTTCTTCTCACCCTTTCCTTTTTCTTTCCTTTCCTTTTTCTTTCTTTTCCTCCTCTTTTCTTCCTTTCCTTTCCTCTCCTCTCTTGCCCTCTCCCCCCTTCCCCTCCCCTTCTCACATTCTCCTCCCTCTTCTATTTAAATAAAGACAAATCAAATTTAAAAACAAAAGACCCATTATCCCTGCTGATGGCATTTCCTTCACTCAGATGACAACCAATTTTTATTTCTTCCCAGCCTGTTTTTGTTAGCATGCTGCTCCACATTATTTGGGCAAGATTGGTACAAATATTCCCCCAGTTTGAAGCATATGGTCATTGTTTAGGTTTGCTTGCAGGAACTGCTGCAAGGCAACAATCACCACAACAAGAAAAAGATGGAAGAGCACACAAAGTTGATGCACTGAACAACTCTCCAGGTTGCTTCCCCCTTTTACTTTGCCAAGATACTTTCACTACAATAAATATCTGAGTAACCATTGACATTTGAGATGATAAAAAAGATAAAACCTCTTTTTGTCTCTGGACACAATCATGCAATTTAAAGCCTGTGCGGGCAATTTGCTTGCAAACAAGTTCTTGTTTCAGAATGGGGGTAGGAACTCTCAAATAAAGCAGAGTTGAATGGACAGAGATGTACCAGGCACAGGGCAGATTCATTGATGCCTGGAAAGTAATTAGAAGCAATTATTGGCAGAAACTGTCATGTGGAAAACATTTGCTTTGTTTACATGCTGATCTGCTATGCAAATCCGGTCACTTTCACATTATTTTTGCCTTGATAGGGTTCAGTTTGCTTCCACCTTCCAAATCTGAACAAGTCTGCTTTGAAATATATTACCCCCAAGAATACTGGGTTGCCTTAATTATGAAGAACCTGTTGGCCCAGCCATGCCATGATTGGCTCACTGGCTCAGATATTCTTAAAACTTTCAAGAAGTAAAACTATCTCTGCCATTACATTATATTTATAGTCCGTCTTTCCCCTAAGGGGTTAAAAGCAGCCTAAATGTTTGATAAATTCTCACCAAATCCTATGTATCAAGGAAAATAGACTGTTCAATCTTGGCTGGATTACAGTGACCCACAATTTTCAGTTCCTGAGAAATGAGAGATTTGGATCCAGTTTAAATCTCAAAGTTGAACTACAGGCCATGTCATGGGCAAGAGGCAAGCGATAAACCACATATCGTGGCATATAAATTGCGTTTGCTACCAGCCTGCCTTCCATAGAAGATCCTTATACTGCGTGGGCCAGACTGAGGGCTGAGAAAATATCTATGGATCCTTCACATCCTGGACAGAAACTTTCAACTCGTCCCCTCAAGATGGCACTATAGAGCACTACATGCCAAAACAATAGACACGGGGACAGTTTTTACCCTCCCGGCAGGGGTGGGATTCTACCGGTTCGCACCTATTCGCTAGAACCGGTTGTTAACATTCTAAGCAGTTCGGATAAATGGTTGTTAGAAGAAATTCCTGGACTAATCCTGTAAGGAAGGCAGGAAGGAAACATTCTGGTGTTGCTTACAGAAACTGCCTCTCCGTTAGCCCATATTATATTCTTGGCAGGACTAGACTTCCTGTCTCAGGAACTTCTCTGGAGTTTTTTCCCCCTCCTTTGCTGGTACTTTGCTTGTGTGGAGGGACCATTCAAAGTTACAATGGCACTGAAAAAAGTGACTTATGACCCTTTTTCACACTTACAACTGTTGCAGCATCCCCAACAGTCATGAGAGGCCAGGCAAGGAGATGTGTGCCTCGATGTGAGTGATATTGAGTTGGCCACACCCAGCCAATAACAATACCACCAAGCCACGTCCACCCAGTCACGTGGCCACCAAGCCACACACACCAATTAAGCCACACCCACATAACTAATTGTTAAAAAAAATGAATCCCACCCCTTCCTCCTGCCATCACTCTGCTGAACTCTCTAATTCTCACAGTGCTGTCGAACATTTAACATTCATCCATGTAGTATGGCTGTAATACTGATATTTCCCCTAATCTTCTTTATCTGCCCTTTTAATTGTATTATTATCATGTTGTTGTTTTTCATGTGAGGGCATCTATACTGGAGACCAATTCCTTTGTATATCTAAACACACCTGGCCAAATGAAGTATTCAATTATATTCAATTCAATGTAATAACACCCATGACTTTTGTCAGAGACTGGGTTGCAAAAGTGTAAGGCTGCTGTTGGGGTCATGATCTTCACCATGCACTATCATAATTTTGACACAGTCTTGGCTTGCTGCAGAAGCCTAGGCCTGTATGACTTTTCCACTTAGCCATTTCTGCCTTTCCAATCAAATCTTCTGTCCATAGGATAGCTGTTGTTGTGAGGTGTAGCCCATCCCTTGCCAGTAGCCCTTCACGTAGGTAATGCAGACCATGGTCCAGAATCAGAATAAAATAAAGCTGGAAGGGACCTTGGAGGTCTTCTAGTCCAACCCCTGCTCAAGCAGAAGACACAATCCCATTTCAGAAAAATGGCTATCCAGTCTTTTCTTAAAAATCTCCATTGTTGGAGCACCCACAACTTCTAGAGGCAAGTTGTTCCACTGGTTGATTGTTCTCCCTGTCAGGAAATTTCTCCTTAGTTCTCGGTTGCTTCTCTCCTTGATTAGTTTCCATTCCTTACTTCTTGTCCTGCCTTCAGGTGCTTTGGAGAACAGCCTGACCCCTCTTCTTTGTGGCATCCCCTCAAATATCAGAACACTGCTATCATGTCATCCCTTCTTTTCATCAAACTTGACATAACTAATTTTTGTAACTGTTCTTGATATACTTTAGCCTCCAGTGCCCTAAATCATCTTCCTTACTCTTCCATGAACTTCTTCTAAAGGCTCAACATTTTTTTTTTTAATATTATCATGACCAAAGCTGCCAAGTGTGTTTTTACCAAGGTACTATAGAGTGGTATTAACACTTCACATGATCTTGATTCTATCTGTCTGCAAGGCTGTCCATACTGTCACTGACTTGTTAGAGAACAAGGAACTGTGGAAAGGTGAGAACAAATCAGGAAAAAGACGCACTGCCTACAGCTGAAAAATAGTCAGGGGATTAAAAATAGAAAGCAACTGTGTTAATTTCAGCTCTATTTAAACAAAAATAATGGATCAAAGTTTGTCCAAGTGAAAAGAACAAAATCAGCAGAGAATTATTTTAATTATTACCTCCAAGCTTGCAAAAAAAAGGGAAAAAAAAGGTATTACAACTGAGAGTACACCCACAAAAGTGGGAGGGGGAACTATAAAGGAAGTACTTGACAGTGTCCCTTTAATTAAAACGGACTGAATATCATTAGCAATGAGCCGCTTGGAATTTAAAGCCAATTATAATCTAACGACACCAAAAAGAAGGAAAGAAAGAAAGAAAAAGCCTGAATAGGTAGCACAGCATCTGTTGATCCGCAGAAACATATTACTTAGAAAGATGCACATTTAGCAGGACATCCAAACAAACACGTAAGCTGTAGGCTGAGACGGGAAGTATAAGAAATGCAGATAATTAAAATTTGCAGTAAGAAGTAGTTAAGGGAGCAGTTCACACAACTGTTCATTGGGAAGGAGGCAGTCTGATGAAAAGGTCCAACATATCTCTATTTTGCTTTCCTGTGTGTTCCAAGACTTACAAAAAAAGTTCATTTTCTTAATGAACATGTTCATTATTTCCCAGCCTCAGTCAGTCTCTCTGTCTTTCTCTCTGTCTTTCTCTCTCTCTGTTTATCTCTCTCTCTCTGTGTGTGTGTCTGTGTGTCTCTCTCTGTGTGTCTCTCTGCCTCTCTCTCTCTCTCTCTCTCTTTGTCTTTGTCTCTCTCTCTCTCTCTCTCTCCTTCTGACCTCTTTGTTTTGTAAGAGTTCATTCTCACATGGTCAAAAGCAAGCAAACTGATTACAGATCCGGCTGTTAGCATCACAAGGAACAGATGGAAACTGCCTTCCCGTACCAAAGGGAGTCATTTCTGAAGATTTAATTCAGGGATGTTTCTGTCTGAGCCATGGCTTCCTAACTCCACTATCACAGCTAGAACAAGAAGAAAACTGCAACTGCTTGTCTGTGCATGCTGAAGAATAGAAATGTATGTGGGGGTTTTTGTTTGTTTGTTCCCCCCTCCCCAAATGCCCATAGAACGAATAAAAGGACAAGTTAATTTCAGGTGCATCCAGAGGACTGTTGATTTACTGTTGATAAGCAGCAATTAAGGTGATTGCGGATTGAGCATCAGAGAGAATTCAGAAGAGAAAAAAAAGAGAGAGAGAGAGAGAGGCTTCCGTTTCATGTGCTACTTTGTGGGATATAGGCAAGGCCCCAGAGAGTGCAGTAAATGTACTGAAACATTTAAGGAAGCGAGTTTTGTAAGGTGGCTGCTCTGTTGAATGATTTACAAGGGCAAGCAGAGATCAAAGCCTCCCCAGAGATTTCCACTTCTGATTTTTCCTGAGAGATAGATTAGGGGAAAGAAAAGCTGGGTTGGAGGAGAAAGCAAACCTGAGACAGAATGCAGAAAGCTGCGGTCAGGACCAAAGAACAGTGTAAAGAAGGAAGAAGATGTGCTTCCAACTATTCCTTGATAGCACCACTTAAAAAGAGGGAAGACACTTCCTGTGTTATTCTACCCAAAAGACAGTAAGTCTCTCTTGCTTATTTCCTTATGCATTATGCTCAGTCGTTCAACTGGTTGCAGAAGGTCAAGAGATGTTCGTAGTACCTGAAGCAATGCATTTGACCTTGCACACAAAAGACATCAGAAGGTGTGAAAAGAAAGCAAGGGGTGCCACAAAAATATGTGCTATTCACTGATTATATTTTGCCATGAAAAAAAGAAAAAAAGAAACTATGAACCCAAAAGGAGTAAGCTCCTGGTCTCCTGGCTCACCAAAAGGAGCAGAGCAGAATCATGCTAACCATACGATACTGTTGTATGTTGTGATGTTGCAGGAGTAAATTACCATGTCCATAGAGGCTTTACCTGGGGCCAAAACTGCATCGCTACGGCAAATGTTTGGTGCTGAGTCTTATCCAAAAGGATGTCTGTTTCCCCATTTACAGTGAGATCAGCACCAAGTTATTCATGGTAGACGAATTCAAGAGTTGTGACCTTGAAAAAGTGAATGCTACAGAGGTTACAGATAATCAGAGTTGGGAAGGACTTTGTAGGTCATCTAGTCCAACCCCCCCTCCCCGCCTAAGCAGGAAACCTTACCCCGTTTCTGACAAATGGCAGTGCAATCTCTTCTTGAAAATCTCAAGTGGGTTTCCAACTGTTGCTACTTTTGCTCGGCTGCCATTTAAACTTAGGGAAAAAAATGCTTTAAAATTTTAGTTGTAGCTTTGGCTTTGTTTTGGGGTAATCTTTTGACATCTAAATACCTCAGAATGGAGGTCTTCTTGTCCAGCTCTCTGCTCAAGCAGGAGACCTTATACAATTCCAGACAAATGGTTGTTCAAGCTTCTCTAAAAAAAAAACCTCCAGTGATGGAGCACCCACAACTTTTGACGGCAAGACATTCCACTGGTTGATTGTCCTCACTGACAGGAAATTTCTCCTTAGTTCTAGGTTGCTTCTCTCCATGATTAGTTTCCATCCATTGTCCTGCCTTCAATCTATATCTATATATCTATGTAGGTCTAGGTGTGTTCGGGTCTTTTCCTGTGTAAGATTAAGAGTATTTTGGTGACATTTTGGCGAGGTTCCACTTGCCATCCTCAGACTGGTGCTTTTGGTTTCATGCCAGTGCAAGCATATCTATATATCTATATATCTATATATCTATATATCTATATATCTATATATCTATATATCTATATA
>BLBF01000059.1:6321842-6338473 GCA_015471245.1 Laticauda colubrina | reverse complement strand
ATATATATAATGTTTATATATATATAATGTTTATATATATATATATATAATATATTTCTGTTTTTTTAAGTTTTCTCAGGTACTTACATGTGTGCTGTTCAGCTTCCTTCAGGTATTATCCCACATCATTGTAGTGCTTTTAAAGTTGTAGCAAGGTTTCAGCAGAATCTCATCTGCCATTTCTTATTGTCTTGATCCTTTCTTTTTCCAAATCAACCATAAAACTTACCCCATACTTTGTAATAATCCGATTCATCCTTATTTTTTAATTCTTTTGTCAATTTGTCCATTTCTGTGCATGACTCAGATTATTTGAGGACAATATGCTGACTCTGTAAACTACTTAGAGAGGGCTGTAAAGCACTGTGAAGCAGTATATAAGTCTAAGTACTATTGCTATTTCCTTCCTTCCTTCCTTCCTTCCTTCCTTCCTTCCTTCCTTCCTTCCTTCCTTCCTTCCTTCTTTCCTTCCTTCCTTCTTTCCTTCACAGTGGTTAGAATGCAGTATTGCAGTTTAACTTTGCCCATAGCCAAGAGTTCAATTCTTACCAGCTCAAGATTGACTCAGCCTTCCATCCTTCCGAAGTGGGTAAAATGAGAACCCAGATTGTTGGGGTAATATGCTGACTCTGTAAACTGCTTAGAGAGGGCTATAAAGCACTATGAAGTGGTATATAAGTCTAAATACTATTGCTATTCTCCCCACCTCCCCATATCATTGGATTACTAAAATATTCACTAAATTATGCACATTTCATCTTCAACTGTACAGGTAGTACTTGATTTACAACAGTTTGTTGGGTGACCATTCAAAGTTACAATGACACTGAAAAAAATGGACTGATGGCTGTTTTTCACACTTATGACTGTTGCAACATCACCATGATCCCATGGTCAACATTCTGATGCTTGGCAACTGCTTCGTATTTATGACGGCCACAGGGTCCTGGTGTCATATAATCTCCTTTTGTGACCATCTGATTTTAGTGGTTAAGTGAATCAGGCTACCTCTCATTGACTTTGGTTTGGATGGGAAAATCACAAGCAATAATCACAGGACTTAAGACACTACAACTGTTGTAAATCCATGGCAGTTTTCTACCATTTTATCCGAACCACCAAAAGACCCAACAACCTATTTTTTTAAAAAAAGTGAGCTTGGAAGGTGTTACTGCAAAACAAATGACTGTATCATGCAATTGGTGCTTTGGAGCTTTTGATTGAACAGATAACTATTCTGGGGACTAGTAGGTAAGGTTTCAAGAAATGGTATTTGGTATGTGTGGGAAGGGACTGCTGTGTCTCTGGTTTCATCTATCACAGGTTGGAAGACATATATTGCTAAGTATATCTTGTACCTTTAAGGAATAGACTGCCGCAGAACTAAGGTGCCCTAGAGTTGCATCTGTTATGTTCATTGGTCTTTGCAAACAAGACAATCGATCTGCATGTCAGCAAGCACATTTGTTTAGGGTGGTTGGGGAGAGGATAATGAAAGAGGCCAAGGATGTCCTTTCCTTCTTGGGCTTTGGCCATTCAGAGCAGTGGTGGTATGCTACTGGTTTGGACTTGTTCAACTGAACTGGTGCTAAAAAAGGGGGGGGCTCCAATCAGCTGAGATGAGGATAAAAGAGTGAAAAGCACATGGGAGGGTGGGAGGGTCACTCCTAGATTTTTGTTTCTTCATCCTCTCAGCTGATTGGCTTGTTGGGGGGGATACATGTGTTAGGGGAATGATCGCTCACCGAACTGGTAGTGACTAAGGTAGGATCCCACTTAACATTGGTTAAGACCCAAAAAGTGCTCATTGGTAGAATACGTTGGTTCCATAGCTGTATTTCAGGCTACTTTCAGCTTGAAGGCCAAATCTTAGAGCAGGGATGTCCCAACTTTAGTAACTTTAAGACCCATGGACCAGTGGTGGGCTGCTGGATGATCGGAGGTGTTTGGGCGAACCCCTAGCTGTGATCTCTGGCCGGGCCCATCCACCCACCATTGTGCTATGCTTTCCCTAGATAACGAATTTTTCCCCCATCCAGGTTGCTCAGGTGAGTTCCACACCACCCTGCTGTACTCACTGGAGCTGCCTGAGTCGATTAGCTGCGTTTCAACCTGCGTTTCAGCCCCAAAATGCGTGCTCATTACCAGTGAACCCATTCTCAACAAAAGTGCAGCCCACCTCTGTTGTGGACTACAACTCTGAGAATTCCTCAGCCAGTATGGCTGGGTAGGGAATTCTGGGAGTTGAAGTCCACAGGTCTTAAAGTTGCTATGGTTGGACACCTCTGCCTTAGATACAAGGGGAGAGGGGAATCAGTAGTTACACATTTTAATATAGCAGGCAATGAAAGGAGTTTAAAGGACTGTAAGTGTCGATTTTAGCTTTGATAGAAAGCAGTGGAAATCAGGAACTGTCCATGGACTATATAAATGCTAGTTTTGGTGTGGAATTGCCTGGCTTCATGTTATTTTAAAGGCTATGGATGGCCTTCAAACAGGAGGGATGTGCTAATGGGAGAGGCTTGCTATAACAGAAACATGCTTTGGTGATTCCAATTCATGATTATCATTTCTTTACAAAAAAGAGATAACATGGGTTCTTTTACATAAATCCAAGTTGGTACGCTCCAAAATTCAAAAGAGCCAGCACAATCACACAGGAGCCCAGCAATACAGACACAAACACTATAAGTCCACTGTCCTCCTCCTCCTCCCCACACTGCCCACAGGAGCCCAAGTGCTGGCTATTTTTTAGGCAACCTGTCCTCTCACAGGGAACATTACTCTAGAATTCAGGCATACCAAACTCACAGCCTGGATGCGTCACGTGCTGGCCACACCAATCCCTGGTTTTGTGAAGGGGAAAAAGTCATGATACATCATGTAACAACAGCGTGACATCACAAGTTTGACACCCATGCTCTAGATTCAGTGGTTTTATTGCCAAAAAACCCCTAGGGAAGAAAGATGATAAAAGAAAGAGCTTTGGTCTGTAATCCATTTTCCTTTATTCTGTTTTGGGATTTCTCATTTGTTCCTAGTCCACCATGCCTTCGAATTGTCTTCTAGAAATCTTCTAGAGGTGGGGAAAGCTGTAGGCATTTCTTTACTGAGATCTCCCAAAACTTGGGTTTGGGATATTGAGGTTTGCAAAATAGGAGCTAAGATTGAAAGCAAGTGGTTTAGAAAGACATTAAATCCTTCCTGATTTTGCACCTAGATAATGCAAACTAACTGTGGTGATGAATACATTAGTTGCCTTTAACGATAACATCTCAGTCAACGTGCAGAATAGAGTTTCAGCCAGCCTTAGTTTACAATTCATGTCAAATTGGCTCGTGTTTTTCATTCTTCCTTCCAACGTTAATTAGATCTGGAATTAAGTATCTATAAATGTCCATAAAAGGAGGCTGTTTTCCAAGACTGAAACCTGGCAGGTCTTATGCCTTTGGGGGTGATCAAATGAATCCTTGAAAATTTCATTGCCTTAGGATAGAAAATCCACAAGAATAGAAACACAAAGGACAAATCTTGCCATTGTAATTAATCAGGGCAGAATCAAAACTGATGAGATAACCACAAATGGGAAACAAACAGATGAGATAAAAGCAAGTGAAATAGAGCAAAGATAACTAAAACTTCACATTGTTATTAGGAAATTAAGAAGCAGAATATGGAAGAGAAAATCTACTGTGTTGGTCCCAATATGTTAGTATTTTTAAAATGTGGATTCTATGGAAGTATGGAAATTTAGTTTCATGTACATGCAGAAAGTCAGTCAAGACAAGGTAGGAGCTGTTGAAAACCAGAAGAGATTATTCTGGTGAGTATAGACAGCTCTGAAGTAGACATTTAGTAATAGGTTATTACTAAACTAATTACTAAATCATTACTAAGACCACATCCACCAACAGTGACAAGGCAAGCAATTAGACTATAAAATGAAAGCAATTGCAATAGCACTTAGACTTATATATCGCTTCACAGTGTTTTACAGCCCTCTCTAAGCAGTTTACAGAGTCAGCATATTTCCTACAACAATCAGGGTCCTCATTTTACCAACCTCAGAAGGATGGAAGGCTGAGTCAACCTTGAGCCTGGTGAGATTTGAACAGAAGCAGACTCCAGTATTGCACTCTAACCACTGTGCCACCATGGCTCAAACTCCACTTCTGTTACCGAGTTGGGCGATGAAATGTCTGCAAGAAAACAACCAAGCTGAGGAAGCACCAATGACCCCACAGTTCAATTCTGAACTACAAATATTCTCTTCTATCAATAAGCTATTTGGATAGAGATTGCAGTAAAAAAACATTAGTAAGAGATTATGACTCACAGTGGTTAATAAACCTCATGCATTCATCTAACCAGTCTAAACTAGCTTTCTAGAATGGCCTCCCACACACAAAAAGTATATTTGCCCCCAAATCCACCTGCCAAAACATTTTGAAAACAGAACATTTCTAGTTAGGGCTTGGTGCCAGATGCTACTTGGAAGCGACGTTGGGTATTTTTGACTTTATTTTTTAGTGTAATTATTGTGAGCCCCAAAGTCTCTGCATGATTGCAGCACTATATAAATGTGTTTTGTACAATATATACAGATGACTTGCACATACATATACATCCCTTTAAGCAGTGTCAACATCTTTCTCGTACGTGAATTCCCATGCATGCAATAAAATATGGAAATGCAAATTACTTTCCATTCTGCTTCTCTTGGAAAGGCTGCTGCCTCATGTCTCCTCTGAATTAATAAAAGAATTCAAAATTTATGTCCAATAAACACGAATACTTGTGGAAGACGACAGACTGACATGCTTGTGATTTTCTTTATCTTGTTCTCTTTCTAGGTCTCCTTTCCTATCATGTCATTCACTGCTCGTACCAATAATTTAGTTATTTACAGAGAATATGTATAATATTTTCCACAAAATAACCCCTAAAATGGCTCAGGAGAAGATAGAAAATGTTTCAAAGTACCATTACAATAGATTGACCTTGGTTGTTTCTATGGCAATAACAAGCAGGATTCTAATTTAAACAGAGGCAGAAAATAAATTTCAGCCAAGTATGTTTAGCTACAGAAATCTCCAGGCAACTTTTCCCTTGTTTGAAAGTTTTCATCCCCCTCTCTCAGCCCCACCTCACAGGGTTGTTGTTGTGGAGGAAATAGGAGAAGGAAGGAGTATTGGATATGACTGCCACCCAGAGTTGTTTAAACAAATAATAAAGGCGGGATATAAATAAAAAATATTTTAATGCCAAGCAAGATACTTGAATAGTGATACTTGACTCGTTGACTGCATTGACATGTATTTCTGTTCATCCAGTAATTTAATGTACTCATTTAGGTTCTTACAAAACACTGTATTATAACCAAATAGCTTCGTTTCAAACAACAACTAAGCTAAGTTACAACCAAGCTAATTCCATTGTTCTTTAACAGTGTATTGCATGAAATCAGCTAAGGAAGAACTTCACTGTGTCAACTTCCAAGGTCAAAGATGACCCTTTCTATTATATGTAAGAAACCAGCCTTCCTCAATCTGAGCTTCAGGTATTTTGGACAGAAATGCATATAATTCCCATCCACAGTCAGTGAAACTATTTTTTTTTAATAGTCACACTGATTAACAGAGTTGGAAGGGCCCTTGAAAGTTATCTAGTCCAACCCCTTGCCCAAGCAGGAGACCCTACACCATTTCTGACAAATGGCAGCCCAATCTCTTCTTGAAAGTCTCATGTGATGAAGCTCCTACAACTTCTGTTCCATTGGTTGATTGTTCTCACTTTCAGAAAATTTCTCCTTGTTTCCAGGTTGAATTTCTCCTTGTTCAGTTTCCATCCATTATTCCTTGTCTGGCCTTTGGATGATTTGGGAAATAGCTTGACCCCCTTCCTCTCTATGGCAGCCCCTCAAATATTGGAAGACTGCTATCCTGTCTCCCCTGGTCCTTCTCTTCACCAGACTAGCCACGCCTAGTTCCTGTAACCGTTCTTCATATGATTTAGTCTCCAGTCCCCTGATCATCCTGGTTGCTCTTCTCTGCACTTTTTGTAGAATCTCAACATCTTTTTTATAGTGTAGTGACCAAAACTGGATGCAGTACTCTAGGTGTGGTTTTACTAAGGCTTTAGTCTTGACATACCTGAAAATATTCAGTTTGGAGAAGCTTTGATGAACTACAAGATGCAAGAAAAATGCACGCAATTGATCAATTGCTTCATCCATGTCCTCTGGCCTGAGCAGATGAAAGTCAATGAACAAAATTAGGCCAGATGGTGTTTTGAATGCTTCCTTTGGCTGATCTACATAGGCTGTGATATCCAGATCATGATGAATATGAAAAATCCTATCTTCAAAGAGTTGACTGATGGGTCATAATGTTCTGCCAAGGATTCCACCACATCTCCTATTTGATCTGAATGTAGTTACTTTTACACCCAGCAAAGTTATCTTGCTGAAAACACAATCATGTATTGATTGTTTTGTTTTAGAGAATCCTTCAAGTTGGAAAACTTGTTCCTTCATGGAACTTCATAGATTGACTCTAGCCAATCAAGAGTCAACACGAGAACCCACGGAGAACCCCAGTGGACAAATGCTGACTCCATTCAGTTTAAATCTGTTTCAGTTATCCAAATCTTCACAGCCTCCAGGTTTGCCTGCTAATCCACCACCAAATCATGGATGGACGTGGTTGGCTTGGAGATTTGTATATTCAAGAGATATACCTCCAGGCCAGGTGCATCAAAAACCTGGCCCTTAAAGTGAAAGATATAAACTATGCAATTTAATGATAAGCCACAAAATGATTCTAAAAACTATTCAACTAAAATTGCAGTGTGTGTATTTACATATGGACTAGAAAACAGAATTGAACAGAACATGTTAGTTGTTCAGAACAACTAAACAGAACACTGAGGCACAGTGACACAGTAGTTAGAGTGTAGTACTGCGGCTATTTCTGCTGGCTGCTGGCTGCCTGCAGTTCAGCAGTTCGATTCTCACTGGCTCAAGGTTGACCCAGCCTTCCATTCCTCCAAGGTGGATAAAATGAGGACCCAGATTGTTGGGTGCAAGAAGCTGTAAACTGCTCAGAGAAGGGTGTAAAGCACTGGGAAACAGAACATAAGTCTAAGTGCTTGTGCTAGTGCTCTTCCTTTTCTCCTTCTTTCCTTCCTTCCTTCCATCCATCCATCCATCCATCCATGTTATGTATATGTAAATAACGTACTTCGGTTGACTATATATATATATATATATATATATATATATATATATATATATACATACATACATACATACATACATACATACATACATACATACATACAGAAAAACACACCAAGACATAACAGAGACCTAGAAGATCAACAGACCTATGGAACAGCTGTCTTACCCTACATAAGAGGTACTACAGATAAAATCAGTAAGATACTACACAGGCATCACATCAAGACTGCCTTCAAAACAGACAAAAAAATAGCAGCCATCCTGAGGAACCCCAAAGACAAAACTGACCTGGAAAACCAAGGCATATATGAAGTTCCCTGTGCATCATGCCCGGCCACATACATTGGACAGACCAATAGAAGAATAAGTACCCACCTGGATGAACACAAAAAATGCAGTAAAAAATGTGGAACACACCTCCTCACTAGTCCAACACATGAAAACCACAGGTCACAACATCAACTTCAATGGCACTAAAACCCTGGCCACTATAGAAAACCCCAGCCACAGAATCATCAGAGAAGCCATAGAGATTGAAAAAAGACCTGACAGCATGAATAGAAGAGATGATTCCAGCAGACTGTCAATCATTTGGAAGCCTGCACTCTCAAATAGAAAGATCTCCACACCACAAACCAGGCAAACACCTGAGCACAAACAGACTCCCTCTGATGCCTCCAACTCGAACACCCCCCCACCAGGCAACCAGGTGAAACCTGGCTTCCTAATAGATAGCAGCCGTCCTTTCACATGAAGCCAAGCTGCACTAAAAGCCTCCAACACAGGAACAGAGTGTTGCCAGCCAATCAAAGCCACAAAATAGACAGAAGAAACCAGGAACACCAATCAATCAAACTCCAAGTCCAGTGAACACAGACCAAAACTCCCAGCCAATCAGAATAGGCCAGCCTCGAATTTGAAACCAAAAGCTGTGAGACCCACATCCATACAGAAGCCTGATGATGGCAGATGAGATTCTGCTGAAACGTTGCTACAACTTTAACAGAACTACAATGACGTGGGATAATACCCGAAGGAAGCTAACCATTTAGAGAGGGCTGTAAAGCACAGTAAAGCAGTATATAAATCTAAGTACTATTGCTATTATTGCCAAGTGTGCATAGGAATTTGTCTCTGATGCATAAGCTCTCTGTATATATACAAATAATGAAGTAATATAATCATAAGATAACAATAGGATAAGGTAGTAGAAAAAATGAGGATAACAATCATACAGCCATACTACATGGGTAAACATCCTTAGACATAAGACAATTAATGTAGAAAATAATAAAGAAGATATAGAGTTGAAAATATAAAAATGCAACATGCTGTAATTTTTCCCTTGTAAACGATATAAAATCAATGATTCAATTGCAGATTGATGGGGCCCTCTCAGAAACCTAGATAAATGGTATTTTCTTCAATTTTCCCCCTCTTCTGAAATAAAAAATTTGGCAAGTAAAGAGAAGGAGAGAAAAGAAGAGAAAGGACATAATGGGGAAGCATTTCTATCCCCCAAATTATGATTAAAGTTAAGTAGGTTACATTCAAAACAGCATAATAGGGAATTTGATGATCTCCCAACTACATTAACCAAGCATAACTGCATATGAAGGAGTTGAGAGCTTTGGTAAATTGCCTTCCTTAAATATAGAAGAAAGGAGAAAGAATTTCAGAATGAGATGAGATGATCTCAGTGTCACAGAAAGGAAGGGTTGCTAAGATGCCTAGGAGCGTCAGAACATCTTCTTTGAAGATGAGAATTTCAAGAAGAGACTGGACTGCCATTTGTCAGAATTGGTGTAGGGTCTCCTGCTTAGACAGGGTTGGACTAGATGACCTACAAGGTCCTTTCCAACTCTGTTAATCTGTATCTGTATGATAAGCCCAATCTATATTTGTATGACAATGCACAATGGAAAGATGTGCATTTGGCCTTTTTTTTTGTTTCAGAGATACACAGGAGAGAGAGAGAGAGAGAGAGAGAGAGCATCTGATGAGTTGGGGTTCAAAATGGATCATTTTAAGTCCTGGGGGTTGATTACCAATTCTGAACACTTCGAATTTGAAGATAGCATCTATTAAAGTCTGTAAATATATTTAATTATATTGACAAAAAGAAAAACCCAGAGTTCACTTCTTTTCATCTCCTTGCATATAGTTGTTAGGTAGGACTGTGAAATGTGCAAGTAGATTGTTCCAACTGTAACACACACACACACACACACAGTTGCATGTCCAACAAATCTAAATGCTTCTATTTGTGTCTAGTTATTATAACTTGCAAACTAAGGATTCTACCTCATTCTTTTACAAGTATCAAAAGCCCCATCTTACTTTTTTCTTCCTGGCTGACACAAAATGGGATATTTTAAACTTCTTCAGTTATCTGATCAGGGTATTTTTTTTGATTCAAAGAGTTATTTTGTATATATTTATATATGCATCATCTAGCTATCTGAATAACACACTGACAAAGTTGGAAGGGACCTTGGTGGTCTTCTAGTCCAACCCCCTTGCTCAGGCAGAGATCCTGTATCTATCTATCTATATCTATATCTATCTATCTATCTATCTATCTATCTATCTATCTATCTATCTATCTATCTATCTATCTATCTATCTATCTATCTTCTACCTTTTATCTCCATCATCTAAAATTTCTATTCTATCTGTCTATCATCTGTCTCTCTATCATCTATCTATCATCTATTGTCTATCATCTGTCTATCTATCAATCTATCACCTATCATCTATCATCTATCAGCTATCTATCCTCTGTCTGTCTGTCTGTCTGTCTGTCTGTCTGTCTGTCTGTCTGTCTGTCTATCATCTATCTATCTATCTATCTATTTATCTATCTATCTATCTATCCGATCTATCTATCACCTATCTTCTGTCATCTATCATCTGTCTATCTATCATCTGTCTGTCTGTCTGTCTGTCTGTCTGTCTGTCTGTCTGTCTGTCTGTCTGTCTGTCTATCTATCTATCTATCTATCTATCTATCTATCTATCTATCTATCTATCTATCTATCTATCTATCTAGCTTTTATCTCTATCATCTTAAATTTCTATTCTGTCTGTCTTTCTATCATCTGTCTATCTATCATCTATCTATCATCTATCTATCTACACATCTATCATATGTCTGTCTATCATCTATTATCTGTCTGTCTATCTATCACCTATCTTCTATCATCTGTCTATCAATCATCTGTCTGTTTGTCTATCTGTCTATCTCAAAATCCTATTAAAATCAAACCAATAATAGTTTGTGTTCCAAGTAAGATATCCCTGCATGATGGAACCCCTGAAGCAAATTGACCATATTAAAAAGCATATTTTTTTTTCTTGGATCTCAGAACAAAGAAGGGCTGAGGTCCTGGGTTCCCCAGAAGACTCCCATGCAAAGAGGTATAAGATGTATATATACCTGTGGTGTTTCAGAGAGGCAACTACAATGAAAATGAAAATAATATATGAGACGAGAAGACTTCAAGGGAGGTGAGTTTATGTAGGTCTGTTTGAAGAAGACTGTGGAGCTAGAAGTGTGTGAGAGGCCAGTAGGTGAAAAGAACTGGGGAAAATGAACCCAGCAATATATGTAGTGCTCTTTCCTGACAGCAGCATATTTAATGCCTATTTTTCACCCTGAGTGCCCATTGTGTTTAGAAGAATGAACAATGACATTTGCAGTCCTGGGTTGTGATACTGCCTTTCCCACATGGCAGAAACAAATAGAAAAGCACTCACAACAAAGCACTGAATACAAGTTTTGGAAACAACAATTCTCTTAATAGGCTGAATTCAAGTGAAATGCCTTGCTAAATAATATGTGTGTGTGTGTGTATGTTTGTCTGTGTCCACAGTGAGGGAACCTGGTGTGTATTTTTAGGCATGGCACTTAACCACTGGGGTACGGCTCCTAAGGAAAGTTTTTTCCTTTGAAAATAATGGAAAAGCCACCTGTGGATTTGGAAGAGACAATTTAAGATCAGCACTTTTTAGTCTCAGCCCTTTTAAGATTTGGGGACTTCAATTCCCAGAATTCCCCAGCCACCCTGTTTTAAAGTACCCAGGTTTGAAAACTGCTGATTTAGATGGTGAAGTCCAATCTTCTCAAAATTAAAATAATTTCAAATGTCTGGTCAGCCTCTCTAAGAAAAACATTAGATAAAGGGAAACCTTCTTTCGCGTAACTGAAAGACCCTGGAAGATTGTCTTAAAGGTTGTGTATGTGTATGCATGTGTGTACATGTGTATGTGTGTTGTGTTGTGTCTACACAGGAGTGTCATTGTATTCTGCTCTCAGCAAAAGAAATGGGAAGAAGTAGGCAAAATGGAACATGGCCAATTTTTATACACAGCATTTATGTCCAGATTTCATGTCAAGGAGAGCAATTAAATAGAAGAAAAATGGCCTGCACTGGGGGGAGAAAAAGGAGGGGTTCCCCCCCACATTTTTGGAAGGAGACCAAGGGGGAAAAATAATACAAAGGCTTCTCCCTGGGATAAAGGAACTTTTATCGCCACATGAATGGCCTACAGTTAACACTAATGAGATATTTAAGCTTTTAATTAAGTTCAGGCAAATACAGGGCTCAATCAGCTGGTTCTCTGAGTGAGCATGAAGCCCTCATACTTCAGAAGGGTGAAATTTTATTTATAAATTATTGTGAAGTGGGTTTTTAAAGGCAGTAATTAAAATGAGGGGTCAAGAAAGCTGTCTCAAGGTGTGTTGGAAGGAGCAAGAAAAGAATTCAGGAATCGGTTTTTCCACCTGATTGCACACGTCTTCCTTTCTCAAGGTTATCCCTCACCCTTGCTTAGTCCAAAGGTACTTAAGGCATCAATGGAAGTCAAGCTAAACAGACTTGGGTTGGGGAGTCAATGTTTAGAGAATATGAAGAACGGTGAAAGGAACTGGGCATGGCTAGTCTAGTGAAGAGAAGGACTAGGGAAGACGTGATAGCAGTTTTCCAATATTTGAGGGGCTGCTCCAGAGAGGAGGGGGTCAAGCTATTTTCTAAAGCACCTGTAGGCCAGACAAGGAATAATGGATGGAAACTGATCAAGGAGAGATTCAACCAAAAAGGAGAAATTTCCTGACAGTGCCAACAATCAACCAAGGGAACAGCAGTTGTGGGAGCTTCATCACTGGAGGCTTTTAAGAAGAGATTGGACTGCCATTTGTCAGAAATGGTGTAGGATCTCCTGCTTGGGCAGGGGGGTTGGACTAGATGACCTACAAGGTCCCTTCCAACTTTGTTAATCTGTTATCTTAATAGCCCTGAGAGGCACCTCAAAATAATTGCCTGATGTTCTCCTAAGAACAATGATAAGACCATCCATAAGCTGGAGCATGGGCTCACTTGAAAGATTTGTATGGAAGTGGCAAAAACTGCAGGAATATGCATGGGGTTCTAGGCTGAAATTCACTCTTTGAAGAAAAGTGATGCAATTATGGATACACCCTCTAAAATGCAAATAACAAATTATGACTTTGAAAGCCAATCAGTGAGCAACAGATTAGCTTAGCGGCGTGATAGAAATCAAGAGCCTTTGGTGGAACTCGAGCTTCTCACTCTCCTACCAACAATGAGAACAAGAATATTTGTTCCTAGGGTGGAAGGTCCTTCGTGGTCTCTGAGCTTGGTGGTTTTCTTGCATGCATTTCATTACCACACTAGGTAACATCCTCAGGGATAGAAGGGAGTGGTGTTGCTTTCTATCTTACTGCCTTCTAGCATGGAGGATGTTACCTAGTTTGAGTCATGAAATGCTTGCAAGAAAACAGCCAAACTCAGAGAGAGCTAAGGATTCCTCAAGGCTACTTGTGTTATGGTGGAAGCAAAGATTCCTTGCTGTCTTTAGATTGTTTAAATCCTCACGGTTTAATCTCTGATGGTTCTGACCAGATTCAACCTTTGTCTTGGACGTGTACAGCTGCTTGAAGAAAAAAGGTTTAATGCACATTTGGCAACTTTAAAACCTGTGGACTTCAACTCCCAGAATTCTCCAGCCAGTCATGGTAGCTGGGGTATTCTGGGAGTTGAAGTCCATAATTGAGGTTGCCAAGGTTGGATACTTTTATTTTAGCAAGAGCACTTAGACTTATATACTGCTTCATAGTGCTTTTCAGCTCTCTCTAAGCAGTTTACAGAGTCAGCCTCTTGCCCCCATCAAATGGGCCTAATTTTACCTTCCACCTCAGAAGGATGGAAAGCTGAGTCAACTCTGAGCTGGCAAATTGCAGGCAGCCATCAGGCAGCAGAAGTAGCTTGCGATACTGCACTCAAATCACTGCACCACTGCCTCTCTTTCCAAATATTCCTATAGCCACTGCTGTCCCGATAGAAATTTCACTTAGAATTATGGCAACACACATACACACATACTTCTCTGCTGTCCTGTTCTCATCATAAGCTAAATAAATAAATAATAACAAGCTGAGGGGAGACATCATTTACCCAGCCTTGTCAATCTCAGCAGAGGAAACCGTGTATAAACATGTGCTTAATGTCAAATTTATACACATTTTTAGTCACTGGTAAATGGTTGCATTACATATGTTGTGTCAATTGATTTCTGTACTCGGGCTTTGCACACATTTGCATAAAGGCTGCAAGGAGACATGAAATCAATGCAAATTACGAGTTTTACACCTGGCACTAGCTGCATCTTGAATTCAAGGGAGAAAAAGAACTTTGCCACCAAATCCTAGGATGTCAAAGACATTTCAAGTGCACAGATTTATTCACAGCCAGCCCTTCCCTCCCTTCCTCTCTCCCTCTCCCCTCCTCTCTTCTTTTTGTCTGGGATGTCATGAAGACCTGCTACCAAAGAATGGTAGGTGCATTTATATCAGTATTATTTCCCCCCCCCACACACACACACACCCAATTTCTCCTGCTTCTTGCATTCCTTTTGTATGCAATTGTGGTTTTGGTGTTGAGAATCAGGGAGCTTCAATTAGGACTCTGTTTTTCTGGTATAGCATCAGCCCTGAATTAATGGAGTAACACTCCATCCTTTCCCGTTTCACTAGCTAGATACATACTGTAAGCCACCAGCATTATATGTCTAATTTAATGAAAAGAGGGACCAGGGGTGACATGGCAGCAATGTTCCAATATCCAAGCTACAAAGAAGGAATCAAGCTATTTTCCAAAGCACCTGAAGGCAGGACAAGAAGCAATGGGTGAAAGGAGAGAAGCAATCTAGAATTAAGGAGAAATTGCCTGACAGAACAGTTAATCAGTGGAACAGCTTGCCTTCAGAAGTTGTGAATGCTCTAACACTGGAAGTTTTTAAGAAGATATTGGACAACCATTTGTCTGAAATGGTATAGGGTATAAGGTTTGAGCAGGGGGTTGGACTACTAGAAGACCTCCAAGGTCTAATCTAATCTATTCTCACCAACAACTATAGTAGGTTGCTAAATATATGTTGCAGTTGTTCAGCTAGAAATATAGCACTAGCACTTAGACTTATATATCGCATACAGCCCTCTCTAAGTAGTTTACAGAATCAGCATCTTGCCCCCAACAATCTGGATCTTCAATTTATCGACTTCAGAAGGGTGGAAGGCTGAGTCAACGTTGAGCCAGTGAGGATTGAACTCCTAGAAGTAAGCTAAATTAGCCTGCAATATTCTATTTTAACCCCTGCACCACTACAGCTTATGGTGCAAAGTAACTGCATCTTCTTGAAAAGGAAGCTTCCGGGTAGTTAAGGAGGGTGGAAGACAAAGAATTGGGGCAATTAAAGCCCCTGTCCCACTGCACCAACGGATGCAAAGAGGATATAAAACGTTAAAAAACATTGGAAAACGTTATGCATCCGTTGTGTACTCATTGCATACGTGTTTCATACGCTCTATCCTTTGAGCATCCGTCCACTGAGATTTCATCCGCTCAAGAAGTTTTGAGCTGCACAAAACTTTGTGAATGGATGAACTTTCCACCGCGTACGATGTACATCCATGACATATACGGGCAACAAACGTTCTATGTCCATTTATCATCCGTTAAATGTCCGCTGTATCCTCTCTGCATCCTCTGGGCATCCTCGCAACTCACATCCGCTGCAGCTGAAAACGGAAAGAGGGAGGAAACAAAAGGTACACGGAACGTCTACACAACGTTAGTAGCATGGAAATAGAAAGGATGAGCAGTGAACGGTTTGCATCCTATATACATCCTCTAGGCTTCCTATGAACATCCATTTAACATCCCCACTACATACTACCCACATCCGTTCTTTTCCTTTCTTTTCCGTTCTCTTTATGCAAATTTTTGCCACTTTTTGGAACGGCTGACAACGGATGGAGCACCCCCAAAATTTTACTCGTCTGCTGTGTCCTTTTCGCATACGTTTTGCATCCGTCGGCCAGTGGGACCTAGCCTTAATATGAGTAATCAGCAGAGTAAGAGAGGAGAAGGAAAAACAATTCAACTGGATATGGAGAAATTGATTGCACAGTTTACTGTTAAAACAATCTTTAATCCTGTCCTCCCCATCACTAAGCCCCTTTTCCTATTAAATTGCAGACTACAGCACATCGTCTATTCCTCCAACATTCTCCTTTTTTTCCAATGAAAGCTCTCATGCTCCATTAAACCATATTTTTCTATTGGTTCCCTGTGCATTACATTTTGTCCCTGAATTTTTATGTATAGGACATAGGTCCAGAAGGGATCTCAGAAGGGGTCTTCCAGTTCGACTCCGCTGTTCAAGGCCTCATATCATCCCCATCAAATGGTTGTCCAGTCAATTTTTTAATATCTCAAGTGATGGGGCACCCACAATTCTGGAAGGCAAGGGGTTCCACTAATTGATTGCTCTCACTGTGAGGAATTTTTCCTTAGTTCTCTGGATCTCTCTTTAACAAGCTTCTACATATTAGTTTCTGTCCCGTCCCTCTAATGTATTGGAGAATAAGTCAATCCCCTTTTCCTTGTGACATAGTGGAAGACAGTTATTGTGTCCCCACTAAGTCTCCGCTTCAATAGGCTAGGCACAACCAGCTCCCTCAACCATTCATCATATGATTTAGCTCCAGACTCTTGATCATCTTTGTTCTTCTCTGCACTCTTTTTTTTTTTTTTTTTGTAGTATGGTGACCAGAACTGGATGCAGTATTCCAAGTGTGGCCTCACCAGTCCAGTATAAAGTGGTCCTATCACTTCTCTTTATCTTGTTGCTAACCCTTTGTTGATGTAAACTAGAACTGCATTGGACAGTCTCAACATCTTTTTGTATCATGATAACCAGACGTCAGAAGTGAGTAAGACTTCTTGATTCAATAGGATATAACAGTGAGTGGAGGTAAAAACTCAATCAGATTTGCAAGATTATATTATAGTAAGGTAAAGGTTCCCCT
>BLBF01000059.1:6288981-6301842 GCA_015471245.1 Laticauda colubrina | reverse complement strand
CCAGCCAATCAAAGCTACAAAACAGACAGAAGAAACCAGAAACACCAATCAATCAAACTCCAAATCCAGTGAACACAGATCAAGTCTCCCAGCCAATCAGAATAGGCCAGCCTCGAATTTGAAACCAGAGGCTGTGAGACCCACATCCATACAGAAGCCTGAAGATGGCAGATGAGATTCTGCTGAAACGTTGCTACAACTTTAACAGAACTACAATGACGTGGGATAATACCCAAAGGAAGCTAAACATTGGCACAACTGTTTATTGCTGTGTTGTGTTTACTTTGTTATAAAATATGTATCTTATTACTGCAAACATTTTAATGTATTTTCGATTCTTGAATGAATTCAGTTCAAATTTACAAGAAACAATGGATGGAAACTAATCAAGGAGAGAAGGAACCTAGAACTAAGAGGAAATTTCCTGACAGAATAATTAATCAGTGGAACTACTTGCCTTCAGAAGTTGTGGGTGGTGCAAACCTGGAAGTTTTTAAGAAGAGATTGGACCACTGTTTTTCTGAAGTGATATAGGTTTCCTGACTGAGCAGGGGGTTGGACTAGAAGACCTCCAAAGTCCCTTCCAACTCTGCTATTTTGTTACCTTCAACTCTCCAACTGCCAATTTGAAATTGCCTTTTTCTGACTTCAAATCTCAAATGGCATTGCCCCATCTATTAACTTTGTGATGGTCCTAAAATACCACAATGCTCTTCACCCCAAAGGTGCTTTTTCAGGAGGCAACTGGGTTTTCTTGTTTTTTTCTTTGAAGATGTTTCTCTTCTCATCCAAGAAGCTTCTTTAGTTCTGACTAAAGAACTTTAGTTCTGATGGTGGGGAATGGAAGGGTTTATATGCCCTGCAGATAGCTGCTCATTTGCATCCTTTTCCAAGTTCAGTTGCCTCCACAAAAAGCACCTATGGTCCAACCATGACCTGGATGACAGAGAATCTATACACATTTAGCTATGCAATTTGAGATGAACACCCTTTAAATGGTGTAGGAATATGAACTGATTCCCAGAGAAAAAATTGCAGACTAAGGGAACCAGGAGCACCACTCAGGTGATCCTGAGGACATAGATAAACCTCCCAATTGCTTCAACAACCCTCAAAAAGGATGCAAATGACCAGCTGTCTGCAAGGAACATAAACCCTTCCATTCCCCACCATCCAGTCAGAGCTGAAGAAGCTTCTTGGATGAGAAGTGAAACATCTTCCCAAGGGGGAAAAAAAACCCAAGACATTTCAGTTGCTTCCTGAAAAAGCACCTTTGGGACAACCACGACCTGGATGATTGAGAATCTCAACAGAATTCCACAATACTCATTCATCAGTAAGAGCAAATGAATACCAGTAAACTCAGATTTATGCATGAGTTGCAAGACATGATTCATTGTTTATGGTGGAATCTCAATCCCAAACCAGGTTTCCAGTCCCAGACACATAGTAAACCATGAGTCAGGATTCAGAACAAAAGCAGTCAAGTTGTGGGGAGAGAGCAGATTAGGCCATAAGTGTCAAGTCACTGCCTACACCATAAGGAATATCTCCAGACATCATTTCAAAAGTTCTGAAGTATTCCAAATTCTGGAGACCCAACTCTGTTGGAAACGGACATAAAGAGATAGCTATGCCAATCTGCGGTGTGAGTTCAGCCCTTAAGCCACTGAATTGTGAATGAAAAGGCCCCTTTGCTTCCTTATGCTCACCTTTCAAATTGGATAAAAGTAGGCAGAACAAAAAAAAAAAAAAACAATTGTAGACAGGAATAAAGGGAGCCCAAAATGTGAGTTGTACCTACCAAAAGAAACCACCCACAGCGGAGAATGTTTATGTCCTTACACATCCAGGCTTTGCAAGATGTTCTAACAATAAGCAAATGCCATTTACCTTAACAAAGAAAAAGAGGAAAAAATTAAAGCAAAAGTTCACAGAATTTTTAAAACATCAGCATGAATGGCATCAGCCTTGGGAAAAAAAAATGCAATTGGGCTTTTCAAGCAGTTCCAGGTCTGAAAACATGCAAAGAGAAAGCTGAGTTTTAAATTTTCATCAGAAAAGGTCAGTGTGAATAGAATATATACCTTCAAAGGCCAACCTGAGTGGCTTTTTTCCCCACCCTTATGAATTTCATGGAAGTTCACTTAGTTGTAGATTTCTTCATTCTTTGCACAGTGGAAAGATAGGATATCTTCAACTTACAAAAGTCCTTGACTTATGAAAGTTCATTTAGTGACCGTTCAAACTGACAATGGCCCTGAAAAAGTGACTTATGACCGTTTTCACACTTACAACCAACCCTGCCAACTCTCACGGTTCTGCCGTGAGTCTCATGATTTTTTGTCATTTCTCACGGTCTCACGACAAGGCTCCTCAATCTCACACCGAATTTAAAAGGCTTTTTTTTTTTTTTCAAATTTGGGGGTCGGCTTATAATCGAGATCGATTTATGTGTGAGTATATACGGTAATCGTTTTTCTTCGTGTGTGTCATTTTGAAAGGGGAGTAGGCCCTGGGAATGAGGCTAGTTTCCCAGTAGTCTTTGTAAGTTCAGCGCGGGAAAGCGATCTCAATCCTATAAACATGGCGAAAAGAGGTGGTGATTTTTCAATAGAAGAAAGAAAGCTGCATCTTCTTACAACAGGGAACACAAATAAAACATTTATCGATGAAAATTCATCAGTTTAAGGCAGGGGTGTCAAACTCAATTTCATTGAAGGCCACAACAGGGTTGCATTTGACCTTGGGGGGACAGGGGGCATGGCCAGGGGGCATGGCCAGCTAGATGTCATTCATGTCGGGGGCACCTGTGCTGGCCCAAGCACTATACCAGCGAAAACTTGTTCCTGAGCTCCATTTTCAGGTATAACAGCCTCCTGCAACCCTCTGCCAGAAAAAAATGAGCTGTTTTCTTTGCTGTTTCCCTGCAGGCCAGATCCCCCCATGAGCTGGATTTGGTCAATGGGTCTTGAGTTTGACACCCTTGATTTAAAGGGAAGACTTTTTTGCAGTCATGATGGCATTTATCTCATTTTTTTGGGAAGGGGCACATTGAAAAAAATGTATAAGATAATTGATATGATGTAGATGTGAGCTATTGAATAAAATGAACTTGGAATGTCTTCACATGCTCCTTGTACCTGTTTTGCAAACTCCAAGTTTTAGCAAAATCCCAGGCATAGGCTTACACTAAACTTTGACCCCAAAAAATGGAAAAGAAATAATCCCCAACAGCTTTTCCATAATCCTTTAAGAAACCATGATTAAGAAATATTTGAAGCAAGGAAAGCTCATTTGGCACAGACAGTGGGAGAAAAGGAGAGTCTATGGTAGGCAGAGAGAGGGAAGCTTATACTTTTCAAATATAGGCAGATGATACTATTGGAAATTTTAGCAATTTTTTTCATCCAGGAAGAGAGGAGATAGGATGGAGGGAAAACCCTTGAGTGTGAAGAATTATTGCTGGGGAAGAATTAATCCTCTTGGCTTTATTTGAATGTTTAATTCCTGACCTCCCTTCTCTACATTTGCGTACAAGACAAGATGCAATTTCACACTCGGTAGTAATCAAGGACTTCTAATGAAGTTTTGGCTTTTTCCCCCAGCCAGTTTTAAGAATGTGAACTTCAGCTTCTTTTCAAGCATTTTATTAGCTGGGAGTTAGGATGTTTGACTGACATCCCAAAGCTATATTCCCCTCCTGGAAAGCAAGTTGGAGAATTGGCATCCATGGAAGAAGTAGGTAAGTCCTAAACTTTGACTGAACAACATTGAACATAGAATATAGAATAATAGAGTTGGACAAGACCTTGAGGGTTTTCTAATCCCTCCCAGCTCATGCAGTAGACCGTATACCATTTCAGACAATCAATTGTCCACTCTCTTTTTCAAAGCCTCCAGTGATGGATCACCTACATTTTCTGAAGGCAAGCTACTCCATTTGTTGATTGCTTTCACCATCAGGACATTCCTCCTTATTTCTAGTTTTTTTCTCTCCTTGGTTAGTTTCCATCCATTGTCTTGTCCTGCCTTCCGGTGCTTTGATAATAGCTTGACTCCCTCTTCTTTGTAGGAGCTCCTCAGATACTGGAAGACTGCTATCCTGTCTCCCCTGGTCCTTCTCTCCACTAGACTAGCCATGCCCAGTTCCTGCAACCGTTCTTCATATGTTTTAGCCTCCAGTCCGGTGATCACCCTTGTTGCTCTTATCCACTGAATAAATCTTTTGTCAATTCCCAAGATTGGACCACATTTCTGATCCTTATCTAGGATTTTAAGGGAGGAAAAACATTATTTGAGAGGAAAGAGTTTCCCAGTAAAAAAAAGTAAAAAGCAGAACTGACCATATGATGTGTATTGACACCTGCTCATCAGTGTCAAAGTAAATGGCCTTTGCAAAATTTTCTTGCATCTTTTCACATCAGTTTCATTTAGGTTGATGCAGAATTTTCTGTGTTCTAAATTCATTTCAAGAAACAAAGTCCTTTTGATGAATTTTCCATTGGTAGGTTGTAATGATGGGTTTTCCCCCAAAAAAACTTTATAGAGAAGAAATTGGAACAGGTGGTAATAGCTGTTTGGAAATCCCACCAAAACTGAATTTAAGGAGAGTGTTCTGATGCTAAGGAAGCATCAACTAATAGAAGCGTGGTGTATGTAGGGTTCAAACTATTTAGCAACCCTATTTGCTTTCCTCTATTTTCTTCAGGGGTTGTTGGTAAAAATCATCACTTTTGTCATTTTGTTTTGCAGAACATAGCACTTGGGACATGTCAATACTTGAAACCTAGCATGGGAAAACATAAAAATGTATTCCTGAGTTGCCAAGGCAACTGAGTGACCCTGTTCTGTTTTCTCTTCTAGGGGGTGACCTCTCCAGAAGTGGCAGCAATTACAATGGAAGTAAAGAATTATGAAAGAGAGAAAGAAAATCTGGAGGAGTAATTCAAAGAGGGTTGAAACAATGTGATGGGTGAAACTTAGACCTTATCAAAGCCAACATGAAGGGGAGAAACAGAGCTAAGCGGCTTAGGAACAAAGCTGCAAAGTTTCCAGAAATGTGGGACTAATTACTACGGTGTCTTTCCCCTCCCCCACATTATTAATATCTTTAGGCATCGACACCCCATGTCACACGTACTTGGTTAACCATCATAACCTTTTCCCTGAAAGAACCGAGAAAGGAAACATGAGGCCAAGTATCTTTGTTTCTCTCCATTCAGTCATGCCCAGTTCTTGAAGACTGCCTGAACAAGTCCCTGCGTTTTCTTGGCCAGGTTTTTCAGAAGTGGTTTACTGCTCTTTCCTAAGGCTGAGGAACTGGCCCAAAGTCACCCAGCTGCCTTTGTGCCCAGGGTGTAGTAGTGGTATGCTACCAGTTCAGACCAGTTTGGCCAAACTTGTAGTAAAGCCTCCAACAATCAGCTGAGAGGAGGAAAAAAAGGACAATCTGCTGAAAGGAGAAAGAACAGAAAAGTGCAGGATTGGCCCTCCCATCTGCCCCTGCACTTTTCTTTATCCTTTCAGCTGATTGATGCTACAGGCCTCAGCTTGTGTGTGGAAAGCGCTCTCTCTCTCTCTCTCTCTCTCTCTCTCTCTGTGTGTGTGTGTGTGTGTGTGTTAGGTTCATGCATGCGCCTGATCACTGAACCAGTAGTGGAACAGGTGGGATCCCACAGCTGCTGGGGTAGAACTATAATTCACATTCTTCTGCCTTCTTTCAGCCTGGTGTCTTAACCACTACCCAATAACTCATCCAACATATATCAGAGAAGCCTAGAATTATGGAAGCCACAAGCCCCCTCGGCTTATCAAATTGTAAGCCACCCAGAATTACTTTGAGGTAAGATTGGCTATACATTTTAGAAATAAATCAACACCAAGATTGAGTTGGGGTTCAGTGCTTAAAATGTGGCATTGCAAGCTAACTCACTGCTCAAGAGTTTGATTCTGACCGACTCAAGGTTGATTCATTCTTCCATCCTTTCGAGGTAAAAATGAATATCCAGATTGTTGGAGATATGCTGATTCTGTAAACTGCATAGAGAGGGTTGTAAAAGCACTGTGAAGTGGTATATAAATTTAAGTGACATTGCTATTGCTAAGATCCATCCTGGTCAAGCTGGATTCCTTTGAAGTATGGTTTATTCACCCTTACAATGCACAGCCATGAAGAAATAGCACTTAGCAATAGCACTTAGACTTATATATCACTTCACAGTGTTTTACAGCCCTCTCTAAGTGGTTTAAAGGATCAGCAAATTGTCCCCAATAATCTGGGTCCTCATTTTACTGACCTTGGAAGAATGGAAGGCTGAGGCAACCTTGAGGCTGGTGAGATTTGAAGTGCCAAATTGCAGTCAGCCAGCAGTCAGCAGAAGTAGCCTGCAGTACTTCATTCTCACCACTGCACCACCATGGCTCAAATATTTAATGTACCCTATGTTGCCTACAATGTACACACTGAAAGACTGTGATGCTCAAATAATCTTGGCAAGATGCCCTTCCATATAGAAAAGAACAAACAGAGTTATGATAATGTGATGTTCTGTAAGGAGATATTGAACAGAAAAGAAAGCATGGAACTATGTCTCTAGGTAGCTACAAAAAGCAGGGTCTAAATACAACTACTAAAAGAACATGACAGGTTTCACTGAGATAACAAAGGCTAGGCCAAGAAGACAATTTTCAACTTTTGTGTTATCCATCCAAGTGACAATTTAAGTGTCTTAAGTCTTTCCTAAAACCAATAAATGTTTGTTATTAGCTAATCTATTTCACTATAGTTCTGGTTTGGGTGTGTGTATACATGCTTGCACTGAGATAAGAGAAATCACTTTAGAATGGTATTTCGATGGCAGGAGGTGTACAGATATTTTACAATTTTATATAGCTTTATTGCTGTTTTCAGTTAATAAAACTGAAAAAGAATAACCTCTGGATCTTATGCATCAAATAATATAATTACTGTTCCTATTTGATTGATTGCTTTCTATAGCTTCCAAAATGGCTACAGACATGTTCATGCATGAGTACTGAATTCGTTGCCTTGCTTGGTTCCTCATGCTTTCAGTGTGTTTTCAGAACTAAAGAAAAGGTCAAGGATTTTACAATATTTTGGGAAAACGCTGCAGAACTAGAAAACAAATATTTTGCACACATTCCCCGCAGCTATCAGAATCCCCACTGTTTAAAAATTAGAAAAGATATAATATAATTAAATCCAGTTCGAGGCAGGATTGATAAATCCTCTTCTTCAAAATGCTTCCCATTCATAACTAACAAGGATTGCTTCCTGCCTGAACTGCTGCAGTGATGGATTTCACCTAAAATTAGATCAAACTAAATGCAGAAAGAGAAGCTGCATTTTCCCCTCCTTTCTCTGCATATTACAGGAGAGGAAATAATTGAAAGTAACTTTCACTACCATCACCCATTATACTCTTCTCATTAGATTTAATCTGGGGTTTCAGATTCTACTTGGATGGCCACATCTAGAAGATGACACTTGGGAATCATGTGGGTTTCCCATTAGCTCAATTCTATCCTGTCTTCCCTGACATTTTAATGGTGATTCAAAAGCAACCATTTCACAATGAAAAGGGCCATGTAAGGAAAACGTCAGGAACCTTCCCAGAACTATTTGGTGAGATCCTTGTTGCTCTCTGAGTTTGGTGGTTTTCTTGGAGGTGTTTCATCACCCAGCTAGGTAACATCTTCAGTGATAGAAGGGAGTGGGGGGTTTGTTCTCTACACCATTCAGAGGAGATAGTCAAAAGGCTAAAAAGGGAACAAAAAGATTGAACCCAGCAATCATTACTCAGGTAATCAGGAATTAACACCAGACCAACAATCAAGCAGTAAATAATACCCTAATGAAGAAACTATGAAGAAGTTAACACTTATAGGCAAGCTACTAGTACAGTAAACAGAGAGTAAGCCCCACTCCCTTCTTGCACTGATGATGTTGCCTATATTGGGAATGAAAAACCTGCAAGAAAACCACCAAGCTCAGAGAGCGCCAAGGACCCTATAGTTCAACCCTGTACTTTAAATATTGTCTTCTATTGGTACTATTTGGTGAATGACTAAAAGATTAAAGATTTGAACTGGGAACTTCTTGGCTGATCATTCACCACTGCTCAATGTCTCCTTTATGATTGCATGCATAATAACCTGAAAGGCACTTGATTTGTTGTTTCAAAGAATCAAGAGGAAAATTTCATCCTAAGTCAGCTGTGGTCTTCCTGGCAACCTTCTGTTCTCCCTTCCCTGTTTTCAGCTGGGAAAATGGAATCCATGGAAAGAAAGGATTTCAGTATTTAAAAACCCTCCAAGTCACCTCAGGAGTCCAGTTTCAAACCCACACCTCACACTTTCTTAAGTGTCATTTCAATAGCTTCATCACAATGCCCCCTGCATGCTGCTTTGCCTTTTCCATAGCACTTCCCTTAGTTTCTCTCATGTTGGATTTTCTCAATTGCAAAAGACCCAGCAGATGGGCTATGAAAGAAGGCTAGGGAAAACCTTAATGATTGACTAGTGCTTTAAAAGTATTTTGGATGAGAGGTGTTATGTAGGCATGATGAATTGTTGTTTGGCATGAACAGCTCTTAAATGCAGTGCTGGGAATCCAAGCTGTCTGCCCTTCAACATAGCAGCTCTGAGCTGGCTGCAAAATCTTTATTATTCTTAACAAAGTAAGGAGCCAAGAGAATGAAATTTGATTTTGAAACTCTGGATGAGGGGGTCAGAGATGGGAGTGAGGAAGCTAACATCTTTTACCTAATAATGACAGCAACTTTTCGGTGAAAATCACTGATTGCAAATAAACAAGGGACACCAGAGGAACCCTCATCAGAGTAAAAAAATCTGGTTGTAAAATCTTGCATCTCTTGCAATACGTGATACCTGTCACACTTAAAATATTATTTTCTTTACTAGTGGATATTGAGATTCCTTTTTCGTCATGGGCCTTTTCCCCCTGGGTTAATTGCACACTGGACACTTGACCCTTTGGGAATAATAAAGCATTTAATTGTGTATGGGAGGACCAACAGTGAGGATGTTTGCAACAGGGCTATCAGAATGGTTCCAGATTTAGGCGATCCCTAATCCTTCTAAATTCTTATAATATTGCAGCCAATATTCAAAATGAGATTGCTGTCCATGGTCTGAATGCAACAATGATAATTTAAAATAGGCTTTGGTCCATAAATGAGTCCTGTCTATATTTAGTGCATGATTAATTTAATTAAATTGTTATTTTAACATGATGCTTTTTTGTGAAAGAAAGAAACTACAGGGAAAATAATCCAGTCAAATCCATGAGGAAAAAGCAGCTTATTAATTGTCAAAGACCATAAAGGATTATATTTTAACCAACATATATATTAGCCAAACAAGCTAATGCAATCCTAAATTGCCTTAACAGAGGGATACAATCAAGATTAAGTGAAGTACTAATACTACTCTATAAAGTCTTAGTAAGACCACACCTAGACTACTGCATCCAGTTTTGGTCACCACACTATAACAAAGATGTTGAGACTCTAAGAAAGAGTGCAGAGAAGAGCAACCAGGATGATGAGGGGACTAGAGGTTAAAACATATGATGAATGGTTGCAGAAACTGGGCATGGCTAGTTTAGGGAAGAGAAAGACCAAGGGAAACATGAGAGCAGTCTTCTGATACTTGAGGGGCTGCCACAGAGAGGAAGGGGTCAAGCTATTTTCTAAAGCATCCGAAGGCCAGACAAGGAATAATGGATGACAACTGAGCAAAGAGAGATTCAACCTGGAAATAAGGAGAGATTTTCTGACAGTGACAGCAATCAACCAATGGAACAGAAGTTGTGGGAGCATCATCACTTGGGACTTTCAAGAAGAGATTGGACTGCCATTTGTCAGAAATGGTGTAGGGTCTCCTATTTGGGAGGGGTTGGACTAGATGACCTACAAGGTCCTTTCCAACTCTGTTAATCTGTTATCTGTTAACCTTTTTCAAGCCAACCCTTATCCAATAGCTCCTTCTGTTCCTATTGTAGAAAATGGACAAATCACTGCTAAATTACATAAATTGCATTAAAAAAATTCAGATTCAACCATGACCTTGAGGAAGTTCCCTTGTGTGGTGTTACAAAAAACTCCAGGCAGATCGGTGTGGTTAAGATCAAAGCATCCATAGAACTCTCTGTTACATATTTCTATTCTTTTATTCTTCCTACTTTTTTTCTCCAAACTTCTTGGATTCACCTTGCCAACATCCTTGGACAGGAAGCATCCCTCACTAGATCAGGTTCTGCCTTTCTGTGAATCACGAACTGTTATAACAGCCAAAACTGAAGGTGCATGTCCAATTTTACCACTGTTGTCTTATAGTTGTAATTGCCTAGGTTTTACTCAGGAAGAAAATCTGGGTGTTCAATTACAAAAAAGAAACTAAGTACTTCCTTGAACATTTGGGAGAGGAAAGCTCTCTATTTCCCATGTAAATTAACTAGGGACCACTAAACAGTAGTCACAACAGTTCCCTTTGAAGGCCTCATTGAAAATATCTGTGGGAAATAATTGTGAAAGAGCTAAGATCTTCCCCAACATAATATGAAAATTATCAGTTCATGTTATTTCTCTTTTCTCCTGAGGACCTTCAGAAAAATGAGAGGAATCAGCCAGTGAAAGACAATCTTGTGCCTTTGACCAGAATAGATGCTATCATTACTTCCATTATACTCTTCTGTCTTGAATGATATATTCTTGATAGACTCTGCTTAGGTGGGAAAGAGCTCAGTGGTCAAGCTGTTGGACATGCTGGCTGAGAATTCTGGGAGTTGTACTTTGGTTCAAAGAAGACCTGATGTCTTTGAACTGTACTACTGGTGTATAATTATAACCAAAGTAACTAACAGAGAGGTGTTAAACTGTATAGAACCAGGCACATCACTAGATCATAAGGCTAAAATTGTAAGACTACATCTGATTTACTTTGGCCATGTCATGCATGCAAATTCATTGGAGAAGTCAATGATGCTACAAAAAACTCATGGAAGGGATGAACAAGGAACACACTGGCTTGATAACATCAAAGCTGATACAAAGATAAACACCCAACAACTAAAAGAAGCTGTGTTTGACAGGATAGCATGGAGACCGCTTGCCTATAAAGTTGAATGGTTAAAATGGCAACAACTTAGGATACATCTGGAGAACACCCATTTAAGAACCACAGCCTTAGTTTCAAATTAAAAAGATCATAGGGAAGTGTGACAACCATATAATAGATAATTAAATAGATAGAATTCTTTATTGGCCAAGAGTGAATGGACACACAAGGAATTTGTCTTGGCGCAGATTCTCTCAGTATACATAAAAAGAAAAGACACATTTGTTAAGAGTCAAGAATCATAAGGTATAACACTTAATGATAGTCATAGTGTACAATAACCAAGTCATACTAGGGAGCAGTCAATATAAATCGTAAGGATACAAGCGACAAAGTTACAGTCATACAGTCACAAGTGGGAGGGGATGGGTGATAAGGAGGGATGAGAAGATTAACAGTGATAGCATTGCAAACTTTGTAAATAGTTGAACAGTGTTGAAGGAATTATTTGTTTAGCAGAGTGATGGCTATCAGGGGAAAACTGTTCTTGTGTCTAGTTGTTCTGGTGTGCAGTGCTCTATAGCATCCTTTTGAGGGAAGGAGTTGAAACAGTTTATGTCTGGGATGTGAGGAGTCTGTAAGTTGAGAATAGTGGGAGTATAGGGCAGTTTTAACAGAATACTTCAGCATAAATTGGATATTGGCTTATATATTAAAACTCTTGCTAGAAAACTTTTTTTTTTTGGCTGATGACTTCCTGACTACAGAGACAGATTGGATGTTGATTACTTCTTAACTCCCATGGATCAGAAACCCAGATTATTGTGGACTAAAGACCGTTCCACTAAATGTCATTCATTAAGTTATGGAAATTCTAAGAAGAGGCTGAGATATATTAGCATAACACATTAATTACCTATGACAAGCTACCCAAGAGATGCCAGAAATACTTGTTCATAAGCATCTGTAATTCAAACTATGGCAAACTCATTTCTTTTGCCAGGCAAATATCTTCCAATCATGGAGCAGAAAATCCAGGAGAAAGAAAAAATTGTCAAGAATTTGGAGCTTGCTGAAATTGAAGAAAAATAATTAGAGGAGCAATTGTAAGGCTTTTCTCCATGGTTCAAACTTTACATGAACATATTATGGCCTTCTATCTTTGGTCTGTGCTAAACAAATAGGTCAAATAGGTCAATTTTTTAGCATCTGAGTTTTCATTAGATCCATTTTGATCTCAAATGTTAAGCTCCGTTTCATAACCAAGTCCCTCAAAGGAACAATTTCTTGGTTCTGAACTTATCACTGGATGCAAAATCCAACCTTATTAATTTTCTTTCTTCTCCAACTTACCCATTTGCCGACATATAGTACTAAAAAAAAATTGAACTAATGAGTTTTGATAAGAAACTTTTCAAGCACTCTTGAAAAGAAATGTCTCGGAAAGCTTGCCAATTTACTGAAGAAAGGTTCTCTCTTATGAGCCATAGTGGCACAGTGTTTAGAGTGCAGGACTGCAGGCTATTTCTGCTGACTGCTTCCCACCAGGCTCAAGGTTGACTCAGCCTTCCATCCTTCTGAGGTGGGTAAAATGAGGACCCAGATTCTTGGGGGAAAGAAGCTGACTCTAAACCACTTAGAGAGGGCTGGAAAGCACTATGAAGCAGTATATAAGTCATAAGTGTTGCTGCTAAGTAAAAAGAAAGAAAGAAAGGAAGGAAGGAAGGAAGGAAGGAAGGAAGGAAGGAAGGAAGGAAG
>BLBF01000059.1:6275506-6286019 GCA_015471245.1 Laticauda colubrina | reverse complement strand
TTATTATTATTATTATTATTATTATTATTATTATTATTATTATTATTTTGCTAAAGGGCTATTCCTTCCTGAGAGATTCTTTTATTGTCTACCAGCCTTAACTCTTCATGCATTCCATTCAGGAGAGGTGTGAGACTGGCCTAGGTAGACAAAGCTTCAGAAAGGAATGATTGATTTTGAAGACAGATGTTTTGGGGGCTTTTCCATCTCAAGCCAGTGAAAATCTGGAGATGAAATGATTGATGTGCAGTAAAATAGAAAGAACAAGGCTTGTTGAAGCTGTGATTTATTATACCTCACAGATAGATCTCTCTTTAACAACCATCCTTTCAAGAATGGCTGCTTTCTCCAAAGAGAAGCCTTTGAAAGAACAGGCACTTCTCTGACTGCAAGTGATGTCGAAGAGAGGCATAAAAACTGAAGAGAAATAGCAAAGAGAATTCTTCGCTATGTAAAGGGAAAAGAGCAGGCAGAACTGAAGGTGGAGTTAAATGCATCATGAGTTTAGAATCCTTACATTGCCACAAGAGATCCATGTCCAGACCCCATCCCTTGAATTGTGTTGACCCTTACTAGAGACAAAATGATGCTAATGGTTAGTTGATTAGATCCTTGTATACAGAGGTGGTATTCAGCAGGTTCTGACCAATTCTGGGTTGATTCAGGATTAAGGCCACACTTCAGAGACAATTAGGACATAAAAGGACATAAAAGAGGAGTGAATGGGATGTGAGCTTTTGCAGGAAGCAATTAGTTTTTCTGGGCGGTTCAAGCTTTGAAAAGTTCTGTTTGATTCTGTCAAGTTTGGCCTTGCCCTGCATTTGGCAAAAGTTATCTGGCTGCATTCCAAGTGTGATAAGGTGGGTGTTTATAAACATTCCCTGAAAGACTGTTTGTGAAGCCTGGCTGTCTGTGAATGAACATAATTCACAGCTGTGGAAATAAAAGAGGTTTTGCTGGGGTTAAGATTGTGTTTTATGCCTCCTAAGGAAGCCTAGGTGAGAACAGGAATGGAGATTTTTGCAGTATCCTTCCCCATCATGCCCACCAAGCCAGGCCCACAGAACCAGTCGTAAAAAAATTTGAATCCCACCACTGCTTGTATATAGGCTTAAATAATAAACTGATCCATTGCACCTGACTTTATGATAATCAAACAATGAATTTCTGATCAGCAAGATTAGTAAATATAGCATTTTTTCCATGATGGGAGAGATCAGTTTACAAGATACAGACAGAGTGCCAATGAATTATTTTCTTTGATCGTTCACAGTTACATTTTTCAAACACTTACTGTAGATCTGTTGGTTAGTTATATTAATAGCTGTTTAAACACATTTTTAACTTAGCTTGGTTTTATTTTGTCTTCAGGGGGTTAGCCACCATTGTGAAAGAATGAAGAAATGGCTGTTGAAATGTTTTAATTGAATCCTAAATGAAGCCTTTTTTTTTAAAGAAGCAAGTTTGTATTATAAACATTTCTATTGTGAGGGACACACACTTCACCAATATCATGTCCATTTTACTGATTTAAATAGTAAGATAATGTTTTCTCCTTTGTTGACATAAAAATGCTGGAGGAAAATTCAGAATGACTGATATTCAAAAGTCATCTTGACCTAGATAATATATTCAACTCAACATCCAATAATGTATGTACTCTTTCAATTAAACTTCTGCAAGACATCTTTTAAAATGCTAATTGGCATGTCCTTTGTAAATATATCCACCATAAGCTCTTGCCTCTATTATACATCTTTCAGAAACATTCTTCTTCATTTTTCGTTGAGAAATTTAAAAAAAAAAACATTTTGTAAATGTTTAGGTGAGGACAAAGGAGAACTCGAGGGGATACTGTCCCACACTGGCCTCCAAGCAATAGCAGGTTCCATTTTTTATGAAAATAAAGTCACCACTGTTATGTTTTCTATCCTTGGATACCAGCAAGTTTAAATACAAGAGTAACAAGTTTTACATTGCTTAGCAGTTGTGGAAGGACTGGAGTTGAATCAATGTTGTATCAGTTCTTGAATAAAGAATTAAGATAGCTTTTTTGTGATTTGTTATTCCACAGGTAAATTTTAATTGAGCTTCAATCCTTCTCTGCTTAATACCTGATATATCTGTGGCCCATGATCACATTGATTAGGGTCCATAACCTCTGGGCTGCAGCCCACTTCCAGGCCACAGCTCATTCAGAACTGGGCTGCGGAAACGGTGGACGAGTGTGCATACATGCACCACTCCACTTGTGTGAGCTGCAGGCACTTGTGCATGCACACAAAGCTCCATGTGCACAAATCGAGCTGTGCTCACATGTGTGATGGCCCAGGGCATGGCATGAAAGCAACACAGCCAGAGAATAGGTCTAACTCTCCTTTATTGCTCCAACTTTGCCCCTAAACATCCCCATGTTTACTACAAGTCCTGGAGCAAAGCTCTCACATGCACCTTCAACAGCCTCTGGCTGTGAGTAGTCCAGTAAGCCAGATTAGCCAAACAGTAACCAGGGCAGCAGCCCAGTAAGCCAGGTTTGTCAAAACAATAACCAGAGCAAGAAGTTCTGCAATGCAGGCAACCGGGCAAGCCCCACAAGACAGAATACAGCAATCTCCATGTGTCAGCAAGTGTACATACGACTCCACAAATTCAACAGATTCAACACTTATTCCTGACAAATGCACTTCCCACTGGCACCGTCTTAAAACTCAGTCCCCAGGTGTGCTTTGTGAAGGTGGGCAGGGCACTCTCCTCCCTCATAGCCTGTTCAGTCTGCGTTCTTCCCTCCTTCTCTCTTCTCTTCTTGCTCGAGAGTCAGGAGGGGATGGTCCCTGCTCATCGCCTGAGCTCTGTCTCTACTGCTCCTCCCTGTCTACAAGCCTTTCTGATCCTGAAAAGTCCTTCCCTTCCCCAGTTTCCTCCAAAGCCCACAGAGATACTCCCCTCAATCTCTGTCGACTCTTGTTCCAGCTCATCTTCCCACACAGATTCAGACTCCAATGGGGGCATGAGACTTGATCACCTGACACATGGAACCATCCACTCTCCCTCACCAGTCCACTAAGTGGAAAAGGTTGGGGACCGCTGACATAGAGAAGATGAATCTTGCTTCACTCAAATAACCCTTATCATAGGCAGCTGTCCCTGAAAAAACAATTTCTCTCCATCCCTTTCCTAATATTATACAGGGTTTTTTTTCCCCCTTTCTAGCAAGCAATGGAGTTTATTATTAGTTCTACCAAGGAAGCATCCAACGGCAGCTGGCTGCAATGCTAATGTGCTGCGATTCCACAGCTTGGTGTAATGGACATTGCAGCTTGAAAATTAACACTGCATCTGCTTCTCGCCACAGATGACAGAGGAGGAGGGCTGTAATTTAATCTCCAGTCCCCTCCAAATAATGTTTGTTGTCATTCTGTGATCTTGGCAATCAGGGAAACAGCTGAACAGATCGTTTCCTCTGAAATATTTGCTAAACACAGGGAGACCCTGAAAACCACACCTCAGCATGCATGGACTGTGAATGATGGCATCGCAGGCTGAACCAAACAAGGATTGGATTTGGGAGAACAAGGAGAAGTATGTGGCTCTCAGCAGCCAATGGAAAAAAAGGAGCATTTCCCAAATCTTCTTTGATTCTTCCAATCCTCAGGAATCATTCTGGCCTCTTTGGAAGCTGATGAATGGAAGATGATGAATGGAAGATGATGAATGGAAGCTGGCATTGCTCTAAAATCAATCTCCTTTTCTGGAAATCAGATAAAATATATGTGCTGGGCTTTCTCCAGTGGTGGTATTCAACCGGTTCACACCGGATCGGGTGAACCGGAAGCAGGAATTTAGCGGGGGCCACTGAACTGGTAGTAAGTTCTGGTTGGCCATGCCCCCCCCAACCGGTTGCCCTCCTGTCTGATGCTCGCTCACCCCACCCGCCCGCCTGCCTGACATTTGCCTAAGGTATTTCTTTTTTTCCCCTCCCGACAATTAGGTGTAGATATGATCAGCTGTGCTGGGATTTCCCTTGCTGAGGCCCAGGAAGGCAAAAAATGGAGGGAGGAGCTCAGCCCCCCATCTAGTTTTTGCCTTCCAGAGCCCCAGAGGAGCCTTAAAAGAGCAAAAATGCCCCCTCCAGAGGCTTCTCTAAGGCTAGGAAGCTCCTGAAAATGGGTGGGGGCTGTAAAAAAAAGCCACGCCCAACCAGTCACATGGTCATGTCCAACAAGCGATGCCCACAGAACCAGTAATAAAAGTTCTTGAATCCCATATATATAGATATATGAATATACGAACTCAATACACATACGAACTCAATACACATACGAACTCAATGATGGCAGATAAGATTCTGCTGAAACGTTGCTACAACTTTAAAAGCACAACACCAATGACATGGGATAATACCCGAAGGAAGCTGAACAGCATAGATATAGATATAGATATAGATATAGATATAGATATAGATATAGATATAGATATAGATATAGATATAGATATAGATATAGATATGGATCTTTGTTTATTCGGGTTTTCTCCCGTGTAAAATTGGAAGTATCTAAGCAATGTTTCGATGAAGTCTCATTCATCATCTTCAGGCTTGTTTCTTCAGCTCTGTGCTTCTCCGAGTAATGTGAGCTTGCAGCTGCTTCTTCCTTTTAACTGCTAGTGGGGGTGTGACTTGATTGGGTGGGGGTTTGACTGTGTTCTGATTGGGTGGGGGTGTGTTCTCATTGATTGGGGGTTTGGCTGTGTTCTGATTGGCTGGGGGTGTGTTCTGTTTAGATGGGGGCTTGGTTGTGCTCAGGTTAGTCTTAATTGCTGGGGGATTCGAGCTGGTGAGCTGTGATCCTGTTGTTTGGCTTCATGTTCGTGGTCGTGCCACATCTTCATGGTGGGTGTCAGTTCGCTTCTTGTATGGGTCAGAGGGGTTTGAAGCGGGTAGTGGTGCAGCTGCGGTATGGCTTCTGGTTCGTGGTCGCGTCTCATCTTCTGTGTGGGTGTGAGTCATTTTTCTATGTGGAAATGTGGTGGTAGCATCTTGTGTGGCAGAAGATGAGACACGACCACGAACCAGAAGCCATACCGCAGCTGCACCACTACCCGCTTCAAACCTGTCTGACCCATACAAACTCAATACAGAAGCCTGATGATGGCAGATGAGATTCTGCTGAAACGTTGCTACAACTTTAAAAGCACTACAATGACATGGGATAATACCCGAAGGAAGCTGAATAGCGCACACACACACACACACACACACACACACACACACACACACATATATATATATATATGCCATTGTAATGTGGTTTGCTGGCAGTCTGTGTAAATGACAGCAGAATTGGACAGTGGGGAAGAACGGGGACCAGTCTGTGAGTCTGGGGAGGACTTGGACAAGGTTCCTGTGTCTGATGCAGAGATGGGGCCAGGAACATCTGGGAGCGGGGTGCTGATTCCATAGTCTCTAGAATCTGGCAACAGCAAGAAAGAGGAACAAGGAGAGCCTGTTCCCAGTGTGCATGTGCACAGAGCTGCGAGAAGGCAAAAGCAGCTAAGATAAAAGAAGCGACTTGGGAGTAAGGCGGGGAGGTGATTGCCCCTCCCATAAGGTATAAAGGAAGTGCAAAGGTAGAGAAACCTTTGTAGGAAGCAACTTTGTTCACTCTGTTCATATTGAACCGTGAAGCTCTGTGTGGACTTTGTACTCCACTGGCTTTTTACAGTTCATCTGGCATTTTAGTTGTTGGCAGCCATTCAAAGGAGAGAAAGGTGGGTGCTTATCTTGAGGAGCTATTTGGGACTCATTACAGGCTGGGAATGAACATAATTCCCAGCATTGAAATAAAACAAGAGTTGTTTTAACTAAGTGTGTGCTTAATTATGGTCTCAGGAAGCCTTGCTCAGAATATGTAACTTTAAACAGTCACTAAATGAACTGTCGCAAGTCGAGGACTTCCTGTAATGGAAGTCAAAAGAGGTGACCGATTTCATGCCCTCCTTTGGGATACAGTTGGGAAAATCACAATGACAAGAACTTTGGCTTAACTTCCTTTTTTAATTTAAGGAACATATCTGACGTACTTTCAGCCAACTTCCTAAATGTTCCTTAAGCCCATGTCACACTGAACCAACGGATGCAAAGAGGATGTAAAACGGACAAAAAACCTTCCCATCCATTCGAAAACGCGATGTACTCACTGCCTCCGTTTGGCTTCCTCTCTATTCGTCCACAGCATCCGTTGATGGACATTTCATCCGCTCCAGTTTTTGGGCTGCCCAAAACTTTTGCGCGGAAAATGTATCCAGTTTGTCTGCTCTGCATCTGCTACGCATCCGCTAGGCATCCGTTACGCATCCATTACACATCCGCTATATCCGCTAGGCGTCCGCTACGCATCCACAGAACTCCATCCGCCCAGACACAGGGAGGAAGCGGAACAGATGCAGAATGGATGCAGAACGGATGCCTAGCAGATGCAGAATGGAAACAAAGCGTTTAAAAATGAAAAAACGTTCGCAGAGGGGACCTATCTCAGATATTAAGGATGTCTAGAGGATGCCTAGAGGATGCCTAGCGGAAAACCTATACTGCCTATAAAAAGGGGGAGCAACTCACCTGCATCTCACTTTCAGAACAGCAGCCCAGCGGTGCAGACCTCTGCAGCCTTCATCTGCCTCTTCCACAGCATCCAGTCATGTCTACCGTGGATTGTAACAAAGTCCTTTCGGCAGCCACCATCGTTCTGCAACAGTGCGAAGCCATCTGCAGGCTCTGTGAGCTCTACTGCGAGAAGAAAAGGAGCCACCCAAAAAGAGTCTGGATCCGAAGATGGTTCGCCAGAAGAGCAGAGGACGGACTGTACAACAAGCTGATGGTGGAGCTCAGGAACGAAGACACTTGGGCGTTCCAGAACTTCATGAGGATGCCTCCAGCCATGTTTGACGAAGTTGTGCAGTGCCTGACACCCAGGTTGACCAAGGCAAACAACAGCTTCCAGCCCAGCCTGGAACCTGGGCTCAAGGTGGCACTCACTCTGCGCCACCTGGCCTCAGGGACCACCTACAGGAGCATGCAGTACGGCTGGAGGGTGCCATCCAACACCATCAGCATTGTGGTCAGAGAAGTGGCGCAGGCCATCATAGAAGAATACAAGGAGGAGCTCCTCCAGTACCCCTCCACTGAAGAAGGATGGAAGAAAGTTGCAGAGCAGTGGTATCAGAAGTGGAACTTACCACACACCGTTGGAGCCATCGATGGCAAGCACGTTGCCTGCAAAGCTCCAGCCAAGTCGGGGTCCACTTATTTCAACTCCAAGGGCTTCTTCAGCATCATCCTCTTCGCCATGGTCGATGCTGACTACAAGTTCATGTACATCGATGCTTCAGGCAATGGCTCATCTTCAGATGTCCAGGTATACAACGCCAGTCACCTCAAGGAGGAGCTGGAAGGCAACCTCATCGTGTGCTTCCCAGATCCAGAACCCCTGCCCAATGACACACAAGATGTGCCCTATTTCATCGTGGGGGATGACGCCTTCTCCCTCACAACCTACCTCATGAAGCCCTACACCTCCAGACTCCTCACCCGTGAAGAGAGGATCTTCAACTACAGGCTGTCCAGGGCAAGGCGGGTGGTGGAGAACGCCTTTGGCATCCTGGCCAACAGGTTCCAGGTACTTCTCACCACCATGCAGCATTGCCCAGAGACCGTGAGGAGGATCATGGAAACTTGCTGCATCCTGCACAATCTCATGCGCACCCACTACCCAGTCTTGCAGAACAGGCTCATGGACCTCCAGCAAGGCAATGGGGACATGGAGCCTGGGGAATGGAGGCAAGGGCGAAACCTAATTGACACTGAGGATGTGCAAGGCCCCAACAGAGCCTCACATGAAGCGAAGAAGCAGCGCAACCTCCTGAAACACTGGTGCAACTCCCCAGCTGGAGCAGTGGAGTGGCAAGACAGGATGGTAGATGCTTAATGAATGCTTCCTTCAGCCTGTCTCAGCACACGGATGAGATTGGGCCATGTATGTTTGGTTGGCCTACAATGAACAGGGCGTTTAATAAAGAGATGTGTTTATGTTGACATGTGTGGATAATTATTACATCATTATTGATAATAAAGAGCCATAGGTGTGGCACCTGGGAGGGTGGACCATACAGTCTCACTATGCGTGCACTGGAGGTTTATCTATCCCACAGCTATTACCCATCCAAAGGTATCCCTGCCCATCCCACAACTATCTCAACCCATCCCACTGCTATCTTAACCCATCCCACAAGCATGCAAAGGCTTAAACCATGTCTAAAAGTTTCCAGCAAGACTTTATTAAAAAAAAGAAATGAAGCAAGTGTTTGAATTAAAACTAGACTTTATTAACAACAAGCTATAAAACAAAAATGAGTCTCTGGCACTCCTCTTGGTCGCTCAGTCTCAGGGGTGAAAGGTCCAGGTACTGTGGATGTGGCTGGTGCTGGAGTGCTTGTCATCAGCTCCTCCAGAAGCAGAAGCAGCAGAAGCACCAGCCCCAGAAGAGCAAGCCCATGCTGCAGAACCCCCAGCAGAACCAGAGTGAGGGCCAGGGGGCGGGATGGTAGCCCTGTCCCTCTTGCCAGGGCTGGCAGCAGATGGCTAAGGCTTGCTGTGCTTCCACTTGGTTGTGGGGTTGCTGGCTGGCAGGGAGGCTGGCAGGAACCAAGGCTGGCAGGAAGGCTGGCAGGGAGGCAGGCACCAAGGCTGGCAGGAAGGCTGACTGGGAGGCAGGCACCAAGGCGGGCAGGCAGGCAAGCACCAAGGCTGGCAGGCAGAATGAACCAAGGCTGGCAGGAATGCAGGCAGCAAGACTGGCAGGCAGACTGGCTGGCAGCAAGGCTGACAGGGAGGCTGGCAGCAAGGCTGGCAGCAAGGCTGGTAGCAAGGCTGGCAGCAAGGCTGGCAGGCAGACATGCAGGCAGGGCAGGCAAGGCAGCCAATCCGTCCGGCAGCAGGTCTTTCCTCTGAATGGTGACCTGCTTCCGAGCTGCTTCCGTTATATCCGCAGGGCTGACACAATGCATCCTCCCCGCATGCGCAATTAACGCCAGGCATCCGCTAGGCTTCCGCTGTGCATCCGCTGTGCATCCACTTCATCCGTTCGGCGTCCGTTCTGCATCCGCTGTATCCGTTCTGCGTCCGCTTTGCTGAGGCCCCCCGGAAGCCCTGCGGATGTGCCATCCGCTCCCATCCACTTTCATCCGCTAGGCTTCCGTTCCGCATCCGCTTTGCATCCGCCCTGCGTCCTCCCCACGTCCGTGTTATCCGCTCCGGTTATGCAAATATTAGCCCCTTTTGAGAGCGGATAACAACGGATGGAACATTTTGCTCGTCTGCTGTGTCATTTTTGCATCCGTTGGGCAGTGTGACATGGGCTTTAGATGCTGGATAAGCCAGAAAATTGGACAGACTTCTCTGCAGATGAAACTGGATGTAAGTGGAGCATTTACCAGCGGAAGAGAGTTTCAAAGCCTTCCCTTCCACTTACATTTTAAGCAGTTGTACAAAAAAGGAACATTGATTCTGGGGTTAAATTGACTGATTTTATTCATAGCTGACTCATGCAGTCTGCTGCAAAAGACAAATTGTGCAAGATTCCAAGCTGTGTATCGGTTTTGATAAATCAAAGTTCTGTTCTCTCCACTTTTTCCCCCACCCGCGACTCGATTCTCTCTTCCTCTTTTTTGTTTTGTGCTAAATATTTTCTGCACACATAATTTGCTATTATTTTGCCCCTGCATGGACAGAAAAAAGGCATTTTCACAGCATGGGAGCCGCAGAGTATAAGTGGAGTTCTATATTTCCATACCAATTATATCAGAAACAGAAATGTAAAATTTCCCCGTTTTGGGGGGGCTCTTACACAGGAAATAGTCATTATTTTGGTCTTGCACATTTTATGTTTATGCAAATTGCCCATTGACTCCAATTTATCAGACAAATATAACAGTAAACATATGTATCAAGTGCTAAGCACTTTAACAAGGACCATGTCTGAACCCCTAGGTGTACTGCGACAACAACTGTTTCACAAAACACGGAACAGATGCATTTTAAATGCATCTCAAGCCAAGAATGTTTAAGTCTAATGTAAAACAAGTTCCCTTGTCTCTCTTCTTTGGAAAAAAGTGCTTGGATACCAAATGAGTTGCTGAAAACCTTCACCTATCCACATAGGATGGTTCCTATTTCCTGTGCTTTCCATCATGTCCGTGGATTTCTCCTAGGCAACTTAGAAAAAGAAGAGAAATAACAATAAGAGAGTTGGAAGGGATCTTGGGGGTCTTCTAAGCCAGCCCCCTTCTGGGGCAGGAAGCCCTATACTATTTCAGACAAATGGTTGTCCACTCTTTTCTTCAAAATGTCCATCCTTCCTTTTTTCCTCCCTCCCTCCCTTCTTTCCTGATTCCTTCCTTCCAATTCTTCCCCCCCTCCTGTTTTTCCTTCCTTCCTTCCTTCCTTCCTTCCTTCCTTCCTTCC
>BLBF01000059.1:6256962-6272810 GCA_015471245.1 Laticauda colubrina | reverse complement strand
TATCTATCTATCTATCTATCTATCTATCTATCTATCTATCTATCTATCTATCTATCTAAAAAGGGATGCAGTGGATCAGTGGCTAAGACGCTGAACCTATTGATCAGAAAAGTCAGCAATTCAGCAGTTCGAATCCCTAGCACCGTGTAACAGAGTGAGCTTCCATTACTTGTCCCAGCATCTGCCTACCTAGCAGTTTGAAAGGATGTAAAAAATGCAAGTAGGGACCACCTTTGGTGGGAAGGTAACAGTGTTTTGTGCGCCTTCGGCATTTAGTCCTGCCGGCCACATGACCATGGAGACGTCTTTGAACAGCGCTGGCTCTTCGGCTTTGTAACAGAGATGAGCACCGCCCCCCAAGAGCCATAAACAACTAGCATGTATGTGCAAGGGGAACATTTAACTTTATCTTTCTATCTATCTTTCATCTATCTATGTATCTATCTATCTGGTATATCATCAGTGGACCAGTACTGATGATGATGTTACCTGTCCGCAAGAAAACAACTCAGTTCAGAGAACACCTAGGACCCCTCGCTAACTGGAGAATTGCTCTTATCTTTACACAGTTATGGGTAGAGGAAAATATGGCCAGGATTCTCTACATGGTGACTTGCTACCTAATTCCCTATCTTGCTACCTGCTCTTTCCTTCATTCAAGACACTTGTTTACTTGTTGATTGGAAATTGGGAGGAAGCAGGCAAATCTGCAGTTAGGCATCTCTCGTTGTTGCTTGCTTTGCATAAATACTGTTTTATAAAACACCCCCTTAATGTTACATTCATGGAGAATAGACATACCATTATGATGCAAGAAAAATAAGATATAAAACAAAAAGGGCATATTTTAACAGAAGGTGGACTTCCCAGAGTCAAACCAGGCAAGACTTTGGCCTCCCATCTTGTCGCCAACAAATATTTCATTAAGATGCTCAGAGTAGGGTTGGAGGAAGTCCAAAATGTTTTATCCAGACAATCTATTGGGGGTGGGACATCAATAGTTCATTGCTTTCTGTCTAAAATCAAAAAGGGCTACTAGGAAGCAAATGGAAGTACAAAGTAATTGATTAATGAAGGGGTTCTCACCACCCATGTGGCTTAGCCAGAGCATGAAAGAAGCATGAGTCTGCTGGAAACACTGCAAAACATTTCAAATGTGAAATCTTTCGACTTTGAAATGGTCTTTTCTAGGGGGAAAAGGTTTTGCATTTTTAAATACAAGATAGCCATTTAGGATCTGCAAAGACAAGTCACATTTAGTGGCAAGGAACTGGTACTTAAGAAGCCAACTACAATGTGCATGATAATCAGAACTGGCAAAAAAGAAAAAAGAAAAATAAAGAATATCAGGATGTACTGTAAAGAAAACTCCAACAATTGGAAAAAGAAGGAAAGGAAAGGAAAAGGGAAAGGAGGAAGGAATAGGACCAAACCTGCATCAAATGAAAGTTCAATCTTTAGCTACAGAATTCTTAAAGATTGCTATTATGATGAGTTTGGCCAACTAGAGGAGAAATTTCAAATATTCCATCTTCTGTGTCTGGGCATGAAGACAAAAGTTAAGGTTTATCCAGAACACCCTGTGATTTAGAAATCACACATATTGACACGATGAACCTTGGGTCATTTTAACATCATTCCTATTTTGCTACTTATCTTGTGCTGACTCCCTTACAGTTCCCAGAGGGTTCTATGAGTATCCATCCTGACCTGACATTTGAGACAAGGGATTTTTCCTGGTCAATACCTTTAGATAGAGCGATCCTCTTTCCTTATCCTATGAAGACGTTTCTGTCAGGATTTAACTAGTGTTGGCTATATTTCATTGGATTCAGTGAAAGGCCCCAGGTTCAGCTGCTAAAGTTTCCCCGGTTTTCTTCCCTAATCTCCTTTGAAGATCAGGTGCAGAACTTTAACACACACACACACAAAGAGACAGAGAGAGACAGAGACAGAGACAGACAGACCGAAGGACAGACAGAGAGACAGAGATAGAGGGACTGAGAGAGACAGAGAGACAGAGAGAGAATGCACAGTAGGAGGCAATGATTGACCCAGAACTGGATTTGATCTGTATTCTAGTCTCATCTCAGCACTTAGCTTGCCTTGCGGATTCTGTGGTGCAGAAGATAGCAACCTCACAGCAGGACTCATCCAGTCTAATGCTGCTGATTTCTCCAAGCTTTTATCTCCCTCTTCTCCTCTCCCCTCCATAGACACACACACCAATCTTGCCAACACTGTGTGTGTGTGTGTGTGTGTGTGTACGCGCACGCGCGCACTACCTGGGGATTCTTTTCACCTGAGTATACTTAATATTCTCCCATCCGTGAGGCCAGGCAACTTGTTAGCTCAACCACACCTCGATCTAGAGTTCAAGACAAATTGCTACTTCATTATGGATGGTGAGTCTCTAATTTGTTTTGTTATACATCTTCTTTTCTCTCTCTTTTCCCCACCCTCCAGCCTCTCTAGGCTGTTTAACTCCATGGACAACCAGGGGGAGATTGACCAATCAAGAGGACTGCTTAAGAGCCAAGGTTGAAAACAAATTATACAAATCTAAACAGCATTTCAAATGATGCTTGTTTGTTGCTTGGATTTCCTTTGACTGGAGATTATCTGGTTGAGTGAAACCAAAGCTTTGAACAATGCTCAAAAGAGTATCTCAAAGATGCTTTTTTTCAAGAGGCAACTGGACTTTCTGGTTTTTCTTCAAAGACATTTTGCTTCTCATCCAAAAAGCTTCTTTAGCTCTGAATGGATGGAAGGATTTATAATCCTTGCAGACATCAAGTCCAGCAACCCTGGACATTTGCAAATGTTGCAAATTGGTGTGGAGCCTTCTTGGAACTGTTGAAAGGACTGTGTTGTAGATTGGAGATAGATGATGTTGTATCCCTCCCCTTCTCTTGAGACAGAGCTGTTCAATTTTGACATAGATGGCCTCTTTGACCCCTCTTTCAAACCAGTGGTCCTCCCTGGTGGATATATGTCCATATATAGTCTTCTCTGGTATATATATATATATATATGTGCTGTTTAGCTTCCTTCGGGTATTATCCCACGTCATTGTAGTTCTGTTAAAGTTGTAGCAACGTTTCAGCAGAATCTCATCTGCCATCCTCAGGCTTCTGTATGGATATGGGTCTTACAGCTCCTGGTTTTAAATTTGAGGCTGGTCCATTCTGATTGGTTGGGAGCCTGGACCTGTGTTCATTGGACCATATATATATGGTGGATATATATAGTCCAAATATGGACTTTGTTTTCTTCAAAAGAATGCCCTGTGTCTTTTAAAATGCAGGTGGATTTCTGAATCTAGTCCTGATCTGTTCGTCCTTTTAAGTTGTTCCATGTGTTTATGAATTGGTTGTTTTGTTTCTCCAATATACAGATCTGCACGTAGCTCGCTGCATTGTACTACATGTACCATGTCACTCAGTTTATGTCTGGGTGTTTTATCCTTGGGGTTGAAACGTCTTCAAAGAAAACCTAGAAAGTCCCATTGCTGCTTGAAAAAACATCTTTGGGACAACCCTGATCTGGATGACTGAAAATCTCCATAGACGCTCAAAAGAGTAACAATAGTTTTCTTTGTCCATAGAGGAAAAATGCTGGTGTGATGCTAAAAGAATCCCTCCATACACAGGTGAACTGCATTCAGTACCAAACCCAGGTGATGCCCTTCCCAACATGCAAACGCTTTAAAATATCATTGTAAGATAACAATCAAGGTGGCATGGTGGCCGAACAATTAAGAGGCTAGGCTTGTTGACTGAAAGATTGGCAGTTTGAGAGCCAAATGCCATGTGATGGGGGCAACTCCCATTGTTCTCTCAATTCCTGCTTTATTTTTAAAGATAACATTCACAGCAAGCTGGGGAAATCCTAAGTAGCAAGGGGACGAATCAGATAGGGACCCAGAATTGTGCTTTTGTTCTGGGCTGCCAAGGTTCAATACACTCTGTACTTGCTTGCATGCTAATACATTTATGTTGTGTCTTCAAAGTTATTGGGTTGTTCCAGGTGACTCAGATTTTGGCCACAACAATGGGTGATATCTTTCTTAAATTCTACCAATACTCCATAAGAAACTTTCAGGTTTCAGGCCAAAACTTTCAAAATCTTCATCAAAAACAATGCTGTAAAAAAGAGGTCAGCCAAAGATGTTGGACTTAAGGTGAAAGAGAACAGAAGAGCTGTTCTAGGTACCTAGGCACATGCCACAGGAAGTCCAGTAATTATTACTATGGGGGCTACTTAGGCCAGAATGTCTAACCTTGGCAACTTTAAGACCTGTGGACTTCAGCTCCCAGAATTCCCCAGCCAGCCATTCTGGGAGTCGAAGTCCAAAAGTGTTAAAGTTGCCAGGTTTGGACCTGACTTGGACCATAGTTGAAAGCAGAAGTTTAACTTGAGGAATTCATCATGTGGCCCAAAGCTATCTCTTGCAAAAACCTGTCATTGGTTCCCAAAGTTGAGTGTAGACTTTTCATTTTATTATATCTTTTTGTTAGATATTTATTAGATATTTTATTAGATCTGCAGAAATTTCTGTCCAGAAATATCCTTTGTATCTGATTCAGAAAGAATCCTCCAATCATACTGATTTTCTTAGATGAATCCCAAAGATTGCAAAGGGTTGGATTGACTCAGACTCAGAAAGATTCAATTTGATCAACTTTCTCAAATGAACAAAAAACACTTTTTTTCTAGACCACCTGAAGCCCACAGTGGGTTTGATGGATTTGGTGACTGCAGTTGCAAAGTCAGATTGATTCAGCTTCAACTGAAATTTCTTTTAGAAGTTTGAATTGCATCAGGGATGGATTTTTATTCCCTCCAGTAACAAAGCCTCAAAAGGAAGGGAAGAAAACTGTCAGGACATTGCTAGGCAGGCTTAACACAGTCAAAATAGTTCACTCCTGACAGCAATTTCTGAAAAATACAAGATTCTGACATTGCAAAGCATGGTAAACAACTTCAGAATGGTGTAAATACCTTAAGTTATAGTTGGCAGAGTATTTTTTTAAAATCTGGAATACCACATCCAGTTCTGGTCACCACGATATAAACAAGAAATTGCGACTCTGGAAAGAGTGCAGAGAAGAGCAACTAGGATGTTCAAGGGCCTAGGGACTAAAACATATGAAGAATTGTTTCAGAAATTGGGTATGTCTAGAGAAAAGAAGGACTAGGGGTGACATTATAGCAATGTTCCAAGATTTGAGGAGCTACCACCAAGAAGAGTGAGTCAAGCTATTCTCCAAAGCAGTGGTCGCCAACCAGTGGGCCAGGGATCACTGGTGGTCCACAAGAAAATTTTGGTGGTCCATAGAGAAATGTCACTCCAAAAGCAATTAATCCAGGCTGTGTGGAACACAAGACTGCGCCACCACATGGCCCATGGGAACACAAGGCTTGCATCAATTGCACTGCAAAGAACATGAGGTAGTGAGGGGAGGGTGGAAGGGAGGAGGGGGGAACCTGCCTCACTCACCCCACGTGCCTCGCCTGGCCACCGGGCTGCTTCTTTCCACTTCTTTCTTCTTCTGTTTCTGGCTGCACACAAGGAAAGCACAAAAGTCTTTCTTTCTCTCCCCCAAACTCTGCCAGAAATGAGTCTTTGGGACCCTGCAAGGCCTCCTGCTCCAAGAGGCTGTGTCAGCACAGCAAGTCTCACAAAGACTCATTTCTGGCAGACTATGGGGAAGAGAAAGAAAGACTTCAGATGCTTCTGCTGCTTTCCTTGCATGAAGCCAAAAGTCTCTCTCTCCCCCTCCCCTGAGAATGGAGCTGGAGACGGTATCCTGCAATCCCAAATAAAGATTGATTGATTGGTGGGGAATTTTCCTGCAGACTTTTTTGGGCATTTTCCCAGAGTCTTTGCTGCTTTCTGCAGAGACCCTGGGAAAACATCAGCAAGCCACCACCAGTCAAAATTCATATTAGTGGTCAGTGGGATTTAAAATTATGACTTTGGTGGTCCCTGAGGTCCAAAAGGTTGGCGACTCCTGCTCCAAAGCACCTGAAGGCAGGAAAAGAACAATGGATAGAAACTTATCAAGGAGAGAAGCTACCTAGAATTAAGGAGACAGTTAGAAAAATCAATCCAGTGGAATGGCTTACCATCAGAAGTAGTGGAGGCTACCTTCACTGAAGGCTTTTAAGAAAAGAGTGGATAGCCACTTGTCCTGCTTGAGGAGGGGTTGGACTAGAAGACCACCAAGGTCTCTTCGAACTCTATTATTCTGGAAATCCTCATTCTTCCCCATTTTCCATCAAGGAATCTGCTCCTTGTGTCCGCTATTTTTCTTTCCACCTGCTCCTTGCTATAGGCTTCAGCGTTAGAAAGTTATCAGCTCTTTCAGCCAAGTGAAACTCCAAATATGTTTCAAGGTTAAAACAAGAAACAAAAATGAGGGTTAAACTACACATTATGTGTAGTTTTGTGATTGCATGGGAGTTTAAAAAGACCTCTTGGGAAAAAGCAATAACACAATTACACACAACATGTAGTTTGGCCCACAAGAGACTATATGAATTATTTGTCTGCCAGGGGAAGTGGTTTCTTTGTTGTTCCTACAGCAACAGTTAAGCTGTCGCTTTCACAGCCACAAAAAAATCAGCTTGCCAGTGACCAGGGAGAGTTTGTTTTCTCCCAGTGAATGCAACTGTTTAGATGACAGACTGCAAATGCCGCAATTTCACAGGTCTTCAAGCACTTAATTCATCTCAGAGGTGATACTTAAAAAACAGCAGGATTGGCATCTCATCAATGACAGACTGTCTTTGCCAGAGAGCCCCTCTCCTTTCAGCACCAACCAGACAGGAAGCTGGCAGCCCTACCAGCTGGCCATGCTTGGCCCCCACTTCCCACTTCACCCCAAAGGACAAAAAGAGGTGAGAAGTTCATGGTTTTCAGCGATGCTGATCAGCCATCTTTGCTAAAGTGACAAAATGGCTCCCTTCTTCCTGGCTGGCCCATGAATTTTTTTAAAAAGAGGGAGGCGGTTGAAGTGGCAATGCTCTTTTTGATGGCATGTAGAGAGGATAAAGGCTAGAAAAATGGTCTTCATTAGTTCAGGATCAACAGCTGCTCCAGCTCAGGATATTGTCCCCTAAAGTGATCAGTTAAAAAAAAGAGAGAGAGAGAGAGAGAGAGAGAGAGAAACTGCGTAGGGCAAAGCAACTTGTTTATCTTATTTAGGAGCAGTATTCCAGTGTTTGAGGGGCTGCCACAAAGAAGAGGGAGTCAAGCTATTCTCCAAAGCAGCAGAGGGCAGGACAAGAATCAATGGGTGGAAACTAATCAAGGAGAGAAGCAACTTAGAACTAAGGAGAAATTTCCTGACAGTAAGAACAATTAATCAGTGGAACGACTATAACTTTGTTGCTTATATCTTTATGATTTATATTGTTTTATTTAGTTTGCTAGTATGATTTATGTTGATTGCTTATTTAGTAGCCCAGGACTACCACTAAATGTTGTATTTTATGATTTATGATGAATGTATTTTTATGATGACTATGGTCATGACTGATCACTTATAGCTTTATGTACACTAAGAGCTTACGCACCGAAGACAAATTCCTTGTGTGTCCAGTCACACTTGGCCAATAAAGAATTCTATTCTATTCTATTCTATTCTATTCTATTCTGTTCTGTTCTGTTCTGTTCTGTTCTGTTCTGTTGTGTTCTGTTGTGTTCTATTCTATTCTATTCTATTCTACTCTATTCTACTCTATTCTATTCCATTCTCCAGGAGTTGTGGGTGCTCCATCGCTGGAAGTTTCTAAGAAGAGATTGGATAACATTTGTTTGAAATGGTATATAGGACAGTGGTGAGTATCCTTTTCGGCACCAAGTGCTGAAATAGGAATGTGTGCACACCCCGGAAACTGGAAGACCAGCTCCCCAACATGCACTCAGAGGAGCACCGGAAACCAGAAGCTTAAGTTCCTGGCACACATTTGCATGCTAGCCACCTGGTCATCTGGTTGCTAATGTGCATGCTCACGCAAAGACCAACTGGCCAGCATGCGTGTGTGCACCAAAACTCAGAAAAGCAATGGCTGGTGTGCCCGGAGAGTAGGCTCTGCATGCCACTTCCAGAACCTGTGGCATAAGTTCACCATCATAGGTAGAGGTTCTCCTCCTTGGAGGTTAGAGTAGAAGACCTCCAAGGTTCCTTCCAACTCTGTTATTCTGTTTCTTATATATATGCCACATCACTGTGAAAATATTGCAATCCTGTCAGATCAGAAGGCATATGATTTTGAGACCACAGCAGGTTTAAATTAGATCTTATAAGGTTTGGCAATCTCCTGAGCTTGTCTCAATTTCTACAAAGCAAATCAAAATAAACATAGAAATGGGGTCACCGAAGCTTTTTAGAGGTTCAGAAGCACAGTATGTTGCTTCCTCTGATTTACCAAATCATCTGTTTGTACCTTTAGATTAGAAAGTGGAAAAAATGGATAATTTCTGAACTGGGTCAATGTTGAATGAGTTATTTCATAAATCTGTGACCTCTCATTTTCAGATTTACCCTGAGATTCCTTTTCTTAAAAAGTATAAATATGTGCCTTACTGAAACCTATATTTTTGAGTATATGTTTTCTATAAATTGCAGGTATAAATGTAATTTATCACAGAATAATGCCTGCCAACTAGGTTTTGGATTGTTGGGAAAAATTGTACCAAGACAGAGTGATGCAAAAAATATTATTAAAAACAAATGTTGCATTCAGCTTTACAGCTTAATCCAGCAATCCCAGCACAGACAGTTCTTTACAATCATTTACAATGATTTAATCCTTTGTGCATTCTTTCCTTCAAGCAATGGTCTTATGTTTCTATATAGGAATGGTCCATGGGCATTCAGACTGCAGGAAACTGAAACTTGCATCCAAATTTCATGCCGTGTGCATAGGATTCCTTGAGAGACAATCAATTAAAGCCCATGTCACAGTGCCCAATGGATGCAAAAAGGACATGCGGACGAGCAAAATGTTCCATCCGTTGTTATCCGCTCTCAAAAGGGGCAAAAATTTGCATAACTGGAGCAGATAACACGGACACATGGAGGACGCAGGGCGGATGCAAAGCGGATGCGGAACGGAATCCTAGCGGATGGAAGTGGATGGGAGCGGATGGCACATCCGCAGGGCTTCCGGGGGGTCTCAGCAAAGTGGACGCAGAACGGAAAGAGCAGATACAGAGTGGACGCCAAGCGGATGAAGCGGATGCACAGCAGATGCACAGCGGATGCACAGCGGAAGCCTAATGGATGCCTGGCATTAAATACGCATGCGGGGAGGATGCTTTGCGTTAGCCCCGTGGATATAACGGAAGCAGCTCGGAAGCAGATCGCCATTCAGAGGAAAGACCTGCTGCTGGACGGATTGGCTGCCTTGCCTGCCCTGCCTGCATGTCTGCCTGCAAGCCTTGCTGCCAGCCTTCCTGCCAGCCTTGGTTCCTGCCAGCCTCCCTGCCAGCCAGCAACCCCACAACCATGCGGAAGCACAGCAAGCCTCAGCCATCTGCTGCCAGCCCTGGCAAGAGGGACAGAGCTACCATCCCGCCCCCTGGCCCTCACTCTGGTTCTCCTGGGGCTTCTGCAGCACGGGCTCGCTCTTCTGGGGCTGGGGCTTCTGCTGCTTCTGCTTCTGGAGGAGCTGATGACAAGCACTCCAGCACCAGCCACCTCCACAGCACCTGCACCCTTCACCCCTGGGACTGAGTGACCAAGAGGAGTGCCAGAGACTCATTTTTGTTTTATAGCTTGTTGTTAATAAAGTCTATTTTTGATTCACACACTTGCTTCATTTCTTTTTTTTCATAAAGTCTTGGTGGAAACTTTTAGAAATGGGTAAGGATAGCTTTTGGATGGGTTAGGATACCTGTGGGATGGGTAATAGCTGTGGGATGGGTTAGGATAGCAGTGGGATAGATAAACCTCCAGTGCAAGCATAGTGGGACTGTATGGTCCACCCTCCCAGGTGCCACACCTATGGCCCTTTATTATCAATAACAATGTAATCATTGATCCACACATGTCAGCACAAACACAACTCTTTATTAAACACCCTGTTCATTGTAGGCTCACCCAACATACATGGCCCAATCTCATCAGTGTGATGAGACAGGCTGAAGTAAGCACCCATTAGTCATCTATCATCCTGTCTTGCCACACCACTGCTCCAGCTGGGGAGTTGCACCAGTGTTTCAGGAGGTTGCGCTGCTTCTTCGCTTCATTTGAGGCTCTGTTGGGGCCTTGCACATCCTCAGTGTCGATCAGGTTTCGCCCTTGCCTCCATTCCCCAGGCTCCATGTCCCCATTGCCTTGCTGGAGGTCCACGAGCCTGTTCTGCAAGACTGGGTAGCAGGTGCGCATGAGATTGTGCAGGATGCAGAAAGCTTCCATGATCCTCCTCATGGTCTCTGGGCTATGCTGCAGTGGAGGTGTACTGGAGGAGCTCCTCCTTGTATTCTTCGATGATGGCCTGCACCACTTCTCTGACCACAATGCTGGTGGTGTTGGGTGGCACCCTCCAGCCGTACTGCATGCTCCTGTAGGTGGTCCCTGAGGCCAGGTGGTACAGAGTGAGTGCCACCTTGAGCCCAGGGTCCAGGCTGGGCGGGAAGTTGGTGTTTGTCTTGGTCAAACCTGGGTATCAGCCGCTGCACAAGTTCATCAAACATGGCTGGAGGCATCCTCATGAAGTTCTCGAAAGTGAGATGCAGGTGAGTTGCTCCCCCTTTTTATAGGCAGTAAAGATGTCCCTTTGCATCCTCTAGGCATCCTCTAGGCATCCTGTAGACATCCTTAAATATCCGAGATAGGTCCCCTCTGTGAATGTTTTTTCTGCTTTAAACGCTTTGTTTCTGTGCTGCATCCGCTAGGCATCCGTTCTGCATCCATTCTGCGTCCGTTCCGCTTCCTCCCTGCGTCCGGGTGGATGCGAGTTGCGCGGATACACAGCGGACGCCAAGCTGATATAGCGGATGCGTAACGGATGCGTAATGGATGCGTAGCGGATGCGTAGCAAATGCAGAACGGACGAACTGGATACATTTTCCGCACAAAAGTTTTGGGCAGCCCAAAACTTTCGGAGTGGATGAAACGTCAATAAACGGAAGCTGGACGGATAGAGAGGAAGCAAAATGGAGACAGTGAGTACATCACGTTTTCGAACGGATGGCAAGGTTTTTTGTCCGTTTTACACCCTTTTTGCATCCGTTGGTTCAGTGTGACATGGGCTTAAAAATGAGCCAGAGTGTGCAGTGACAAAAAAAAAAAAAGCCAATGTGATTCTAAATTACATTAATAGAGGGATACAATCAAGATCAAGTGAGGTACTAATACCACTCTATAAAGCCTTAGTAAGACCACACCGAGAGTACTACATTCAGTTTTGGTGACTACACTATAAAAAAAGATGTTGAGACTCTAGAAAAAGTACAGAGAAGAGCAACCAGAATGATTAGGGGACTGGAGATTAAAACCTATGAAGAACGGTTGCAGGAACTGGGCTTGGCTAGTCTAGGGAAGAGAAGGACCAGGGGAGACAGGGTAGCAGCCTTCCAATGTTTGAGGGGCTGTCACAGAGAGGAAGGGATCAAGCTATTTCCCAAAACACCTTGAAAGCCAGACAAGGAATAATGGATGGAAACTGAATAAGGAGAAATTCAACCTGGAAAGTAGGAGAAATTTTTTTGACACTGCCAACAGTCAACCAATGGAACAGAAGTTGCCTTCAGAGTTGTGGGATCTTCACCAATGGAGGCTTTCAAGACCATACCAGACTGCTATCTGTCAGAAATGGTGTAGAGTCTCCTGTGTATGGGGCGGGGGGAGTTGGATAGAACTACAAAATCCCTTCCAAGTTCCAACTCTGTTAATCTGTTAGATGTTCAGGACTTTGTTGACTGACAGCCCCGTGCCAAAAAAGTAAGGTCTGTGGTTTGGAAAGGGGAAAAGCCAGTGTTGTGATGGAGTGTGTGTCATATCAATTGCATCCTGCTCAGGAGCTTAGTGCATGACCCAGCACAAGGCTGTTCATAGGGCAGCAGCACCCGATAAAAAAAAGTGATTGCTCCTTTTAATTAACTGAGCTTTCATTGAAGAACAAAGGCCACACTTGTCTGCTGACAGCTATCCTTCCTTCTGGGTCAGATAAGGCAGCAAGTGATTGTTTCTGAGCTCTAAGACTGGCCAGGAGACCATCCAAAAAGAGGAGATGGGAGGAAATTCATGCTCAGCTTAAGCATGAGCTGCCAGAGCTTGCTTTTCTGAGCAACAGGAAAAACATAATCATAACTTTGGTGCCCTGGTTCAGTTTTGATATTAAAGAATTGAAAGAGAAAGACCTTTGGATTCAACTTCTGCATATCTAAACCTTCTGAGCAAGCAAAGTAGAAGAACTTCCAAGGTGAGGTAGTGCCCTTTTCCAACAAATCAAAATCAATCCAAATAGAACAGAAATTTGTAATGCTTTTGCAAAATAATTAACTGTGGTAAGCACAAGCCTTGCTGAACTATGCAAGACTTGCCAAAAGATAACAGATAAGAAATAATTTGCAATACAAGAATTTTCAAATACAAACTCAGGATACTGGAATGTCTATGAGGCTGAAGTTTCAAAATGTCTTTGCCTTCTGCAAAGTACATTTGTTTCACAGCTGGCTTTTATCTTCTTGAAGGAGGGACCATTACCTTGCAGCCTTGCTCCCGAGTCACCCATGCTGCTGCAGCTGCTCCTTCCTGTGAGCAGCTCTCTGTGCACGTGCACTTGGCACAGGCTCCTCGGGAACCTCCTCATCATTGCTGCCAGCCCCCACCATCTCTGAAGGCAGTAGTCCACTCCCTAATGGCCCTGGCCCCTCCATCTGAGTCCTTGCTCTCCTCAGGCATCCACCCCTGCTGCCGGCTAGCCATAACAGGTAGAAAGCACAAAGAATAAAGCAGTTGTCTGAAGATACCTGTTAACATTTCTCATTTAATTTGCAGATGCTAATACATGCTGTATTAACAGTGCAAAGTAGACATTTTCTCCTTTGTACATACGATAGCAGTCTTCTACTATTTGAAGGGCTGTCACAGAGAAGGGAGGGGGTCAACCTATTGTCCAAAGCACCTGAAGGCAGGACAAAAGGTAATGGGTGGAGTGACCCAATCTAGAATTAAGGAGAAATTATCTTGACAATTAGAAGAATTAATCAGTGGGACAATTTGCCTCCAGAAGTTGTGAATGCTCCAACACTGGAGGCTTTCAAGAAGAGATTGGATAACCATTTGTCTGGAATGATATAGGGTCTCCTGAGCAAGGGGTTGGACTAGAAGACCTCCAAGATCCATTCCAAACCTATCATCATTATTATTATTATCTCCCTAGCTTAGCCGAAAACTATTTTCATTTCCATCACTAGGAATTTGCTGGGAATAAAACCTATTTGGTCATAGGCATCTATAAAAGGGGGACACGAGAAATGCACAAAGTTGCCTCACATATCGAGGCAGCTTGGCTTCATTTTCTTAAGTGATCTCTCCTCATTTGCTTCACACAACCTCTCAAATGCCTTGCCCACTTAAAAAAAAAGAGAGAGAGAGAGAGAGGCTAAGTCAGAGTAAGGCTACTCAGTTGCTTAGCAAGAGCTATCAGTGCTATGTGTTGAAATCTAAAAGCCATCGACTTCACTAGGGGACCAAAAAAATCTGCATCCAGCTCTTCCTCAGCTTTCAGTGATGAAGGAATTGATTGTGCTGAGAAGTTCCTTGTGACAGGAGCTGTGTTTCTTCCTAACAAAGAGATGTGTTTTAGAACAAAAGCATGCCAATAAGGTGATGGATGGCACCAAAAGCAGAGAGCTACTTAGCACTGCGGTACTTTCTAACATCTCATTCCTTCTCTACATCTTCCACATGCAGTTGTTGTTATTATGGTTTATCTGCCAGATGTTCAGACTGGCTTTGGCATTTTTATCCACCTATTGAATCCTTCCTCAGGACCTGGGATAGGCAGATGTGGATCTTTGATGGCCTTAAAAGTATTGTCACAGGATGTAAGCTATTCCCATCAAAGGTGCCTTTTGTAATTGACTGATGGTGATTTGTCAGTGCCAGTGGGGTTCAACTGGTACTTCAGATGTTTAGGATTTGCACCCAAAGCACCTATTATGATTGGTCCTGAAACTTTGCTTTATTTGGCCACAGTTGTTCTACTACTATTTGCAGATCTACTTCTGTGATTTTTCTCCAGTTCTTTTTCTTCTATTTCGCTGTCTCCAAGTACTGCCATGTCTACTATCCACACTTTTTTTGTCTTTCTTATCAACAATTAATCTTATTAGATGATTATTATGTATGCATGTTATGCTCAGAAACTTGCCAGCTGTGGAGAATTGAATAAGGTATCACTGGTAGTTTAGTGAGGTTAATCCTTCAGCAGCAGATCTCCACTACAAATGTGTACAAGATCTTCTAAGGATGTAAACATAATAATAAAGGAGAATATTTGTAGCTCAGGGTCAGAGGTGGTATTCAGCCAGTTCTGACCAGTTCTGCAGAACTGATAGTGGGAATTTTGAGTAGTTTGGAGAACTGGCAAATCCCACCTCTGACTGGCCTTGCCCTCATCTCTTCTCTGCCTCCCAAGTCCCAGCTGATTGGCTGGGTTTTCTTTGGTTGCCCTACACAGGAGCACAGAGCTGGAAAGCAGGTTAGTGGGATGGGGAAGGAATGGGATTTTGCAGTATCTTTCCCCCAGGAGTGGGGAGAGAATGGAGACTTTGCAGTATCCTTCCCCTGCCACTCCTACCAAGCCGTGGCCACAGAACTGGTAGTAAAAAAATAATAATCCCACCACTGCTCAGGGTTGACATGAGGGGTCCTTGGTGCTTCTCATCTTGCTTGTTTTCTTGCAGACGTTTCATTATCCAAACTAGGTAACATCATCAGGGCGAGAAGGGAATGGAGATTGTGGAGTGGAGAAGGAGGAGGAATGGGAGGAAGAGGAGTGGGAGGAGGAGGGGAGGGAGATGGAAAGGAAGAAGAGGAGGAAGAGAATTGTGGCATCTTTGATCCTCTCTTAGCTTGCTTGTTTTCTTGCAGAAGTTTCATTATCCTAACTAGGTAACAGTTTGCTGTCAGTTTATATTCTGGTATCTGGCCTGTCACTGTTGGTGGAGGTGATTTTAGAAATTATTTGGTTGAGCTGTTTACTGTTGGCTCTGTGTTCCAACTCTCTGCTTTGGCACAAAGAGCCAACAGTAAACAGTAAATAGCCCAATGAAATAATATCTAAAACCATTCCAACAAACACTGACAGGACTAGCTACCAGAATATAAACTGACAGCAAACTCTGCTCCTTACTAGCACTGATGATGTTGCCTAGTTTGGGTAATGAAATATCTACCAGAGAACAAGCATGTTCAGAGAGCACCAAGGACCCCTCATGTGAACAACTTTTACCTTGAGGTAAGATGGGAGGCCTTTAATTTATATATATATATATATATATATATATATATATATATATATATATATATATATATATATATATGTATGTATGTATGTATGTATGTATGTATGTAAATAAACAAACAAATAAACAAACAAACAAACAAACAAACAACTAAATAAATAAATAGTAAATGGTTTTTTTTAATTATTGTTTCTTTTTCCTTCTATTTGGACACCTTGCTATTTTCTCCATCTCTGATGCTGCCCAGAGCAAAGAATCAACAGGCCTTCAACCCAGTCCATGAAAAGAGCAGTAAATTGCTGATATATTTCTTCTTCTTCTTCTTCTTCTTCTTCTTCTTCTTCTTCTTCTTCTT
>BLBF01000059.1:6240528-6256952 GCA_015471245.1 Laticauda colubrina | reverse complement strand
CTTCTTCTTCTTCTTCTTCTTCTTCTTCTTCTTCTTCTTCTTCTTCTCCTCCTCCTCCTCCTCCTCCTCCTTCTTCTTTTTCTTCTTTCTCGCATTTTCCCTTCCCCCACTACTTTTTTTTTCTTAAAAAAAGAAGAATCATCACTTGTCACTTTGCCTTTTCAATATGTCACACCAAAGCTCTCTCCCCATTAGGTGAAAATTGGATTTTGTTAATGAAGGAAAAAAGGAAATCAATTAACTTTATCAGTATATGGGAGAGTTATTTGCAAAGCCAGAAAATATTTTTTTTTTCTTTCTCTCTCTTTCCCCATTTTTTTCATTGATAAGAGCAATTTGCACATACGGGCATCCGTGTCCAAGCACAGACAGGCAGGGAAGAAATATGGGTTCTGTAGACAGAGGCTTTGGAAAGAGATTTTTAAAAAGATGATGGCCCTGAGGAATTTTTGTTCGCAAAGGTTGATGTATTCAGACTCACAAAGTAGCCATCTTGCAAAACAAAAGGATGCAATTAGCATTCCTTTCCCTAAGCAACATCATGCAAAGGATTGGAATGTGTGACTAAAGGAGAACCATGCTATTGAATGGCAGCCAATTTTATTTTTATTTTTCAATTTTATAAAAGAGAGAAAAGAATTAAGGGTACAGCTTGTCCTGAATTGATTTGCTTTTGGTTTTATTTCTTTGTGGGCCCCAATCTCCCTTTCTGGGTGTTTCATATGTCCAACTACAACTTGGAATCTAATCATGTTGCATCAATAAACTGGTCCACAAATGTTATCCTCCAAAGCTTTCAGCCTGATCTTTTTTTATCTTACGTTCAGGGTTGAGAAACTGGGGATGAAAACTCATCATTTAAAAGGCACCAGCACCAAAAATTGAGTGCTTGTGTTTTGCAGTTGGTCCTATAGGAAGTTAGCATCCACCCCTCTCTTAGAAAAATGAAATATCTTAGGAAATATTAAAAAGGCAGAATATTTCCCCTAAAAGGGAAGTAGAAACTCAGAGAGGCAGAAGCTCACCCCCTCACCTTTGTTAGTGGGCGGGCCATTAAGGCCTGGACCAGAGTATTCTACATAACAAAGGCCTCTACTACACTTCTTGCACAGGATCAGGAAACTCTAAGGTGGGGCCCAACAGAGGGTCTCAGCATCTCAGCCCTTCCTTCTCTTTTTCTTCACCTTGAAGCATGTGATCATCCTTTCCTTCTTTGGAGCTCCAGGCCATGTGCTCCTGATATTAAACCTTCCAAATAGCCTCCATGTTTCCAATGTCTTTTTCTCCACTTGGAACTGAACCCAGAAGGATAGTTCTTCCAACAGTCCAAAGCTACAAACCAGCTGAGGCTGAAAGGTTAATTTGGAATGCAGTTAGTTGTATAGGTTTCCCAGCCTGAATTATTTTATTTGCTTCCTAGTTGTGATCATTTTCCATTTCTAGAAGCAACACACCTCCAGCTGGCCTTGAATGCATGATGATGTTACCTAGTTGGGTAATGAAATGTCTGCAATGCAATTATTTTATTTACATGCAAATAAAGTGAACATACACATTTGTATAATTTAGCATGCTGCTCACCCTGAAAAAAAAAAAAAAGAATGTCTCGTACACCATTTATATACGACTGTTATAGCATCCCCCACAATCATGAGAGGCCAGGAGAGGAGATACATGCCTCGATGTGAGTGAAATTGAGTTGGCCACACCCAGCCTATAACATGACCAACAAGCCATGTCCACCCAGTCACCAGCTACTGCCCATTAGAAATTGCCCATATTCCACTCTCAGTGTTCAATTTTCTGATTTTTCTCCAAGCATTTTCACCTTTTGCAGTGACTGAGCCGAAGAACTCATTAAAAAGAAAGACTTCATAAATAAGTGGTCTTCCACAGTTTTCTTATTATTATTATTTTAGAACTAAAGGGCAGGAATTGAACTGCTAAGGCACTTATCTGAAGCCCTTCTAGCCTCATTAACAAGGGAAAAAAAACCAAGGTTGACCATAACTAGCATCTTATAACTTCTTTGGAACACGGTGTCCATTTTCCTTCACTGCTCCTCAGACTTTCTACCGATCTTCTTTCTAAACCCACCACACGATCCAGCTATTGAACGATTGCTTATATTTCACAGCAAGGCACCAGTAATATACAAGAGGAGATCCCTGGAGGTGGGCCAACCTGAAGTTGACTTCTAAAGGGTTTCAATTATTTATATCTTTTCACTGAGCCTTTCTCTTCCTTCAGCTTCTATTCCTATATATAGCATCCTCCCTCCTTCCCAGGGGTGGGATTCAAATTTTTTAACAACTGGTTCTGTGGGCATGGCTTAGTTGGTGGTCATGTGACTGGGTGGACATGGCTTGGTGGTCTTGTTATTGGCTGAACATGGCCAACTCATTGTCACTCACATCGAGGCATGCATCTCCTCGCCTGGCCTCTCATAAATGTGGGGATGCTGCAACAGTCATAAGTGTGAAAAATGGTCATAAGTCACTTTTTTCAGTGCCATTGTAAGTTTGAATGGTCACTCCATACAAGAAAAGTACCAGCAAAGGAAGGGAAAGAAACTCCAGAGACGTTTCTGAGACAGGAAGTCTAGTCCTGCCAAGAATGTAATAAGGGTTAACAGAAAGGCAGTTTCTGTGAGCAACACCAGAATGTTTCCTTCCTGCCATCCTTACAGGATTAGCCTAGTAATTTCTTTTAACAACTGGTTCTCCGAACTACTTAGAATGTTAACAATCGGTTCTAGCGAATAGGTGCAAACTGGTAGAATCCCACCCCTGCTCCTTCCTCTCCTCTCCCCTCCCTCAACTCTTGGGCTGCCCAAAAGAAGACCCTTTAGGTCCTGTATGGATTGTTTCTTTCTCACCTCTAAAGTGATTCAGTGAAAAACTGTCAAAGCACAAGAGACTTTTTGCTTTCCTTTCTCGGGTGACACTTCCTGGCAATTTTGACAGCGAGGTCTAGAAAACTTTGAATGGTTTACTGCAAATGTTTTGGCAGGAAGATCCTCAGCTGCCACTCCAAAGGAAGAAGAAGAAGGTCCATACTGTTCAATATTTCACACATGAAACAGAGGCTCACTCAAGTTATTTTAACAGCCTCATTCTCACTTAGTTGCTTTTACTGCCTCTGCTTGTTTCCTGATTTCCCACTTTGGTACAAAATACTGAAGACGTTTGCTCATCTATCAGCAACATGCTCCAGTTTCTGCTTCTCCACCCCACTCACAGCCACCAATTTAGCATCTCAAACACTTGTTTTTTTCCCAGAGGGATAAATTCAGCACAGTCAACAGCATAAGTGAGGAAGAGACCTCTGACAATGACTCAGCCATCTTATGTTGATCCACTGTGTTCAAGAGCTTTTGACTCAACATAGCATTTACCATTTGTTGTGATTGTTGTTGCTTTTCACATGTAGTGTTTTTAGCTGGATCCTGGTGAATTTAAGCATTCCCATAGCTTACTTCTCCGAGAAGTACAGTAAGTACTGTACAGCCCAAATGATTGTTAAAAGCAGAGGATTAAACAAAAATGGCAACCTTCGTTCAAGTTAACTTTTACAGAGTTGGAAGGGATCTTGGAGGTCTTCTAGCCCAACTCCTGTTCAAGCATTTAAGATAAATAGTTGTCCAATCTCTTATTGAAAACCTCCAGTGATGCAGCACCCACAACTTTTTGAAATAATTGTTTTCTATGTCAGGAAATTTCTCATTAGTTCTACATTGCTTCTCTCCATGATTAGTTTCTTGTTCCATTGTTCCGTTGTTCCATTCCAGTCTTGCTTTCTGATGCTTGACTCCCTCTTTGAATGTTTTAGCCTCCAGCCCCTAATCATCTTTGTTGTTCTTCTCTTCACTCTTTCTAGAGTCTCAACATCTTTTTTATATATCGTGGTGATCACAAACTGGATGCAAATTCTGTCCCATAGCTTCATTTTGTTTGGAAACTGTAGAGCGATAGCCTGGACATATTGTGAAACTCAGTATTTGAATTTTCACTGGAAGATAGACTTTAAATTGGTAGGTTTCACTGTGATTCTTTTTGATATGACATGGTGTCCTGTGCAAAAGAGATATCTGATATCTCTTATTTAATTCCCTTTATTTTGAGTACTTGTTCTTTAACCTCTCGTCTCTTAATCAACTTTGTTCTTCTTCTCTGCATTCTTTCTAGAGTCTCAGCATCTTCTTTTTTATTGTGGCAACCAAAACTGGACACTCTATTGATGGCCTTAACTCCAGCTTGTCTTATAAGTGACTTCCCCACCCACCCATAAATCCAAGGAAAAGTAGACTGTTTAGTCAGATCCTTTCTTCCTGTCTCTATTACTTGGCTGGCTTTATCTATGGCTGAGTAATACTAAGCAAAATAAATTATTCATTGTGTTTGCCAATCGGTAGATAGACTATTCACAGATTACACCCCACTCATTCCATTTCTCTTGCCCATTTTTCTGAATGCAAAAGCCTGGGAGCAAAAGCTCTCACTCTCTCTGCTAAAAAAATGACAAATGGAACAAACTCAAACAAAGCTTGTTTTCTTCTCCATGGAAGAAGAAGTTTGATGATGTTAGATGTGTTAGGAATAGAATTTTCCCCATAAGCATGTTGAAAGGCATTGTTGGGTAGAATTTTCTCCTTCCATCCACTCTTCCCTCTAGTTTGAGGAAAGAGAACTGGGTTTTTGAAATTTCTTTCAAAACAAAAGGAAATTTTGGTGAAGTGCAATATTGAAGAGTCCTCTCGTGAGTTAGCTATGGTGAGTTGTCCTAGACCCCATTAAGGAGGTGGAATGACTGATTTGCATGGGATCCATTTGCCATGTTAAGGTGGAACAGTAAACCTCAACAAAGAAAAGCATCACATTATACTAAATCAACTATAATCCACACAATCCTGGTATTTTCATAGTTATTTATGAGCCATGGTGGTGCAGTGGTTAGAATGCAGTACTGCAGGCTACTTCTGCAGTTCGGCAGTTCAATTCTCACCAGCTTAAGGTTGACTCAGCCTTCCATCCTTCCAAGGTGGGTAAAATGAGGACTCAGATTATTGGAGGCAAGAGGCTGACTCTGTAAACTGTTTAGAGAGGGCTGTAAAAGCACTGTGAAGTGGGATATATGTCTAAGTGCTATTGCTATTTCTCATTTGTGCTCATTTAGTTTTCTTATCTTTCGTATTACACACTAATCTAAAAAGTACTGCTTGTGTTAAAGCTGAAGGGGAGAGCAAAAGAAGAAAATAGCTATCCTATAAAGGTCACTGTTAGATATAAAAGAGATGGTATGAATCAGTCATGGGAGTAAGTTGCAGAAAATGGGAGAAAATGGCAAGAAACTGATTTTAGCTAACATCAAGAGAAATTTCCTGATGAACATCTCAACAAGAGGAGTCAGTGGAGTGACCTTGACGCTCTTTGGCTGGAGGTCTTCAAGAAAAAACATGAAGCACAGGTTTGCCATGAGCTAAGTCTTCCGACTAGCCCTGGAAATGGTTGAATTGGTCATATCTCTCTCTCTCACACACACACTCTCCCTCCCTCTCTCTCTCTTTGAATCCCTTGTGTCCATTTTTCTTTTTGTCTCAGTGTGATTTAAAAAGTAGTCCTATTGCTAGGGATTTGCAAATCTCCCTTTTCTTCCGTAGACATTTGTGGCAAATAAAGATTGCATCCTCGTGTAGTAATTCTTCAATGTTACTGCTAGACAATGTATGACCTAAGCAAAACAAATCTTATTTCTATGAAAGTTCACTCTGTTTCTGAGTTCGGACAATGCATATGCATGATGAGCTGTATGATATATGTGAAATTCAGAATGGACAAGTGATGAGTTTTAATCAGGGGTGGGCTTCAAAAATTATAGCAACGAATCCTCTGTCCAGTTGCTAGTTGGGTGTGGCCTAGTTGACCTCCTGCACCACAGCAGTGGGAGCATTTTTGCCCTCCCCAGACTCCAGTGGCTTTCCTCAAGCCTCTGGGAGGGCGAAAACAGCATCCCCGGCTCTGGAGGCTCTCTGGATGCTGGAAACGGGCCCAATTCTGGCCTTCCTCAACTTTCAGGAGACCCATTTTTCATCCTCCCTGAGCCTCTGCATTCACCTGAATCCAAAACAGGGGACTCCTGGGAGGGATAGGGTGGGGTGGGTGGGGCCAGCCAGGAGTGGGATTTGGGGGTTCTTTGAACTGTGCAGAATCTTAGCGAGAGGATCTCCAGAACAGCTGTGAACCCCCAGCAGCCCACCCCTGGTTTTAATGGTCACTGAAGCTCAGATAAGAAGGTTGAGAGATATAACAAGGTTTAGAGAAGTGGCACTGAACTTTGTGAATCCTGGGAGTGCAGTCGTTAAAATACAGTATTGCAAGCTAACTCTGCCCATAGCCTGGAGTTGACCCAGACTGGATCAAGGTTGACCCAGCCTTCCAGCCTTCCCAGGTCAGTAAAATGAGGACGTAGGTTGTTGTTGGGGGGATAAGATGCTGACTCTATAAACCACTTAGAGAGGGCTGTAAAGCACTATGGAAGCGGTATATAAGTCTTAAGTGCTATTTCTATTGCTATTGATTTCTGGAGGGAAGTGATGCCCAGTTATGGACAACTGAAGGTCTCCAACTTCACCCACTCCAGTTGGAGTAAAAGATGGGCAGCTCTTCCTTCACTGCATGTCTGATTTGTTAAGAAAGTGGACATTAGGCACTGGAGAAATCAGGAGATTCAGACGGTTCAAATGAGTATAAAGATTTATTGCAAGCTTAAGTTCTCTTAAACTATCTGAAGAACTAGTGGTCAATGGAAATGAGCAGGAATTAAGAAAGAAATTCAGGGTGGGTTGAACTTAGATCTCTTGTGAGCACGCAGGGCCTCATGATTGATGATGCCTTTGACCCTTCCCTCAGACTCAGCCTGGAGAGCCAAATTCTTTTCCAGTAGTTGTTGAGGCACCCGGGAAGATACTTTGCAAAACCACATCCAGACATTGCTCTGGCTTAATAAATAAAGCACCCTTCTACAAAGAAAGGCAACTTCAGCTGCCAGAAGAAGAAAATTTGTGGTTGGGCTCAACATTAGTGGATGTATGTGAATGCATTTGAATGCAGGATAGTATAAATATGATTTTAAAGGCAGGAGAAAGTTTGATCGAACAAAACAAATAGTGCACTTAGAATGGGAAAAAACCTCCTATATTGGAGGCTTAATGGCCATCTATTAAACATAAATCAACACAAAGGAAAACCACCACCAAGAGAAAAGATATGTCAGTTTGGGGATTAAAACACAAAAGAAATATAATATTGACTCAGCAAATTAAGATACTTACAGGAAATGAGTTATTACCATTCAAGGACCTTGCCTTGCCTTGTCACAGTTAGAGTGTGCACATTGTACAAAACCACACCTATTTGCTAAATTAAGTGAACAAATGCTTCCTCCCGCCTGCCTTTTTCACCCAAAGCAGATCAAAATGGGAATATGTGCACCTCAATGCTTGGTTTGTTGACTCAGAAATGCAGTAATCCTGCTGGAAGCTGGTAGGATCTATTTCAGTTATCACAACATGTGTGTTTGTGATGTAGCTTCAATATATTTGGCATTTCAGAGAGCCAAGGATTCATGAAAAGGGAGAATTGAGAGAGAGGTGAAAAGCCAGAAGAAATGGCACCATCTCTTTCAGAGCATTAAGAGAAATAAAAACAAGGATTCTACAGGTCACAGCAAATTTAGGGTGGACATGATTCTCCGTATCTATAGGTACGATGGTTCTATTTTAATTCCAGAAAGAGTTTCTTGATACCATTTGCTGAGAAATATGAAAGAGAGGATGAAACTGTCAGGTGCAAAAGATCAGGACCACACCTGAAGTTCCAGTTAAACTGATTTATTGCTCACACCTCACACACAAAGGATGCAGTGGCTCAGGGGCTAAGACCCTGAGCTTGTTTATCAGAAAGGTCAGCAGTTTGGCAGTTCAAATCCCCAGCGCCATGTAATGGAGTGAACTCCTGTTACTTGTCCCAGCTTCTACCAACCTAGCAGTTCAAAAGCACATAAAAATGAAAGTAGGAAAATAGGGATCACTTTGATGGGAAGGGAACAGTGTTCTGGGAGCCTTCGGCATTTAGTCATGCCAGACACATGACCACGGAGATGTCTTCGGACAGTGCTGGTTCTTTGGCTTTGTAACAGAGGTGAATACTGCCCCCTAGAACCAGAGATGACTAGCACATATGTGCGAGGGGAACCTTCACCTTTACTATGGAAAGGAATCTACTTAAGTCATGGTGAGCACTATTTTGGCATTCTATAAGGGTCCACATAGTTCAAGAGAAATGTTCAGGCTGGGCCGGAGGGTCAAACACATCATCAGTCTCAAGTCCCTAAGAGATCTAAGTCCTTGAATTCCATTGATTCTTATCCAGTGCCAATTTGCTTTGACTGATAGTAGTTCAGATTCTTGCAGAGAGCTTCCGTGTACAATAAACCTATATATTCATTTGAACTGCCTGGATTTCCTGATTTCTCCGGCACTTGAGAAGAAGTGAAACTAGGTCTGCTTGTGGCTATGTAGAGATTCTAGACTGATTCCTCTTTTAATTCTGCCTCCGGGATCTGCCACTCCTTGTCCTACAGAAACTACACTCATGTTTACATGGGATCTTCCCACAAATATAAACTCGATTTCAATGGGAACAGAATATAGGACTAAACAAATTGGCTTGATTCCACCTCAACTGATCCTATAGTCTACCTCGATGTGCATCACAATGATTACACCTTCCCACCCCTCCCCCCCAAAAACTGGGCAAAAAGATGCTGTAAAAAGAATTTAAACACCATTTATAAGCTCATATTTTGTCGACAGAAGCTTCAAACATCTGGTGCCAACATATGGGAACAGAAATATCCATCAGGAGAGGAAAAAAAGGTCAAATGGCACATTTTCTTAACAAAAAGCTTTCCATTTTCCTATTGGTTGATATTATTTCTGTTTTCTTCACCACAGGGGTAATTTCCTCTTCCCCTCCCCATGACCTGCCCCTCCCCCACATACAACCTTAGTAAGAGAAGTTAGTCCACATATGTCACTTTTTTGAGGTTTTTTTCTCAACTTTACTAAGTTAAATTGCCTTCCCATTTTGTTCCACTGTACTAAATGTCGTCTCCATCAAAGAGCAAATATAATTTAACTGCCATTTGAGTCTTCCCACAGGTTCTCAGCTGTTCGCTCTATCACCGCACCTCAGAAAGCTGCCTGCCAGTTGAGCTCTAGTAAAGAGAAAAACACAGCCAGACTATTACAGTACCAATCTCACTCACAAATGTTCTACGGTCATGGTTCAAAGTAATTAGAATGTCACAATGAAAATACAGTGGGTGGAAATAGCAGATGTGCCAACTCGGTTGGAGAGAAGAAACTTACTGAATGATGGAGGGGAAAATTATGAAAGCAAAGTGAAAGTTTGCTTCCCAAAGCCCCAAAGTTCAGTGATGCTGGCCTTTTAGCCATTTGTTATTTGCTTGTTTGTTTTCTGAGCTTTGGCTAAACTCAGAAGCTAGATTAGCCTAGCCTACAGGTAGTCCTAAATTTATGACCACAATGGAGCCAGAATTGATATTGCTAAGTGAGAAATTTATTAAGGGAGTTTTGCTACTGTTGACCTCACCCCATTCCTAATAGGTCTTTAAGGGGCATGCATAAGCAGACCAACATGCCTACTGTCCCTGTCCTAATTTTCCCTTGTACTCATATCCATTTCATTATTAATAATCATGATTATACTTATATCCGTTCTCTAATACATGTTCAGCAAATAAAGTAATTCTGGGTAGCTGACCACATGGAGTGGAGAATGAAGGGTCTTTATACTTTCTCTTGGGCTTTGCACTTGAACTTCCTGTTCCTGTGCAAGAACATGTATTCTGTTGGTTGTTGTCAGGGGTCATAGCTGGCTCTGTAGGTTGTCTAAGCTAAGTTTGGTTGAAGCCTGGAGGGTGATGCAATGTCCCCAGGAGACTGTGCCACATGGTGAGCTCTGCTGCTAGATGGGTTAATCCTATTATGTCCTGAGGGGTCATGTCTTAATCCCATCATCCTGAAGCAGGAGGTCTTTTGTTTTGTAGATAGGCTGACCCAGTCATTCTTAATGGGCACAAAATATCTGCTGGGGACTATTAAGAAAGACTAAAGGGGGGCTTTCTGACTCCAAGAGCACGTTTCTCTATTTCTCCTTTAGGGAAATATAATAGTCTGCCTTTTTAATTTCTCAAAATATTTCATTCTTCTAGGAGGGGGGTTCTATATGGTCCTCAGGGCTGTATTCTTTTTTTGATGCCTACAGGTAATATAATTGTAGGATTGCCATTAAAAAAAACACAAATGAAAAAAAAATAACATAAAAATATGTAGAAAAATATATATGCTTCTTCCAATCACGGACTCCAAACAAGAATTTGATGTAATAGTGTAACAGTTGGACAAACATCCTGTAATTTTAACATGGTGCTTCCAGTACAAACATTGGCATTGACAACCAAGTCAATTTCCAAATCTCGTTACGTTTTTATAATGCCAACCATTCTTACCCAATGAGTTCTACTTGGTGTTTTGTCAATCAGTTTTGAAGCTTGAGTTGTCAAGATTAAAACACCCTTTCACCCTTTACATAGAGTAAAATCACCTTTACATAGAGTAAGAAAAGATCTAGGAGGTTAAAATTATGGGTCAGGTATTTTTCTAAAAAATATATCTATTTTCTGGATTTGGACTTGTTGAAGACTCTAGATCACAAACTATGGTCTATCTAATGCAAAGGAATGAACTCATCTTTTGCTTGATGGTGACAAACCAGGATAGTCAGCAATGGTGGGTTTAAGTGAAAAACATTCAACATTCTATCATTGCCTATTTATTTGGATCTGCTTCCAAATCTATTTAGCCTATATTTAATTTATATTTAGTCAATACAAGCCTCTAACAGATTCCCTCTCTTGTTTTCCATATAATGAGCTGCTCTGCATAAAAATATTTTGCATTTTTTTGCAGACACCCCTGTGAATATGACCCAGTTCTTATTCTTGAGAGCTCTTTTTTTCTTCTTCCTCTTCCTGCAGAGTCAGGAACATAAATAAACCATGATCAAGAAATAAGCATCTTGATGCGCAGATCAGGGACTGGGCTTTAAAAGGAACTATTGACTTTTTAAAAGATGCACAAACCATAGCTTGAAATTAGCTTATTTTCAATGGCTGTGTTTTGCCAACCCAGTGGACTAAAAGTAACTTATTTTCTGCATTCACACAATACGCGGAGCCATTAACTAATCAAACAATCACAGAAAACTAACAAAAATGGATGCTAAATTTCACTTGTGAATGCTAAATTTCACTATGTCAATATATACCCTACTTATTGTTGGCTAATATTGCAGCTGTTGGCTAATAATTGACAGTTTTGGACTACAATCTTCTTAAATTCCCTTCCTCTCACTTTCTCACTTTCTTGGATTGTAACGATAACCAGAAAGTACCTTGGTATCATCTGTTCCAACCCAGTGGTGAGATTCACATTTTTTTACTACCGGTTCTGTGGGCATAGCTAGGTGGGTGTGGCTAGCTGGGTATGGCCAGATGGTCATATGACTGGGTGGGCATGGCTATGTGGTGTTTTTTTTTCCCCTGCAGCACCCACCCCTGTTTTTTGCCTACTGGGGCCTCAAGGAAGCCTCCTAGTGAGATAAGTACAATCAACTGTGCCACACGATTTAGATTAGCTAGAAAGCAAGACATCTGATTATTTCCTGCTTTCTCGCTAATCTAAATCACACAGCATAGCTGATTGTTGGAAATACCAGTTCAGCCAAACCAGTAGCATCTTTTTTTACTTACTGGTTTGTCCAAACTGGTTGTATTTTTTACTACCAGTTTTCCTGAACTGGGCTGAACCAGTAGAATACCGCCGCTGGTCCTACTTCCAGCTCACGCAGGAGACCTAAATTATTTCTGACAAATGGATGTTCAGTCTCTTCTTAAAAGTCTCCAGGGATGGAGCACCCACAATCTCTGAAGACAATTTGTTCCACTGGTTTGCTAGAACTGTCGATTGCTAGGACTGTTGATGTCATTTGGTGACATTCACTAAATAAACTTGCAAATTAAACTTGAATGAAAAGAAGATGCTGTCACTTATTATTTGACTTCCGCTCATAGGCAGGTTTTCTCGCGCACGGTGGGAATTCTCCCTTGGTGGCTCAGTTGCCTGAATGACCCCAGGATTTTTTTTGCTCAGAAACTAATTGCTGAACTTCCTTTGCTGTTGATTTTCCAACTTTTCTCCTGACTTTCAGAGAATCTATCTCTCCCTTCAGAAAGAAAAGAAAAGAAAGAAGTCACGACCCCGGTACAGTGCTATCATTAAGGAATAATGGGTTTTAAAAAAAAGAAGGCAAGCTTTTAACAGAGACCTTTTCAGCAGGTGACAGACATTGAAATACACCATTGATTGACACCATACAGCAGGAAATCAGATACAGTCAGTTTAATTTGCAGTTATACAAAATTAAGGTGCTGTGCTCCCCAGATATAATTCTAAAGGAAGGAAAGTGAACTGTGAGTCTCTTTTCTGTAGGCAGATGCAAGATCTTAGTTTCAGCTTCTAAGCAGCCTCTGCAGGCATTGGAAATGGCTTGAATCAAGGGGGATCCTTCATGCTGAATGGGGCAGTGTGCCTGTCAGGTTTTGCCTTTCCTGGAAAGTTTTTGCATAAATCAAGGTGCGAAATAAACAGTCACACCTGTGATTCAAGAATGATTGAGTCAAAAAATCAATGTTTTCAGTTTCCTGCAAGGAAAGTAAATAGATCTCTGCAGCTATGGATTAGATTAGATAAGGTTAACAGAGTTGGAAGGGACCTTGTAGGTCATCTAGTCAGGGGTGGGATTCAAATTTTTTAACAATCAGTTCTGGGGTATGGCTTAGTTGATGGGCGTGACTTGGTGGTCATGTGACTGGGTGGACATGGCTTGGTGGTCAAGTTATTGGCTGGGTGTGGCCAACTCAATATCATCGAGGCACATATCTCCTTGCCTGGCCTCTCATGTGGGGATGCTGCAATAGTCGTAAGTGCGAAAAATGGTCATAAGGCACTTTTTTCAGTGCCATTGTAACTTTGAATGGTCACTCCACACAAGCAAAGTACCAGCAAAGGAGGGGGAAAAAATTCCTGAGACAGGAAGTCTAGTCCTGCCAAGAATGTAATAAGGGTTAATGGAGAGGCAGTTTCTGTAAGCAACACCAGAATGTTTCCTTCCTGCCTTCCTTACAGGATTAGACCAGTAATTTCTTCTAACAAGCAGATATCCAAATTGCTTAGAGTGTTAACAATCGGTTCTAGCGAACAGGTGCAAACTGGTAGAATTCCACCCCTGCATCTAGTCCAACCCCTCCACTCAAGTAGGAGACCCTACACTATTTCTGACAGATGGCAGTTCAGTCTCTTCTTGAAAGCTTCCAGAAATGAAACTCCTACAACTTCTGAAGGCAACTTCTGTTCCATTGGTTGATTGTTCTCAGAAAATTTATCCTTATTTCCAGGTTGAATCTCTCCTTGTTCAAGTTTCCATCCATTATTCCTTGTCTGGCCTTCAGGTGCTTTGGAAAATAGCTTGACCCCCTCCTCCTCTCTGTGGCAGCCCCTCAAATTTTGGAGCATTGCTATCATGTTTTTCTCTTCACTGGACTCGCCATGCCCAGTTCCTGTAACCATTGTTCATATGTTTTAGTCTCATCTAGGTTGCTCTTCTCTGCACTATTTCTAGTTTCGCAACATCTTTTTTGTAGTCTGGTGACCAAAACTGGATGCAGTACTCTAGGTGTGCTCTTACTAAGGCTTTATAAAGTGGTATTAGTACCACATTTGATCATGACTGTATCCCTCTGTTAATGCAATTTAGGATTGCATTAGCTTTTTTGCCTGCCACCACACATGGCTGGCTCATATTTAGATGATTGTCCTAAGACTCCAAGATCCCTCTCACAGTTACTGCTATTAAGCCTGGTTTCACCCAGTCTATATGTATATTTTTGGTTTGGTTTGGTTTTATTAAAAGGGAATCGGTTTAGGTTGAAGCATACAGTTGAGAGGAACGCATAAAGAAAATCTGTGACTCGATCAATCTTGATAAGATGTCCTTGTTGGTCACAAAAAATGCCACAAAAGGGAGACTCTGTTGCTTCAAAGCAAAGTGTTGAGTTGACACATTGTTTGGTAAAACAGTTTACTCTTAATATTTTATTTGTTTGTTTGTTCACTTGTTTATTAACTTTTCTGCCCATCTTGCTGTTGAGCTACTTTAGGTGGCTTACAACAACAATCAAAAGGAAGAAAAAATGAAAAGGCGTGTAAAATAATAGAATAAAATAAATAATGACGAAGGAATGCAGTGAGAATACAAAAATCAATATGATAACCAAAAAGATGGGTGGGTGCAAGGCAGTGGGGAGCTGGGTAATAAATTTACCAGAATTTATCTAAATTCTCTTCCTCCTTTTTTTTCCCCCGTGTCTCATCTCTTATTTCAGGATTTCTAAACATCTGTTTCGGGACTGTCTCCCCTCTCTCCTTCCCCACCAAACTGGCCCAAATGTTTTTCTAAAAACATCCCCTCTTTCTTCTGTTTTGCCCAAGTGCTACACAACTGAAAATTCACTCATTACTTGAGTGAGTTTCCTACTTTGCCTCACATAGATCAGCCCTCTCTTGATCTTCTGGAAAATCTGATTAAAATCTTAAAAAATTTTAAATCTTAAAATCAGATTGTTTCAACAGGTTGAGAGTCACAAGACAATGATAATTTGGTTAGGTCTTCTTGAATGTATTTAAAATGGTGTTTGTTTGTTTGTTTGTTTATAGATTGTCCAGAGTCCTTTTATCTGAGCTATACAAAATGATCAATCAATCAATCAATCAATCAATCAATCAATCAATTTGAATAATTGTAATGCTGTTTGCAAAGCAATGCTATCTGAAAAAGAACAAAGACAGGTCAAATGCATTCTTTGTGACCTGATATTACTTTAACAGCAGCATCTAGGTGATGGGGACGGGAGAGGATCCATTGTGATGTGGGCTCTGCCTATTTTATGACATCACATGGATATATGAAAGGGGGAGGGCATCCACCATGACAGGGCCACGTTTTTGTCATTTATTAAAGTTTGATGAATAATTTTCACTGAAAGAGTTCACAAAATGATAGGGACCCAGGAGAAGACATTGAGAAAGAAAAAAAAATTAAAAGAGTAGAAGAAAAGTGAAGGATAACAAAAAAGAAAGAGACCTAAAGAAACGACTTCCAATTTTCCTTACAGCAGTTACACACATAGCAATTATCATCTCAATTTGATAAAAATTATGGATGCCAGTATCCAAATTCAACACTGGCATAACTTTCCATTAAATGCCTCTTATGTAATCTTGAATCTCACGTAGGCATTATCATATGCTGTAAGAGTAGGAACTATTTATCTAAAATGTTTTTTTCTTCCCCTTCTCTCTCTCTCATTCTTTCTTTCTTTTTCTCTTTCTCTTTCTTTCTTTTTCTCTCTCTTCCTCATTCTCTCTCTTTCATTCTCTCTCCCTCATTCTCTCACATTCTCTCATTCTCTCTCCCTCATTCTCTCTCATTTGCTCTCATCTACCTTCTCATTTTCCTCTCATTTGCTCTCTCATTCGCTCTTACATGTGCTCTCTCTCCCTCTTTCATTTTCTTTCATTCTCTCAGTTCATTTTAATTGATTTTGAAGAAGCACAGGGGCCTAATAAGAATCAAATAAAAATGCTCAATTTCTGAAAGTTAAAATTCATTACAAAGGGGGCAAATTATGTGTTTCAATATGTAAACATCAACTTTCCAAAACAGCATCCAAATTGGTAGATTCCTGATGAACCCATTTCTCTGCTGAACCTTTAATAAGTACCAGTCAAGTTCCTAGTTGCCTGCCAACCACCTCCATAGGCTCCCAAGAAGCACTTTTTTCTAAGTAATAGATTAGAAACAGCACAGATGGCATCTCAAAAGCATGGCAGCCTGTCCACCAGTCACGGCCTGGCACCCACCCGTTCTATGCAAATGTCATGCAAATTGTGTGGGTTGTGTATAAAGACATTATGCAAATCAACAGTTCTCCCTCCCCCATGCCCTCCTCCAAATTCCATGATATATGTCTACTAATATGAACTCTTGGCTAACGAAAGCTAGTTAAAAGCTTCCTTAAAAAAAAAAAAAGAAGAATAAAACAAACTCTCTTTTAAAGTCCCGTTCAGATCCAGGATACTTGGAGTTGCATATCAGCAATGTGGAAGAGATTTGACATTGCCTTCTTTCCGGGGGGGGGGGGGGGGGGGGGGGGGGGGGGGG
>BLBF01000059.1:6223178-6240148 GCA_015471245.1 Laticauda colubrina | reverse complement strand
AGAGAAAGAGAAAGAGAAAGAGAAAGAGAAAGAGAAAGAGAAAGAGAAAGAGAAAGAGAAAGAGAAAGAGAAAGAGAAAGAAAGATAATAGGTTGGATAGACAGAGATAGATAGATAGATAGATAGATAGATAGATAGATAGATAGATAGATAGATAGATAGATAGATAGATAGATTAGATAGATACGATAGATACGATAGATACGATAGATAGGTAGGTAGGCAGGCAGGCAGACAGACAATAGGTAAAGAGAAAGGGAGAGAGGGAGAAAGATAATAGATATATTATATAGACATTGATATATTGGTGTCTAGAGAAGAACACAAATCCAGATAGTGGCATTACTCAAAGGGTTTTTGTGTCAGCTATTAAAGTCAGAGCTTGAACCACTCTCCAATTTCAAACTTTCTTCTCTTTGTTTTCAAACTTTGCAGAGATGGGCAATTCACACAGCACACATTTTATGTATCTCTATAGTTTGGAAGATTGCGTTGTTTCTACTTGCTGTGGTTCTGCCTCAAAGGAGGCCGGCTTCTGTTTGCCCATCAGCTTAGAATACAGAATAACAGAATTGGAAGGGACCTTGGTGGTCTTCTAGTCCAACCCCAACACTTGAGCAGGAGACCTAATAACATCCCAGTTAAATGAATGTCCAGTCTTTTCTTGAAAACCTCCAGCAAGCCTTTCCACTGATTAATTGTTCTCACTGTCAGAAAATTTCTTCTTAAGGACTTCTAATTTTTCCTTAATTCTAGGTTGGATCTCTCTTTCATAAGCTTTGATGAACTTGTCCCAAAGGTGCTGTTCAAAAAACAACTGGACTTTCTTGCTGTTGTTTTCCCCAAAGAAGAAAAAAAGCATGCAAAAAAGTCCAGTTGCTTTTTGAAAAACACCTTTGGAACAGCCGTGACCTGGATGGTTGAGAATCTCCATAGGTACTTTAATAAGCTTGAGGGAGCTCCTTTTCCTTCAATGGAGAATTCTTTTGTTTTTGGCTTAGGCATCTAAGAGGGACTTCCACTGTAAAAAAGTCTGCTTTTAAATTAAATTATCTCTACAGTAAACCAACCAATGATGAGGCTGATAGTAGAAGTGATGGTGAAAGTAGGTCAAGAAGCAATAGGAATTCTCTTGACAAGGAGAAGATTGTCATTTTCTTTAGTTTCTCCAGAGCATCTCTATCAGTGTGTAGGACAAGGAAAAAAAGAATATCCCAAACTATTCTGAATGTTTTAGCATGTTCTAACTTCTGTCATCATTTTGCATGGCCAAGAATCCTATGCAACCCTCCCCAAATTGTGAACTTATCTATCAAGCACATTGCTCATCTCATGCTTCTGCTCTGTCTTGCTTGCTGGATGGGTTTACATCTTTTGGAAAACGTTGCAGTAAAACAGATTGAAAAATGGATCTGGAAAGGAACAAAAATGCATTTTCTAAGGGCTGGCCAATGTCCAGTTCCCATAATTACATTTTGCTTTCTCCATTATTGTTCAAAGCTTCAGCAGGATAAATGCATGAGTCATTAATTTTTCAGACCTACTGTGTAAATGTAACAAAATTGATAGGAGTAGAGGATTTGTTTCTTCTTGGCTTCAGGCATTTGACAACAAAATTGAAATGGGCATAGCTTGGCCCTTTATTATTTCATTGTGGTATCTTTATATTATTTCCTCCTTTCAGCTGCCTTTATTTATTTTTGCTGGAAAGTAGCTTCACTTGAAACTGTTTGGACAAGATACCAAAACGAGGACGTCTCTTCCCCTGTCTGCAAATTTCTTCCTTTGCAGCTGTTGTATGTTCTTGACCCAAAGGTTCTTTTTCAAGAGGCAACTGGGCTTTCTTGGGTTTTTTTTCTTTTTCTTTTGAAGATGTGAGGACTATCCTGTCAGAGCTGAAGAAGCTTCTTGGATGAGAAGCAAAACATCTTCAAATGAAAAAAATAAGAAAGTCCAGTTGCCTCCTGAAAAAGCACCTTTGGGACAACCATGACCTGGAGGACGGAGAATCTTAGAAATTAGATCAAATGAAACTATAGGTTTCCAAATGTTGTCCCTAGCTCTGCATGGTTCATCAAGCACATGGTAAAGGTAAAAGTTCCCCTCACACATACGTGCTAGTTGTTTCCGGCTCAAGCACATGAAGTGTGTATAAATGGGTAAAACCCATTATTTTTGCTACTTGCAAATTCATCTCAACATTGTGTTTGGACCTTGTTAAAACCACACTTGGAGTACTGCATCAAGTTTTGGTTACCACAATATTAAAAAAAAAATATTGGGACTCTGGAAAGAATGAAGATAAAAGCAATTGAGATGATTAAGGGGCTGGAGGCTAAAACATTTGAAGAATGGTTGCAGAAATTGGGTCTTGTTGAATGAAAAGAAGGACTGGAGTGACATGATAGCTGTGTTTCAATATTTGAGGGACTGCCACAAAAAAGAGGGGGTCAACCTATTTTCCAAGGCACCAGAGGTCAAAACAAGAAGTAATGGATGGAGACTAATCAAAGAGAGAAGCAACCTATAAAAAATAAAATAAACGGAGAAATTTCATGACAGTGAGAACAATTAATCAGAGGAATGACTTGCCTTCAGAAGTTCTGGGTGCTCTATTATTGAAGATTTTAAAGAAGAGATTGGACAACCATTTGTCTGAAATGGTATAGTGTCTCCTGCTTGAGCAAGGGGTTGGACTAGAAGACCTTGAAGGTCCCTTCCTTTGATGATGATGGTGATTGAAAACTCGTTCCTACTTGGCTTCTTTATACACAATGATCAGTAAATTTAATTTCTTCCTGAATTGATCATTTAACCTAAAAACGCTTTTCACTGATTTATACACATTTTGATCAGATGCAAAACTGTGCTTCTTAAAAAGTTTGGCTCCATGGGAGACAAAGCCAAAAAAAATTATTCTGAGATTATGTTTTTTAAGCAGGGTAAGATATCTCCAGCTTCATTAAGAAGGCAGCTGGAAGTGAGAGCTAAAGAACAAAATGAAGCAAATGAACTGGAGGCAGCAACCTTTACACAACCACACAAAGATCTGTCTTTGTTCACACCATTGCAGCAAGCCATCTGCCAGGGCAATGGCTGTCTTGAATTCATGCCACTTTGGGCGGCAGCCTTTGTCAAGACTTGGTAGATGTTGTTGTTATTGTTGTTGTTAAATCCTGAATTTTAAATTTAGTTCTACCCCAACACAGCATTGCCTTGACATAGCATATAGGACGTGGCAACCACAGATATGGGGAAAGAAAGAGAAACACAAATGTCACCACAAAACTCATCCACCCTTATTTAGCAACCAAAGGACTTCTAGATGAAAAGAAACATAGAAATGAAGGCGGGGAAGCATTTTAAAAGAAAAGAATACCCAGATTGTTGGGGGCAAAATGGTGACTCTGTAAACTGCTTAGAGAGGGCTATTAAGCATTGTGAAGTGGTATATAGGCAGAATCTATCTGCCATTTCATTATCATCACAGTCGGTTTTAAAGTTAGTTTCTATACCCGTTGTCATTCATTTGCTCTCTTTTATATTAAATCTTTTTAGTCCTGTTTTTTTCCCCACTAGGCTCCTTGATTTTCATTACCAGAACTTGCAGGTCATTTGTGTTTTCAGCTATCAGAGTACAGACACAAAAATAGGGCAAGTTATTGATGTTTCTTCCTCCAGTTTTAAAACCACACTCAGCGTCTTCCAGTCTAGCCTCCCTCGATACTATATATACTCAGCATATAGGCTGAAAAAGGAGGGAGAGAACATATAGCTTTGTCTCACACCAGAAGCATATTGCTTCTAGACAGTGGACAGGATTTCAGTTTGGAGGTTCTTTAAGGATCCCCATTTTCCTAAGGACATTCCACAGTTTGACAAGGTTAATAGCATTGTATGTCCTTCTGTAATAAGTGAAGCACATATGGACTTCTTTTTTTATATTCTTTGGCTTTCTCAATTATCTGGTACACATCAACAATAATGTCTCTTGCTTTTTTTCTCCTAAAACCAGATTGAACATCTGGCACCGCACTTTCCATGTAATGTTCTAATCTGCATTGGATGACCCCCAGCATTCATTAGGTAGAAAGTGAAATTAAGGCCCATTATATAATAGTTTGCACACTCTGTTAAATCTCCTATCTTTGTCATTGGTATGCAGCTTGACTTATTCTGATGGGTTTGGATTGGCCACTATCTCATTTTCCATATTTGGTGGTATAATTTGGTTGGAGCTTTATTGAGTCTTGGTGAGAGATGACCTCCTTGGAGGAGGAGGCGGGATGATGAACTACAGTTCCCCAGGAAGGATGGAACACATTCCATCTGTGTTCACAACACATCTTCTAGCACTAGAGGTTCTTCTACATATGAAATAACTTCTAAAGTATCTCCAGTGTATAAAACATCTCCAGTGTATGAAACTTCAGTATACTCTTTCCATCTTTATTTGGTCTTCTTCCAGTTACTATCAGTCCACTGGCAATTTTTAGTATATAAGTTGGAGATTGAAATCTCCTTCTGAGTTCAGAGATCCCTTGGAAGTCCATCTTGGTTTTCCATCTTTCATGTCTTCACCAACATGGATGTAATACTGCTTCTTCTCTCTTCTAACAACTCTCTGAAATCCTTTGTTAAGTTCTTTCCTGAGATCTTGTCTTTGACTTCTTTTCTTGGCAAATCTACCAGCTGTTCTGACATCCAGTTTGCTTTCTTCTGTTGATTGGTCTCACAAAATCTCATTTCACATCTTTTCATCAATAACAATTGATTTGATTGTTTTTTTCCAATTAGAAAATGCCAAAAAGGGAAAGTGCTGTGATACAGTTAATTCTTACCTTGATCCAGGAACACCAGGAATTCAATTAAATGAAGAAACCAAGGAACTCGGATAATTCTTAAGCTAGTGCCATCCATTCTCAATCCTTGACCAAAAAGTTGATAGAGGAAAGAGAAATGGATCCAACCTTCCTGCCATATCTGGAGCTTTAGAGCAGCATAAATTGGACTTTTACCCTTGTGGTACTCCTGAAAAAAATTGAATACTGTCATTTCCCCCCCCCCCTCCAGTTCTCCAAATCAGAGGTGGTATTCAGCAGGTTCTGAGCAGTTCTGGAGAACCGATAGGGGAAAAATTGAGTAGTTGGGAGAACCAGCAAATACCACCTCTGACTGGCCTCACCCCTATCTATTCTCTACCTTCCAATGAGTTCCAGCTGATCGGCAGGTCATCGGTTGCTCAGCACAGGAGAACGGAGCTGGAAAGCAGGTTAGTGGAGTGGGGAGGGTATGGGATTTTGCAGTTACCTTCCCACAGGAGTGGGGAGGGAATGGAGATTTTACTGTATCCTTCCCCTGGAGAAGGGTGGGAATGGAGATTTTGTGGTATCCTTCCTCTGCCATGCCCACCAAGCCAAACCATGTCCACCAAACCATGCTCATAGAACCTGTAGTAAAAAAAAATTGAATCCCACCACTGCTCCAAATATTTGTCACCAAATAGTTAATTGTTTAGTTTAGTTTAGTTTATTGTCATTGCACCTTGTACAATGAAATTAAATGCCATCTTCAATGTACATCATACATAAGAAAAGTACAAAAATAAAACCAAAGCACACATCCTTCATATTCTATACAATTGAATTGAAAACCCCTCATACCGCATTAGTATTACGCTATACAGAAGAATTCAACAGAGCTACTGCCCTGGGATAGAAAGCCTATTTGTCATTGTTTTTATTACCCTGTACTGTTTGGCGGACGGTAATCGTAAAAAGAAAAAAGAAAAGAAAAAAGAAAGGGTGCCCAGGATGAGATGGATCTTTAAGAATGTTTTGAACTTTGTTAAGGCAACAGGAGCTATTCCATTTAAGATACTTAGATGTTTTTCAAACCTATTTTTATTCTCTTGAATGCTCAAGGTGGAATGGGGGATTGTGAGCATTTTTTTTTAATTTATCCCCATAGGAGCAGCAAGTCTGTCAGGTATATTGAGTTTAAAGAGATTGTGACCAGTTCAAAGCTCCCCAGAGAATTTTGTGGTTGAAGACAGATTCAGATCCAGATTTCTAGTTCCAGACTGACAGCTTAAACAGAATACTGGCCTGAATAGTCATATTAACCATAGTTAATTAAATGTATTTGTACATAAAATAAAATCTAATTTAGTTTCTCCTTCGGTGGCACAATAATTCTCAATCCCTAATCTACCTCTCCAGAATAAAATATGTTTTTGCTTCAAAACAAAATGCCATACCTTTCTTCTAAAATAAAATGAAAAAGTACCAGAAAGAAATGGAAGAAAAAATATTAAGGATATAGATTAAAACTAATGGGCGTAATGCAAACATTGCAAATGCTGAAAAAGAAGGGGAAGGAACTTTATCTAAAACTCCAAAGATAGAAGGTTATAATAAAAACCTACTGACTATAATTATGGTATTAGCAAGCCACAAAGTACTTATATCTATTGAGAGTTGGTCTAACCTGGATGCCCATTTTTTTTTCTTTATTTCTACAAAAAAAAAAAAAAAAGTTGAAAAAGAAGGGGAAATGTTCAGAAGAAATTTTATAGCTATATAGATGTGTAAGCTTCAATAATAAAATTTCTAGGATAATTTGTTTCATAGTCATAGAAGAACTATATTACATTCATCATCATGAATTTGGCATAAGGATCCCATTTCCTGATGGAATGCGGCATTTATTCATAGAATTCATAGAAAATACTCTTGTCTCATTATTTTGGATTACATGTCATTAGTATGCATTAACAAAGTCTTTCAGTAATTTTGTGAAACTCTCTTATCCCTCCTTATTTCAGTTTTCTAAGAGTCCTGAATGTGTGACAGTATAACTTCAGTGGAAAGATTGGTCTTCATAGGACAGTCACTTGTCTGAGATGGTATAAGTTCTCCTGCTTGAGCAGGGGGATGGACTAGAATACCTCCAAGGTCCCTTCTAGCTTCTATTCTATTCTATTCTATTCTATTCTATTCTATTCTATTCTATTCTATTCTATTCTAAATATAGTATGGCTTTTGCACAGAGAAGATCCCAAATTAAATTTCCAACACTCATGGATAGGATGAAAACCCTATCTTGGAGATTCCTGAGGATCCGTTATGGGTAGGGGCGGATTTCTCTTGGAAAATTGGACAATAGTCTGGTAAGATGGACACTGAAGAACAACCTACCTCATTGGTGTGTAGCATACACATACATGTATTCCAATGATTGAAATAGATCCAACAAGTTTTGTTTTGGGACAAACTTGTTTTGGTTGCCACAATATGGGGGGGAGGAAATGTTGGGTCTCTAGAAAGAGTACAGATGAGAGCAACAAAGATGATTAGAGGACTGGAGGCTAAAACATAAAAAACAGTTTCAGAAACTGGGTATGTCTGGTTTAATGAAAAGAAGAACTAAGGGAGACATGATAGCAGTCTTCCAATATCTCAGGGGCTGCCCCAAAGAAGAGGGAGTCAAGCTATTCTCCAAAGCACCTGAGGGCAGGACAAGAAGCAATGGATGGAAACAATTCAAGGAGACAAGCAACCTAAAACTAAGGAGAAATTTCCTGATAGATAAACAATTAATCAGTGGAATGACTTGCCTTCAGAAGTTGTGGGTGCTCCAACACTGGAAGTTTTTAAAAAGAGATTGGAGAACTATTTGTCTGAAATCATATCAGGCTTCCTGCCTGAGCAGGACATTGGTTTAGAAGACCTCCAAGGTCCCTCCCAATTCTGTTATTTTGTAATAAACTCTATTGCTCTGTATCTAAATATTAATTAATGACAAAGCTGGTGGAGGATGGGAGCATTCTGGTTCCATCAGTTTGGGAAACGTTTTGCAGATCTTTCCTTCTCTATCTTGCATTAGATAGAAACAAATAAACATCTGGTCTATCAGACTTCCCCATTCCAACCACCCTTCAGTTGTGCGAATTCAACTCTTAAAATTTCCCAAATATGTATTGCTCTTGCTGGGAATTGTAGGCATTGAAAATAATGCGCCCAAAGAACACCAGGCTGAGAAAAATTTTTGTTGCTAGTTGTGAAGTCATGTGCGATCGCGATCCCATGGACAACCTTCCTCCAGGCTTTCCTGTCCTCTACCAACTTCTGGAGTCCATTTAAGCTCACGCCGACTTCTTCAGGGACTCCATCCAGCCACTTCATTCTCTGCTGTCCCCTTCTTCTTCTTTTGCCCACAATCTTTCCTAGCATTAGGCTCTTCTCCAGTGAGTCCAAATTAGTACAGGTAAAAGACAGGAGAGACAGTATTGATGGGGCAGTGTGTAGCATCCAAGTCTGGGGAATCAAATATGCTTTTCTCCTCAACAAGCTGTGCCTCCTTTCTTCCACCCCTTGCATTAAAAAAAAAGAGAGAACCTTCTGCTGTGGGCTTGTTTTAGACTCCTGCCATGAAGCCATATAAGATTATTAACTCTCAGGGAACCCATGAAAATCAGAAGTAAAAAAAAAAAATCAACAGACAATAGAGTTAAAAGTAGTATTGGTTTTCAGGAATTGGAGGCATCAACAATAGGGAGAAAATTCAGCTTCCACACTACTTCTTCTTCTTCTTCTTCAAAGTAAGAGCACATTGACAGTGGAACTCTTTAGGAAGGGAGATGTTGAACATCAGCCCGGAAGGAAACTGCAGTGAATGTGCGCAAGGAGAGAGATCCAATGGGCAATTCATGGGGAAACTCTAATTTTATCCCTGTGTCGGACAGTGGACTAGACCCAAAGGCCTGAATACTTTATTCCAATCAATCAGAATAGAGCTGAAAGGGACCCTGGAGGTCTTCTAATCCAACCCCTGCTCAAGCAGGTGACTCCTGGGGGAGGCTTCAATTTTTTTTAGCAAGGGGCTCTCTACCCTAATGACTGGCTGGGTGGGCATGGCTGGGTAGTCATGTGGCTGGGTGGGTGTATCCAACTTGACCTTGCTTCTTTGCCCTAATTACCTATAAAGATATATACCAAAAAGTTGTTTCTTATTTCATGCATTTAATACTTAAATAAAAGACTTGGTAAAACCAGGCTTAAGAGCAGTGATTGTTAAAGGGATCTTGGAGTCTTAGTGGAGTTTCTGGTGATTGATTCTTATTTGGGAATTAATCCCCTGGGAAGCTAGTGGCTGTGTTATCTGATTTTCTCCATGGCTCTCCCTTGCAAGTGCTGAGTGGATTGTTTATCTAGTTTGCAACACTTTTATGGGGTGTGAAATGCTGTTGGCTGAATGCCCAGAAGTTCAATTTAGTATATTAAGAGCTTTCCCTTGCTGCTTGTCTTTCTGAGGTTGTATATACTCTAGGATTCTACACATGTCCTGAATTTACTCCATAGTTGTTAATTGTAAAAGTGCATGGAAGTTAATCAGTTTTGCAACAGAAATCTACAATATTCCCTCCTTCCCTCCTTCCTCCCTCCCTCCCTCCCTCCCTCTTTCCAATATTAAAACAATTAAGACTTGTTAATTGTAGGGAAAAATATTCCACTTGTTTAAACTTTAAAAAAGAAATCTTTCAGGTATTTTGAACAGCAAGTTTTGCAATGCCTTTTTAGATTTTAACCTTCATGATTTTTTCCTCCTTGTGCTTTAATTTCTGCAAGCAAATGCTGCTTCCTTTTCTGATCTTTTTACAGGCCCATTTATAAAAGATGAAGCAACGACATTTGAAAGAATATGGAGAAAAGCAAATTTGTCAGACAGATTCACAGAAGCAGCCATTTCCCTAAACCTGAAAATTATTTTCAATAAATTCCTATCCCCATAAAACTTAAAAGAACCCAGGCAAAACATTATTTGCAGTCAGTATGTCTGGAAGGGAGGGGAGATAGAACCTGGAAGACAACATAGTTGTAACATAGAATAATATAACTGTAAAGCCCATGTCACACTGAACCAATGGATGTAAAGAGGATGTAAAACGGACAAAAAATCTTGCCATCCGTTGGTTAACACGATGTATCCGTTCTGTACTCACTGCCTCCATTTTGCTTCCTCTCTATCTGTCCAGCATCCGTTTATGGACGTTTCATCTGCTCCAAAAGTTTTGGGCTGCCTAAAACTTTTGCGCGGAAAATGTATCCAGTTCGTCCATTCTCAATCCGCTACGCATCCGCTAGGCATCCGTTATGCATCTGTTATGCAACCGCTATATCCGCTAGGCATCCGCGATGCATCCGCGCAACTCCATCCGCTCCAGCGGTAAACGGACGTGGGGAGGAAGTGGAACAGACGCAGAATGGATGCAGAACGGATGCCTAGCAGATGCAGCATGGAAACAAAGCGTTTAAAACAGAAAAAACGTTCGCAGAGGGGACCTATCTCAGATATTAAGGATGTCTACAGGATGCCTAGAGGATGCCTAGAGGATGCCTAGCGGAAAACCTATACTGCCTATAAAAAGGGGGAGCAACTCACCTGCATCGCACTTTCAGAACAGCAGCCCAGCAATGCAGACCTCTGCAGCCTTCGTCTGTCTCTCTCTCTTCCACAGCATCCAGTCATGTCCACCATGGATCGTAACACAGTCCTTTCGGCAGCCACCATCGTTCTGCAACAGTGCGAAGCCATCTACAGGCTCTGTGAACTCTACTACGGGAAGAAAAGGAGCCACCCAAAAAGAGTCTGGGTCCGAAGGTGGTTCACCAGTAGAGCAGAGGACGGACTGTACAACAAGCTGATGGTGGAGCTCAGGAGCGAAGACACTCGGGCGTTCCAGAACTTCATGAGGATGCCTCCAGCCATGTTTGACGAAGTTGTGCAGCGCCTGAAACCCAGGTTGACCAAGGCAAACACCAGCTTCCGGCCCAGCCTGGAACCTGGGCTCAAGGTGGCACTCACTCTGCACCACCTGGCTTCAGGGACCTCCTACAGGAGCATGCAGAACGGCTGGAGGGTGCCACACAACACCATCAGCGTTGTGGTCAGAGAAGTGGTGCAGGCCATCATCGAAGAATACAAGGAGGAGCTCCTCCAGTACACCTCCACTGAAGAAGGATGGAAGAAAGTTGCAGAGCAGTGGTATCAGAAGTGGAACTTTCCCCACACCGTTGGAGCCATAGATGGGAAGCACATGGCCTGCAAATCTCCAGCCAAGTTGGGGTCCACTTAACTCAACCCCAAGGGCTTCTTCAGCATCGTCCTCTTTGCCATGGTTGATGCTGACTACAAGTTCATGTACATCGATGCTTCAGGCAACGGCTCATCTTCGGATGCCCAGGTATACAACGCCAGTCACCTCAAGGAGGGGCTGGAATGCAACCTCATCGTGGGCTTCCCAGATCCAGAACCCCTGCCCAACAACACACAAGATGTGCCCTACTTCATCTTGGGGATGACGACTTCTCCCTCACAACCCACCTCATGAAGCCCTACATCTCTAGACTCCTCACCCGTGAAGAGAGGATCTTCAACTACAGGTTGTCCAGGGCAAGGCAGTTGGTGGAGAACGCCTTTGGCATCCTGGCCAACAGGTTCCAGGTACTTCTCACCACCATGCAGCATTGCCCAGAGACCGTGAGGAGAATCATGGAAGCTTGCTGCATCCTGCACAATCTCATGCGCACCCGCTACCCAGTCTTGCAGAACAGACTCGTGGACCTCCAGCAAGGCAATGGGGACATGGAGCCTGGGGAATGGAGGCAAGGGCAAAACCTGATCGACACTGAGGATGTGCAAGGCCCCAACAGAGCCTCAAATGAAGCGAAGAAGCAGCGCAACCTCCTGAAACACTGGTGCAACTCCCCAGCTGGAGCAGTGGAGTGGCAAGACAGGATGGTAGATGCTTAATGGATGCTTCCTTCAGCCTGTCTCATCACACGGATGAGATTGGGCCATGTATGTTTGGTTGGCCTACAATGAACAGGGTATTTAATAAAGAGTTGTGTTTATGTTGACATGTGTGGATAATTATTACATTATTATTGATAATAAAGGGCCGTAGGTGTGGCACCTGGGAGGGTGGACCAAACAGTCCCACTATGCTTGCACTGGAGGTTTATCTATCCCACTGCTATCCTAACCCATCCCACAGCTATTACTCATCCCACAGGTATCCTTACCCATCCCACAAGCATGCAAAGGCTTAAACCATTTCTAACAGTTTGCAGCAAGACTTTATTAAAAAAAAGAAATGAATCAAGTGTATGAATCAAAAATAGACTTTATTAACAAGAAGCTATAAAACAAAAATGAGTCTCTGGCACTCCTCTTGGTCGCTCAGTCTCATGGGTGAAGGGTCCAGGTGCTGTGGAGGTGACTGGTGCTGGAGTGCTTGTCATCAGCTCCTCCAGAAGCAGAAGCAGCAGAAGCGCCAGTCCCAGAAGAGCGAGCCCGTGCTGCAGAAGCCCCAGCAGAACCAGAGTGAGGGCCAGGGGGTGGGATGGTAGCCCTGTCCCTCTTTCCAGGGCTGGCAGCAGATGGCTGAGGCTTGCTGTGCTTCCGCATGGTTGTGGGGTTGCTGGCTGGCAGGGAGGCTGGCAGGAACCAAGGCTGGCAGAAAGGCTGGCAGGGAGTCTGGCAGGAAGGCTGGCAGGAAGGCTGGCAGGCAGACATGAACCAAGGCTGGCAGGAAGGCTGGCAGGCAGACATGAACCAAGGCTGGCAGGAAGGCAGGCAGCAAGGCTGGCAAGCAGGCTGGCAGCAAGGCTGGTAGCAAGGCTGGCAGCAAGGCTGGCAGGCAGACATGCAGGCAGGGCAGGCAAGGCAGTCGATGTGTCCGGCAGCAGGTCTTTCCTCTGAATGGTGACCTGCTTCCAAGCTGCTTCCATTATATCCACGGGGCTGACGCAATGCATCCTCCCCGCATGCACAATTAACGCCAGGCATCCATTAGGCTTCTGCTGTGCATTCGCTAGGCTTCCGCTCCGCATCTGCTTCATCCGTTCGGAGTCCGCTCTGCATTCGCTCTTTCCGTTCCGTGTCTGCTTCGCTGAGGCCCCCCGGAAGCCCTGCGGATGTGCCATCCACTCCCATCTGCTGGGCTTCCGTTCCGCATCCGCTTTGCATCTGCCCTGCGTCCCCCCCGCGTCCATGTTATCCGCTCCGGTTATGCAAATTTTTGCCCCTTTTGAGAGCGGATAACAATGGATGGAACATTTTGCTCGTCTGCTGTGTCCTTTTTGCATCCGTTGGCCAGTGTGACATGGGCTTAAGGGACTTCGGAGGTCTTCTAATCCAGGAGTCTCCAAACTTTTGGTCCTCAGGGACCACTAATATGAATCCAAATGCTGCTCGCTGAAGCGTCTGGACTTCCACTGACTGGATGGGGTTCTTCAGGCACTTAGCTTGGTTGCCTGTTTCTGCAACCTTAAATACTCAGTCATTTGGACCTGTTTCACAGAAAACAAAACACCAGGATCTCTCATTTCTTTCTCTCTCTCTCTCTCTTTTCCTCCCTCCTCCACTCTCTCTCTCTTTCTCCCTTTCTCTTCCCCCTCTCTCTGTGTCTTGTCTTTCTTTCTCTCTCTTTCCCTCTCCCCTTCTCTTTCTCCCTCTCTCCCTCTTTCTCTCTCTGTCTTCTCTCTCTCTCTCCTCTCTCTGTCCCTGGGGGTGGGCGAGAAAGGAACCTCTGAACTGGTGCTGGGTAGTAGGAATCTGATATCTGGAGGCCGACAAGCCATGTGCTGAAGACCAAGTGGCTGAAGGGGAGGTGGGGCAATCCTGCACTCTCCCTGGCAAACCCATGTCGTGGCTTCTGCCTCCTGTCTCCTGCCACTGCATCAAGGATGCTGAGCAGCAGTGGGAAGAGTGCGGACCTCCTGAGCCAGAGGAAGTGGCTGCCAGCAATGCCCTTTGGTGAAGATGTTGCTAGGGGGAGGCTCTACCTCTCCCCCCAGGAGCTGCAAAGTGCTCAGTGCCCCTCTGGCACCCACCAAGCCTCCCCCTTCCTGCTGGGTATGTGAGCACATCTGATGAGGAGGAAGAGAAGCATGGTGGGAGGAGGCTTGGTGGCTGCCAGAGGGGCGGCAAGCGGCTCCTGAGGGCAATGACATGGGAGATCGTGCCCTCCCGCTGCAGGTCAGGAAACAGCCAGGAAGGGCTCCAATGCCACAGTCTCCCATGCACTACCCTCCCTCCCTGCACGCATCAGTCCATCCGTCGCCAGTATCACCCCTGTTGCAGACACAGGTACACTGCGGACCACCAAAATTTTCTCATGGACTACCAGTAGTCCACTGACCACCAGTTGGTGACCTCTGTTCTAGTCCAACCTTCTGCCCTACACCATTTCAGGCAAATGGTTGTCCAGTCTCTTCTAAAAAAAAAAAAAAAGCCTTCCAGTGATGGAGCACCCCAAACTTCTGAAGGCAAGCTGTTCCACTGGTTGTTTGCTCTGTCAATAAACTTCTCCTTAATGCTAGGTTGGATCTCTCTTTAATAATCTCCCACTCATTTCAGCTTCTGGTGCTTTGGAAAATAAGTTGGCCCTTTCTTCTTTGTGGCAGCCCCTCAAAGTTTGGAACAGTGCTATTATGTTATCTTCTTTTCATTCAAGTAAACATACCCAGTTCCTGCAACCGTTCTTCATATGTTTTAGCCTCCAGGTCCCTAATCATCTTTGTTGCTCTTCTTTGCACTCTTTCTAGAGTCTTAACATCTCATGGCAGCCAAAACCAATTTCACTCAAAACAAAGCATCTCTTCTCTGCGACAGTCTCTCAAGTACTGGAAGACCGTTACTATTTCACCCCTAGTCATGCTGGATTAGCTAATTCAGCCTTTTTTTTAAACTCTGGTTTATTCCCTGACTCATCATTTGCATAAGACCCATTAATCAAGTCAGTCCTTCTCCAAAACAGATAATACTTATTATTATTATTATTATTATTATTTTGAAAATGCTTAACTAATAGAGAAGCCAATGGATCAAATGGGAAAATACAGTAGTGGGGTGCTACCAGTTTGGATCAGTTCTAGCGAACCGGTAATTCCAGTGAGCGGTTGGCCCCACCCACCTGCCCCTGCACTTTCCTGTCCTATATTTCCCTGGTTTTTAGCTCAGCTGATTCATGTGGCACAGGGTATTGCTGCCCCTCCGCTGTTTTTCTCACCAGCACTGACATAGAAGGTACATTTTAAAGCTTAAAATGGGTGTTTTTTAAAGTTGCACATGTGCTTACTAAACTGGTTATAAAACTGGGAAAATATAACCATGGTGGATTCTAAGCACCAAGAGATTTGAGCAGTTCTACTTCTCTATGCATACAAGGTACATCCAGCCCATGTCAAGAGATCTTCAACACCTGATTTCTGCAATTCTCTCTCTCTCTCTCTCTCTGTCTCTCTCTCTGTCTCTCTCTCTCTTATGCGCGCGCGCGCACACACACACACACACACTCCCTCTCTCTCGCTCTGTGTGTGTTTGTGTATGTCCGTGATATTTCAGGAAGATGAAAAACTATTTGAAAAAAACTGTCTCCAGCCTCTCTCAAAATAGAAATATATGTTCTGCTTTTCCACCAACATATCAATAAAAGTCTTTCAAGTTTTGTAGTCTTTTCAAGGGAGAAATTGATTAACCAGCCACAAGTCATTTCTTTGGGATTTACCTTGGGGCAGGGGATTGCTACCTTGTCCACCCACCTTCCAAAGCAACAAGAGGGATGGATTCCAAAGGGGTTGATAAGGTATAATTTCCAATTTATTATACTCTGATGTTGTTGTTTTCTCCCCAGTACCACTCACTTAAATAAAAGAGAAATAAAGTCAATCAATTTTTTTGTAAAGATGGGGGGAGAGATCTGAAAAGAGATTCCCCCCTCCTTCGTCCAAAGTAAAAGTAGCCAATAGGTTAGGAAGCTATTTTGGGTAATGTCTCCATAGGAACAGCAATAACAGGAAGTTATTTACGGGTTTGTTTAAAGTCAATTAATAAAGTAGGTTTAATCAATTAATTGGCTTAAACATTTCCCAAGTGAGGAATGAAATCATTCCAGGTTAGACATACCCCAGCGATCAACAAAGAAAATACTTCTGTATTATACATGAAAGTAAACCAATACTTGTACTATTAAACGTTTAGGGTTCATGTTGCAATAAGAGGAATGTTTTGTTTTATTGTATTTGTGTAAATATTTAATAAAGTATTTTTCTAAATTAATAACAACAAAAAAGGTTAGGCTTTCTATATTTTATTAATTTTCCTACTATTGGAGGGGGGTGTCTTCAAAATTGGAAAAGTCCATGAAGTTTTCATGGCAGGATTTCAGAAATAGTTTGCCATTGCCTTTTTCCTAGGGCTGAAAGACAGTGACTGGCTCAAGGACACCCAGTTGGTTTTGTGCCTAAGGTAGGACTGTTCTTGGTTTCTAGACTGACTCTCTTTGCTCAAACTTATTGTCTTTGTGTTGTCTTAGGGAATAGCCAAGCAGCTACACAATGAAATTATTTCCTTCTTTCCTTGATGTGTGATGCCTGATAATCCTGGTATTTTCTACCCTAAAGTGTCATTTGGAGTGTCTACTTGGGGTTTTCAGGGCTGGGCTGCCAAACTCAGAGATACAATTTTCCAAAAAGAAAAACTAAAACAAGCTTCTCAAGCTCCATCAAAATCCTCCAATTCTCTCCCATCTATATTTCACTTTGCACAATGAAAAGATTGCACACTGTTGTTTTTTTTTCTTTCATCATTCGTAAAACAAAAAGAATATTATTTTTGTATTGCAATTTATGGGAAATGTATGTAGTTAGGTATGCTACTAGAAAGAACAATACATTTTGTTTTCTAAGCCCTTTATGTTTTCAGAGTAGCTCTGCTAAGCCTTTGGTAGGGTACAGAAATCTCAACCCGTTGAGAAGCAGGTTCAGACCAGTGTTTAAGTCACATTGCAAAGGGTTGTTGGAAGAGATAGTTAGATAGATAGCTGGATAGCTGGATAGATAGATAGATAGATAGATAGATAGATAGATAGATAGATAGATAGATAGATAGATAGATAGATAGAT
>BLBF01000059.1:6150124-6167143 GCA_015471245.1 Laticauda colubrina | reverse complement strand
ATAGATAGATAGATAGATAGATAGATAGATAGATAGATAGATAGATAGATAGACAGACAGATAGGTGTAAAATATATTTATTTATATAAAACTACAAGTTTGTGTCAGTGTCTCTTACTTCATTTAGATACCTGCTGTACAATTCCCTGACAGGCTAGAAGACCTCCAAGATCCCTCCCAACTGTTATTCTGCTCTTATTCTGTTTATGGACATTCTCAGTCACCCAGGTCATGGTTGTCCAAAAAGTGCTTTTTTTTTCAAGAGGCAACTGGACTTTCTGTTTTTTCTTTGAAGATATTTCGCTTCTCACCCAAGAAGCTTCTTCAGCTCTGATTCTTATTCTGTTCTCTTAGTTTTTTTCTTGGCAACATTTTCAGACGGGGTTTAGCCTTCCCTTCTTCCTAAAGCTGAGAGAGAAAGAAACTGGCTGGCCCAAAATCACCCAGATGACTTCCATGCCTAAACCAGGATTATAACTCCCAATCCCTCCATTTGTAGTAATCTAGCATTTCTAACCAGCATACTCTACTGACTCTCCTAAAGAGAAATACAAATGACAGTTTAGTAGGGCTGATGTACCAGCAGGATTTGTTAATTTCCTGCCACTTTCCAAGGCTCCCAATAAATCTGATTTGCCACCTGCAGCCTAGCTGTTAGGCAGATGTTGATACTCGATTCTCTCTAAGCCGGGATGTGGGGGTGGTTGAGCAAAAAATGGATAGTTTTAAAGAACTTGCAAGAGGTAATGAAAGAGTAAGGTTCCTCAGCTGCTAGTGCTATGAACCCAATTAAGTATACTTTGAGAGAAAGGGGTGTGTATATATTAGGTCTTAATTAAGTACTGTTAATTATAATCTATGAGATGTGCTTACTGCTTATCTGATAATTATGAGAAAGCCAATTTTGGCTGGTGGCTTGTGACTAATTAAGTGGAATTAGTAATGATAATTATAGATTTAATTTTTGTTTGCCATTATGGGTGAAGAGAGCAAATTTGCTGGATGGGGTTGGGTGGGGCAGAACAAGAACCCAAAGATGAATTAACTCATAAATAATAATAGTTTGGAAAAGATAGGACTTCTTGGGTGTGATGAGCAGGGCTGCATCTCAAGAGCATGTTTAACCCTGTTCCTGAATTATCCCACTGTCACAATTGGGCAGTGCATGGAATAGCAAACTGTTTGGGTTTGCACCATTTTGATAACCAACCCAACCCTCAAAATGTAACCAATGATTAACAGTAACCAAGCTTAGCACATTGTGTGAATAAATCCCTAAGGTTTGTTTGTCATTGATTTGGGTATTGCAGATCCAAGTTTCCCAGGGAATTCTGGGAGTTGAAGTCCATGTATCTTAAAATGGCCAAAGTTAAGAAACACTGGGTCTATCTAATGAGCCATGGTGGCACAAAGTTTAGAATGGAGCATTGCAGGCTAAGTCTGCTTACTGCCAAGTATTCGATTCTCACTGGCTCAAGGTTGACTCAGTCTTTTGTCCTTCCAAAGTCAGTAAAACAAAGACCCAATTTTTTTGGGGGGGTGGGGTAATGTGCTGACTCTATAAACCACTTAGAGAAGGCTGTAAAACATTATGAAGCAGTATGTCCCAAAGGTGCTTTTTTTCCAAGAGGCAACTGGACTTTTCTGTTTTTATTTTGGAGATGTTTTGCTTCTCATCCAAGAAGCTTCTTCAGCACTGACTGGATGGTGGGGAATGGAAGGATTTATACTCCTTGAGGATGAAGGAGTATAAAGAAGTATAAATCCTTCCATTCCCCACTATCCAAGTCAGAGCTGAAGAAATTTCTTGGATGAGAAGTGAAACCTCTTCAAAGAAAAAACAGGAAGTCCAGTTGCTTCTTGAAAAACAGCACCTTTGGGACTACCATGACCTGGAGGACTGAAAATCTGCATAGACATACGAAGCAGTATATATGTCAAAGCCCTGGCACATGGGCTGCATATGTCATGTGCTAGCCCACTTTAGCAAGGTCTCAATATGTCATGTGACACCACCTTGATGATGTGAGTTTGATACTCCTGGTCTAAGTGTTATTGCTATCCTCTGGCAGTAAGAGAGATTGTGTAGTTATCAGATATCAGAGGGAGTCCAAGCGTGCACCTATGCAACCTTTGTCTATAAAGCCCAACTATAAGAAATTGGACTAAGAAGCTGAATCTTCTTTTGACTGGTGATGAACAATAACATTTCATTTCCTTTTAGGATGAATCAGACAATTTGCAGTTCCCAGGCAGAATTCATTGCACTGTTTAAAACCAATAGCAAATGCAACAGTGGCCCTAACAACTGTGGTGACATTCTGTGCAGGCCTCTAACAGCACCATGTTCCCTGTTTCCTCAGCCATACACAAAACATACCAATATACATGGTAATGACCATTTTGGATGGAATCATACACCATAAAATGTCGACAGAAGACAGAAAGAAAGCATACATAACTAAAAGGTGAGATGAGGAAGAACTGTAGTATATAAAGTACAATCAGAAAAAGGAACACTTGCAAGGTTTTGTGCAAATTATTGGTTGCTATCCTGACATTTTGCCAAATTGCATGTTAAGCTGTTGTTAGAGATACAGCAAGATTGCAGAGTTCTTGGTGATCGCTGAACATGGTTGTTTGCTTGCAGATGTTTCATTACTCAACTAGGTAACATCATCAGTATGAGTGAGAGGTTTGTTCCCCATTACAGTACTTTGCTCTGAACATTTTGGTGGGGGTTGAATTTCTTCATGTTAGTTCCTTGATTAGAGAATTGTTTTTTTCTTAATTGTTTCTCTGGGTTAAACCCTGTTTATCTGAGCATTGGTTGCTGAAGCTGATGTGTTCTGGTCATTTTGTTTCCTTCTTAGCCTTTCTATTGGCTCTCTTGTATGGTGTGTAAATGTGATTTGTCTCTGTGTATCTATTGATGGGTAATTTGTCTGAAAGTCAAGCTTCCATAAATTTCCTAGCATTTTTGGATTTCAGATGCTCAGATTCCCAGTTGAAACTATGGCTGAATCTGTCCATGAGGTGTGAGATTGTTTTTATTATTTTATTTTAGAGTTCATATTGTGTCTTGATGCTGGTGTTCATGGATGAATTCTGTTAGTCTTCTGCCTGTCTGTCTTAGATAGTAGCTGCTGTAATCCTTACACTCAATGTTGTAGAGTGCTCTTGCTTTTTCTTCATTTTTCAGTATACAGGTTTTCTTCCACATACAGTATAAGAACTGTGATTGGCTTACTACCAAAAAACATAAGTAAACCAAGTAATTACAAAGGAAAAAGGCCACACCCCCAACAAAATTGGCAGATCAAGATAATGTATGTAAAGAGGGAGTATACCCCACACTCATTTGCACAGATGATGTTACCTAGTTGGGTAATGAAACATATGCAAGAAACCACAAGCTCAGAGAGCACCAATGACATCATAGTCCTCCTCCTCCTCCTCCTCTCCATAATCCCCACTTTCTTCTAGCACTGATGATGTTACTTAGTTGGGTAATGAAACATCTGCAAGAAAATCATCATGCTCAGAGAGCACCAATGACATCATAGTTCTCCTCCTCTTCCTTCTCCTCCTGCTCCTCCTCCTCTCCACAATCCCCACTTTCTTCTAGCACTGATGATGTAACCTAGTTGGCTAACAAAACTTCTGCAAGAAAATCACCAAGCTCAGAAAGCACCAAGGACCCCTCATTTCAACTTAAGCTACAAATATATATTGACTTAGAATAACTTTACTGTCACTTTAAATGTACACTAATTGGCATAAGTTAAAATGAAATTTTAATTTGATTGGATTGGACACACAGCAGCAAGCTGACTTTTAGAGAAACAATTATTCCTTTCCTTAAAAATCTGACAACCATCCTTATTTCAGGCCACAGCTTGCTTCTATTATTGTTCTTGTTATTTTAAGGTGAATTATTTCAGATTTCTGCAAATGAGGAAGAAGCGGGTAGTGGTGGAATCTGAATGGTTAGAAGGAATTGCTTGCAGCAACTCTGGGCGCATTCAAATTACAGCTATGGTGACTTTCCTTCCTTTTTCTTAAGGATATCCCGCTGGTGATGCCATTTCAGCCTGTATTCTAAAAAAGCACATTTGGTTGCATTATTTAAGAGCCAGATAATCAAATTAGCTGAATCATACATTTGTGGTGCTGGATTTATTCTGTGCCTTTCCCCCAACCCCAATTTAATTGTTTCACTTCCTATCCCATTGCACTTGGAGGATGAAAGGCACACGCTGGCAGCCAATTTTATCCAGGTATCAGTTTTATGCACAAAGCTCTTTCTTCCTTGACATTTGAGGCAGCAAAGCTCAGCCAGATGGACCCCATTCCTGATGCACAAATAAGAGAGGGTTGTTGTTGTTTTTTTCTGTTGGTGGTGGTGGTAGAGCAATACCGCCTCCCTCTTATTTAAGGCTTGGAATCTGCATGCTGAAGCAGGAATTGAGTGATTCATTTTTAATGTGCATGCTAATAGGCAAGTACATGCATATTTAAATGTTGTCCATCACCTCCCAAGGATGCTCTGTGTCACAGATGCAGGAGGGTGTAATATCTGTTGGTCCATCAGCTTTTTCAGCCCTTCATTATGGGAAGGGAGAAGAGGTTCAAAAGGTTTAGACATGTTGGGTTTTTGCTTCTCCTTTTGTGATTTTTACAAAATGGCAGGTTTGGTTTACACAGAAGGAACTGTTGGAAGAAATATCCATCTGGTTCAGTTCCAAGCCAGGAGAAAGGACTGGGGACAAAATGGAGGCTGATTGGAAAGAGGGTCCATTTATTGATGAAGAAGAACCACATAGAAAACACATGTGGTTCTGGATAACTGACCACATGGAGTGGAGAGTGGGTGGTTTTTATACCTTCTCTTGGGCTTTGCACTTGAGCTTCCTGTTCTTGTGCAAGAACATGAATTCTGCTGGCTGTTGTCAGACTCCCATGGAGCTATGTACAAATCCTAGGAGTTTGTCTGAGCTAAGTTTGGTCGAAGTTTGGGCTCATGCAATTAAGGGGCTTATTGGGCAATTCCTATTTTGGCTAAGAGTTAAATCTACCTTTATTCAGACCTTGCTGCAGGGAATTTGCTTATGAATGGAGCTATCTATCTCTTTATCTCTTAAGTGCTGATATGAGAGTGTTCCTCTCACCCCTCTTCCTCTGAATGCATTACTGCCATCCTTGTGCATCAAGCATTATCACAGCATGCTACACTTTGCAGCGTAGCATAAACAACAACACAAAAGAACAAGGACCTGTCTGATTCCCTTTCAATTGAAATTTTAGGAGGAGGGGAAAAAACACAGAGGGAGAAAAAGAGAGAAGAGGATTACAAAAGGTGACAAGCAAATAATAAGGTTTGGCATTATTTATCTAATTAGTGAGTTGAGTAGCTTTTGGGAGCCACTCTAGACTGACTAAACATTGTTCAGTATCACCCCCCCCCCCAAAAAAAAGCAACCCCTAATATACCATCTGCTATATATGAGTGAAACAGCACGAGGATACTGCATTCAATGTCATTTTTCAGGGGCTAAAAAGAGATTTTCATTTTGTGTGCAGAAACTTCATGGACTGAATTTCCAGAAATGCCGGTGTGAGGACTCTTGACTGCATTTGAATACTAGGCTCAACAATTTGGGCCCATTGGTGAATCCACATAGTTAAGAACAATTATGAAAACTAGGAGTGTGCAAAAACAGTTTTAGCCTAGCTAGTGAAAGCTTCTTGCTTCGCAATTTAAATTTAGATGAACATTCAACTCTTCCACTTGATCTTATTTCGTACATTTAAATCCAATCAGATTAATTTTCCAAACTAAACAAAATTGGAAGGTTTGGTTCAAAGAGAGTTGATCAGGATGTGTGAAACTGACACAATTCTTATTCTCCCTAACAACTACATCTTCCTGGTCCTTATCTCCTCCTTTCTTAGTTGCTCAGTTTTGAGTCTTGGCTCAATTCGTGGGAGCATTCAGGTCTATGCAGTTCTTTTGATTCAAAGGCAAAAAAAATTGGATATTTGACTTTGGAGTGCACAATGGTACTCATGTAATATCTATTTGTGCTTTGTTAAAGATCTGCAGATTATGTGCCAACAGGTTGGCACTGACTCCAAGTGACCACACAGCTAGGTTTTCTCTAGGAATGTCTATCCCCAAACTGGGTCTTCCAATGGTGCACCATCTGAGACCTCCTCATATTCAGTCAGTTCTGACCGGTTCTGGAAAACCGGTAGCAGAAATTTTGAGTAGTTTGGAGAACTGGCAAATATCACTTCTGATTGGCTCTGCCCCATCTGTTCTGTGCCTCCTGAGTCTCAGCTGATTGGCTGGATTTTCTTTTGTTGTTCTGCTCAGGAGAACAGAGCTGGAAAGCAGGTTTGTGGGGTGGGGAGGGAATGGGGATTTTGTAACCTTCCCCTGCCATACCCACCGAGCCACACCCACAGAACTGGTAGTAATTTTTTTTGAATCCTACCACTGCTCCCACCATAGTATTCTCAGGAACCTCACAATTCACAAGTACTTCAATTATCTTTCTTAAACTATGCATAAAGGATGCTGGAACTTTTCATCTGAAAATATTAAATGAGCAAGCCCCATTTGTTCCTTCCAGATTATGTGAGCTATAACACAACTCGCGAAGGCATTCAGAAGAGGGTCAAGTGATAAAATGGGTATAACAGAGACAGAATAGCAATAGCACTTAAGACTTATATACCACTTCACAGTGCTTTACAGCCCTCTCTAAGCACTTCACAGAGTCAGCATCTTGCCCCCAACAATCTGGGTCCTCATTTTACCAACCTATGTGGGTACATCACTACTACACAAGTACTTTGCAGAAAGGCTAACCATCTTTTACAATGACACAATGGACATTTTATCATTTGGCCCTACTTCGATTTAGGACAGACACATGGGAAAGCTCTTTTTTATATTCCATGCCTCTAGATTTTAGCATGCTGTTTTCAGCAAAATAATGACATGCAATGCAGCGTACATAAGGAAAGGATAATAAATGTTTGTTGTGGTTTTAGACCCAGTTAACAGAATAGATTTATGATGGACTAGATATAAAAACAAATGCATCAGTTCAGGCACAAATGCCATATAATTCTTCCATAATGACCTGGCAATCAGGGTGATCTTGCTTTCTTCTGGTTGCACAATGGGAAGCACTTAGAAATTTCTTTGTTCTGTTATTTGGCCTGAAGACTTAAAAAAAAAGAACTCCCTCAAATTTTCCAAAAAGGCTCCGTAGAAGGAGGTAAATATATCCCCTGCATTCATGTCTACTCTTCACAGAACACCAAGGAAAATATAGATTTTATCTCATTGCATCACATTGCTGAATGAGCTACAAGGAATTATTTGATTGGGATGTGTTTGTGTATGAGAGAGAAATGACCATCTCTTCAAGAAAAGAACCAAAGCCATGGAACAGGCTAAGATGACGTCTGCCTCTCTCTTCGATAGAGAAGGCTATCAGCTCAGAACAGCTGACACCTTTAGCTCAAATCCATTAATCCTCTTTATTAAACCTGGGTCACCTCTGAATCCCAGCAAATTAACCAGCATCTCCCCATTGCAAGTACATCAAGAAGAAACACCCTGTACGGCGCCGGTAATTTTCATGGACAAGGGCTCTGGGGTCAGAGGGCTTCCTCAACTCTATTCTCTGCTTTTGTCGATTTAAAAAGGAACAACCACTTCCACTTGTATACATTACGAGAGAGGCTGCGTGGAGACCTGGCATGCAGCCAGCATCGTTCAACCCTAAGGAAGGGCACGGGCTTTGGCAGGCAGCTTTTTTTCTCATTAAAGATTTTGGCAGGTGCCAAATGGCAAAGCTGAAGTTTGGGAGGACAAGAGGGTTCAGGAACCAGGGAAGAAGGGAAAGCCTTGGGTGACTCATTTATTGGCCTAGCCTCTGCACGCATCCAGGAGAAGCAGCCATAATCAATCCCTCTCTTTAAGTTCCTTCTGCTGCTTTAGGTGGATTTGTCAGCTGCTCAAATAGTCAGCCGTGCCACTCAAGCCACCCTAGGAGAGGGGCTGTGTGCCAGGAATGTCACAGGTGTTACTAATGAGTTGCAAACCCAGGGCAGCATTCAGCAGGACAGGCAGAGTAAGGTCCCCAAAATCAGGGTGGCCAAAATCAGGTGTGATGGAAGCCCTACCAGGTTTTTGTGCATTGAATATGTTCACCATCTTGAGCTATTTGTAAAAACAAAGGTGTGATAGCAATAGCATTTAGACTTAACATTCTGCTTTACAGCTCTAAGTAGTTACAGATTAACAGAATTGGAAGGGACCTTGTAGGTCATTTAGTCCAATCCCCCCCCCCCAAGCAGGAAATCCTACACCATTTCTGACTGATGGCATTCCAGTCTCTTATTGAAAGTCTCCAGGGATGAAACTCCCCCAACTTCCGAAGGCAACTTCTGTTCTCACTGTCAGAAAGTTTCTCCATATTTCCAGGTTGAATCTCTCCTTGGTCAGTTTCCATCCATTATTCCTTGTCTGGCCTTTGGGTGCTTTGGAAAATAGCTTGACCCCCTTCCTCCTCTCTGGGGCAGCCCTTCACATATTGGAACTCTGCTATCATGTCTCCCCTGGTCCTTCTCTTCACTAGACTTCACATTAGACTTGTCCCCAACAATCTGGGTCCTCATTTTATTCACCTCAGAAGGATGGATGGCTAAGTCAACCTTGAGCCTGGTGAGATTCAAACTTCCAAATTGCAAGCAACCGACAGTCAGCAGAAGTAGCTTGCAGTACTGCACTCTAACCATTGCGCCACCATGGCTCATAAAGATAAAGATAAATAAGAACTGGAATCAAATGGAGATTCAAGTTCAGCTCCATCCAGTCGGGTTTTTTGGGGGAGGGGGGAGAATAGACTGTAATTTGTCATGAAAAACAAAGTTGGGAAAGGAATTGTGGGTCTTCTTCTGATGCCACCATCCTGAATCTTGTGGTGTGGCTATGGTTGCACCAAACTTTGCAATTTCTGCAACATTTTTCCTCTCCCTACAGAAGAGATTTCTGTCTCGTTCTCAGGAGCTCTAGAGTTTCTTTCTCCTGGTGATGTTTTTGAGTTGGCTTGATGGTTACAAGGAGAGAATCGTGGTTTCCTTGTTATTTTTTTCCGTGACAGGCAAATTACCCCTTTGAAAAAAACTCTTGGGAATAGCTTGCACCCAGTACCTTCCCTTGGGATAGAAATGCGGGGAACCAGAGAAGCTGCAGATGGTTGGAGAGCTGTATAGGTAAAGGCAGGATATTCACACACACCCCTTGGGGCACCTCATCACTAAATAATTTAATAAGATCTCCTTTTGGGGGGGGGATTAACAGTAGATTCTCTTTCATTAAAATGAATGAGAACACACCAGTAAGGAGTCAAAAAAAAATTGAAGGAAGTTGTTGCTTAGTACCAGGGCTGTCTTAACACATGGGCCTGATGGACACCTTGAGCATAGGGACCCGATACTAATCTGTGTATGTTAACCCTTCAGTGCACCTTGAATCATATAAATACAGCAACATATTTATTGTTTTACTGCATTTTTAATTAATACTAACATGCAAATATATGTTTAATTTTATCGACCATTGACATTTTTATTCCTGTGAGTTGTCATCATAGGGGCCCCAGAACTTTGCTTTGCCCAGGGCCCATAATGCTGTGAAGACAGCCCTGCTTAGTACTAGCTCAGGTCAGTGCAAGATCTTCTTCAGTGGATGTTGTTTTGTTTAATGATACCCTGTCCCCCCCCAAAAGTCTCATAATAAGGATTCTCCTTCCAATAAATTTGGCTACAGCAGGTGAGGAATTCAAAATGGCCTGACTCATCAACCTTGCTGAGATTCCATCTCACACTATTCTGCAGCTATTAACAGTTTTCAGTCTGATTTAATAGAAGACTCTATTGCCATTCTAGGAACCAGTGTTCACTTGTTCTCGTTTTTCCTCTCCCCTACTCAATATTTTTCCTTTTTTGCATCAATTTTAAGCACCAGGAATTTCCACTGCTAGGGGCAACAGCAAATATTCTGAGAATGGGGGGAGGGCGGGGGCTAACTCCTTGGAAGGATGATCTGTGATGGCTCACTATGTATGGGTAGTTCTCAACATACTGTCAATTTCATACCTAACCTGGCAACAACCATTTTCCTGTTCCTCAGATGTTACACAGAAAAGGAAGGCGGGAAGGAGGTTGGAATGCTTTACTGCAGAGGTGCTATTCAGCCGGTTCCGACTGGTTCTGGTGTACCGGTAGTGGAAATTTTGACCAGTTTGGAGAACCAGCAAGTACCACTTTTGGCTGGCCCCACCCACCTGCCACACCCTTTCCTGTCCTATATTCCCTTGTTTTTTTAGCTCAGCTGATTTTCGCTCTAATAGAACTGGTGGGAATTAATTTGGAATCCCACCACTGCCTTACTAGACACAACAGAGAGCTTTCTCCGGAAAACCAAGGTCATCTCTACTGGTAATGGATAAAGTTCAGGGAAGGATTGCCTGGAGAGCACGCTAATTGACCTAATTGACCAATGTGACCTGTGACACTTGGGTTACTTCCTATTTTAATTATACTGAAACCGCCAGAAAGATTTAGAGTCGGTTTTCCTTTAAAGCAGTGCTGATATGACGTATTCAACAAAGACGTTTTTTGAGGAGGATTCTAGTCTCAGTGTCATCATTCTAAGTAATGCACCCATTGAAAGCAGAACTCCAAGGCAGGTAGATTCCTTAAAGAATGATTTATTGGATACATCATATTGACATAACCAGTGAAAACCACCTCTGAAGGTTCCTGTGGTTTTCACCTGATTAAAAAGTGAAAGTTTCCCCCTTCCCCCACGTCATTAGTCACATTGTCCAATAGAGGTGTTGGCTGGTTGCTTGGTTACTCTACTTCTCCTTCTAGCCACATGTTGAAATGTCCTTGGTTCCCACAAGAAAACTTTTTTTGTTTTGACTACAAAACCCCAGCTATCTATTTCCCCCTCCCTTTCCCTTCTTCTTCCTTATGGCAACCCTGAAGCCTCCAAGATGGCCTCAGGCAGGGCTTGCTTCAGAGTTGACACTCGGAGTTCTGATTTGTTTGTCACATAATTAGTCACATAATGAATCCAATCATACAACCAAAATGGAGCTTGCCCATGATGGTCCTATGTTGTGACGGTTGTAAAATTACCAACCCACCTTTAATGGACTTTTTGTGGTGGTCATTAAGCAAAGCCATGGTCATTAAGTGAACCAACAATTCGCTATGGACCATAATGGAATTTTTCCATTATGGTTGCATGTTGTGATGGTGGTCATAAGATGGGCTGCTGTCATTTGTGGCAGTGTTGAGCAAGCATCATGATTGTTAAGCAAGCCAACAGTTTGCTATGAGCTGAGTTTGGCCAAAAAAACAGGCGTGTCAGTTGTCAGCAGAATTGTTGTAAAACATGTTCATATGACCACAGGACATTGCAAGCAGCTGTAAGTGAGGCCATGTGGCCAAATGCCTGATTTGATCATGTGACTATAGTTTCAATTTTGGTCACAAATCCTTTTTTTTGGGGGGGGGGGTCAGTTTGTAACTACCTGTATTGTTACCCTCTCAGTGTGACTGCAGCAACTTAGAAGCTCTGGCCAATTTGAAGATAAAAGTTTGGGGGTCTGAATTAAGTTATTTCTGAATTGTATACCTGGACAGATTTTCTTACCATGTGGCAGTTTTGCAGAGTTTATACAAACTTATTTTCCCGCTGAGAGAAAACCTTCTGGCTTTTCATCAGAGCTGCAGCATTCTAATCTATAATCTAATCTAATTTTGTCATTTATAGACAAAATTAGAAATACATCCCCTTCTCCCTCATGTCAGCAACTTGTCCTTAGAAGGGTTGGAAAAATCAGCTTCCAATGGTTTTGGGAGGGAATGAAGACTATAAACGGGATGGTTGGACAGCATCTAGTATAGCAACATCCTGAATCCTTCTGCCCCCTTTTCCATAATGTTAACAAGGAATTTGTCTCATTTACTTAAGGCATCACAATCTCTGAGCCTGGCCCTTTTCACACAGATGGGAAGAGATGCTAAGCAAGCATGACCACTGCTAAACAAAAGTCTATTATAAGGTCTATCTCTCATGAATCAAGGTAATATTTTATATTAAATCAGTAAAACATGAAATATGATGTAATTTAGATAATGCATCAGGTGAACATTTGCATGCCTGCCCAGTGGTGCCAAAGGACAAAAGTAATAACCACAAATATGAGAATGCAATGATAATATCAAAAGAAGGAAGAGCCTCTATGTTCTTAGGACACACCAGGGAGCAAATTAGTCCATGATGCCATTCAACAGGCATCCATTTCTTTTATTTCTCTTCTCGTTTTCCTTGCCTATGAAGTACAGTATATGGATTTAATTGGTTGTTTTAAGAACATAATTTACTTTTCTCCCGTTCATTTGAGTAGGACAGTCTTTTTTTTTAAGTTTTTATTTTATTTTAACCAAACAGACAAACAAAACATAAAACCATCTTCCAGTTACATACAGTGTGTTGGTTGTTTACAAGTCTTACAAGTAGGACAGTCTTGATGTGGCAAAGACTGAAGAGCTGGACAGATCCAAATATTTCAGGGGTGGGCAGCCCCAAAAGTGGTTTTTCAAGAGGCAACTGGACTTTCTGTTTTTTTCTTGAAGATGTTTTGCTTCTCAACCCAGAAGCTTCTTCACTCCGACTAGATGGTGGGAAATGGAAGGATTTAAAAGAATGCAAATGTCCAGATGTTTGCAAGGAGTCTAAATCCTTCCATTCCCCACCATCCTGTCAGAGCTGAAGAAGCTTCTTGGTTGAGAAGTGAAACGTCTCCCAAAGAAAATCCACTTGCCTCTTGAAAAAGCACCTTTGGGATAACCATGACCTGGATGACTCACAATCTCCATATCCATACAGGGGTGGAAAAGTATGGAAATGGGCAGTGAAAAAGTCAAGATAGCAATAGTAATAGTGTTTAGCCTTATATACCTCTTCACAGTGCTTTACAGCCCTCTCTAAGCAGATAACAAAATAATAGAGTTGGAAGCAGTAGTGGGATTCAAATATTGTTGCCACCGGTTTGGTGGGCATGGCTTGGTGGGTGAGCTTTGCATGCGTGCACACACTTTGTGTGCATGGGTGTGCCAAACGTGCACTTTGTACAGGCGCAGAGGCGTTCTAACTCACCTCCTGCAAGCCTGCACAATCCCAGTCGCTTCGGCAGCTGCTGCACAGCACTATTCTGTGCCACACAAAGCAGCTGCACTTCAAATTTAGCAGATAAAGGTGAATATGTGAGCCTGGGCGGGCAGGTGGGCCCAACAGCAGAGCCATTATAGCAGAGGAGAGAACCAGTTCTGTCTCTGCTGCTCATCGCTCCTACTGGCTCTCCAGAACTGGGCAGAACCAGTTGAATACCACCACTGGTTGGGAGGGACCTTGGAGGTCTTCTAGTTCAACCCCCTGTGCAAGCAGGAGACCCTGTATATACCATTCCAAACAAATGGCTGCCCAGTCTCTTCTTAAAAGACTCCAGTCATGGAGCACCCACAACTTCTGAAGGCAAGCCAGAAGTTCCACAGGTGAGTTGTTCTGACTGTTAGCAAATTTCTCCTTAATTCTAGGTTGCTTATGGATAAATGTACGATAACTTTCAGAATGGTGCTTCAAATCCTTTTGCTGGGCCCCCATTCCCCTCCTTTTCTCTTTGAAAGCCATGCAACTTAGATTATGAACTTAAAGGAAGAGAGAGGAAAACAACCATCTTGGTAAGCCTATTTTTTTCCTTATTTGTTTGTTTGTTTTACAAAGAGCTTGGTTAAAAACAAAACCATGTGGAAACAGACCAAGGGGAGGAGGAAGGAAAAAAAAAAAAAGAGGATTTAGAGAGTACAGAAGGAAAGCCAGCTAGAAAGCATATGGATTTCATCTCTCCGGAAGACCTTCAAACTTCTCTTTCAGCCTTTCAGTAAGAGCTAGGAAATTCCCCGATGCCTGGCATTTGCTTAACTGTCAGAGAACAAGCTTCCTGCTGATTTCCCTTACTTTGAGATAAATCATGGGGCTGTTTGCCTGCCTACGATGCAGCTCTTTCCCAAGAAAAAGCAAAATGGGAAGGGGAAGGCAAGGCTGCATTCTCTATTCATCACCGACATCAGCTCAATGTGGAAGAATTTAAAAATTTCAGGGCATGAAGGAAAAAAAAAAAAAACCTCTACCTTCCTGACTCATGGGTTGTTTTTTTCTGAAGAGTCCAGAATGCAGAATAACAGAGTTGGAATGGATCTTGGAGGTCTTCTAGTCTAACCCTGCTCCAACAGGAGACCCTATACTATTCCAGACAGAAGAGCTGGCCAATCTCTTCTTGAAAACCTATAGTGATAGAGCACAAAATTGGACTTTTGTTGCAGGTTTGTAGGGTAAGAACAGGAAGAGTTCCTTCATATCCAGCTTCTGAATCTTTCCTCTTCCAATAAAGGACGATATTTGGAGCTCGGGGTGAAACTGAGGTATCCTTGGTGTTCTCTGAGTTGATTGTTTTCTTGCAGATGTTTCATTACCCAAAGGTAACCCTAGATAAGGGGTGTCAAACTCAATTTCATTGAGGGCCACATCAGGGTTGTGTTTGACCTTGAGGGGCTGGGTGAGGATGCCAGGGTGGGCATGGCCAACTTGATGTCACTCATATCAGGGGCCCCTGTGGTGGCCTGAGCACTCTACCAGCAAAAATGGGCTCCTGAGCTCCATTTTTGGCTGTGACGGCCCCCTGCAACCCTCTGCCAGCAAAAGCAGCTCAGGAGGGCTGCTTGTGGCCCTCCTGAGCCCCATTTTCACTGGCAGAGGCATGGAGGTCAGTCCTTCGCTGTTTCCAGGGAGGCCCCACAGGCCAGATCTAAGCCGAATCTGCCCTGTGTTCTGACCCAAACCTGGTTCCAAGAGAGCAAACACAAGACAAAGGCAGCAGTATAACCTTTTTATGTTTAAGCTAAGAATCCTGTTTCTTCACAGATAAAAGGCTGCTTTCAACATATTAGCTCCAACAAGAAAGGGCCTTGCCAAGTTTTTTCAAGTGTGACAAAAAACAACAGATAAGAAATAGTTTACAAGAGTCTTCAAATCCCAACTGTAATGTCCACAAGGATGAGTTCAAAATGTTTTTCCCTTCTGCAAAGAAGGTTAGTTTCACAGTTGGCTTTCATCTTCTTGAAGGAAGGGCCATTACCTTTCAGCTTTACTCCCAAGTTGCCCATGCTGTTGTAACTGTTCTTTCCTCTGAGCAATTCTTCGTGCATGTGCACTTGGCTCAGGCTCCTCGGAAACCTCCTCATCGCTGCTGCCAGTCCCCACAATCTCTGAAGGCAGCAGTCCACTCCCTAATGGTCCTGGCCCCTCATCTGAGTCCTCGCTCTCCTCAGCTGTCCGCACCTGCTGCTGGATAACCACAACACCCTGGGCCTTGAGTTTGACTCTTCTGCCCTAGATAATGCTACCAGGTTACATTATTTGCACTGACGATGTTACCTAGTTTGGGTCGTGAATCATCTGCAAGAAAGCAACCAATCTCGGACAGCACCAAGGACACCCCCATCTCCCTTCTTCATCTCAACTCAACTGACAGCTTTACATCTTTGATATATATATATATATATATATATATATATATATATATATATATATATATATATATATATTGCTCTTTTGTGCCTTCAGAGCCCCATCGGGACTCTCTGACAACAACTGCTCCAGGCCCAGCCAGGTCACCAAGCTTCTCCCTCCCCCAATGGATAAAAGAACCAGAGTTCAGCATTTTGCCATCATTTCTGAGGTGTCTCCTTGGAGGCAGGAGGAAGATCCAGGTGGGATCTTGGTCTTCAAGGGTGTATTGCAAGGCCATTCAAATCTGTTCAACGGCGAGAGCCAGAAAGGAGCAATTGTGCAGGAAACTCCACCCCACCCTCTGCCTTGCCCTGAACCAATTTCCACTCTTTTTAATTCAATTCATCTCCACCTGACCCCAGCGAGGTTGGAAGAGTAGAACTTCCCTTCGAGCCTAGCACCAATTACCGAGGTGTGAAAATGGAAGCTTTGCCATTCAAGCAAGCCTTACCAGGAAAGCAAAGGCTTTATTGAACTCTTTTTTTTTTTTTTTTCAAAGAGAGACTTCGTTCAAAGGCTCTGCAGTTTTGCCTCATACAATGATGGAGTAGGCCACTCGTGGCAAGCCTAAGTGGTGGGGTGGCTTGATTAAAAGGAGGCTGGTTTAACCCTGGACGTTCTGAGCCACGGCAGGAAAGGGAGCATCCGTATCCAGAGATGGGTCATCTATGGTGGCAGAGGGTGGAGTCCAAATAAGTGAGAAAGGCTCTTCTTTTCGCTTTAAAGCTGTGCAAGAATCAGCCTAGCAGGGTCTCCACAGTTTTCTTCCTTTGTCAAATTGGCTTCAGATCATGCTGGGTTTTTTTCAGAGTGCACGGGGATTTCTAGGTTGGGCTGCTTGGGATTATTATTGCTGGAGAAGACCAAAGGGGGAAAAAAACTCATTTGGCCTCACAATAGTGAAAAATCCCAGGGCAGAAATTGTTTCTGATGCTTTCCCTCTGGACTGAAGGAAAATATTGAGACCTTAGAGGCATCAGGGGCTGCCACAATGAGGGGGGAGGGAAATGGTTTGGTTGTCTCCTCGCTAAATAAATATTACACATATCCCATCCTCCACCTTTGGGAATTTCCCCCAAATTGTCTTCTGTTTTGCGAGACAGTTTGAAAGCAGAGGAAAGGAGAATAGATAGGACAACTGGCCAGAGGTGAGGCTGTGGAATCAGGTGGAAAGAGAGAGAGAGAGAAAGAGAAGAGGGGAAAGGCAAGGCAAGGCAGGCAGGCAGGAAAGAAGAAAGAAAGAGAAGGAAGGAAGGAAGGAAGGAAGGAAGGAAGGAAGGAAGGAAGGA
>BLBF01000059.1:6123613-6143612 GCA_015471245.1 Laticauda colubrina | reverse complement strand
GATGGATGGATGGATGGATGGATGGATGGATGGATGGATGGATGGATGGATGGATGGATGGATAGGCAGGCAGGCAGGCAGGCAGGCAGGCAGGCAGGCAGATAGATCACCCATAGAATAGAAGCACCCAGAATCTGAATTAACCTTTCCCATGAGATGAGGCTAGGTGGACTAAATTCCATTGTGAGTGGTAAAATCTCAAAGTTTTTTTTTTAAAACAAATTTTATTGATTTTACAATTAAAAAAAAAAAAGACACAACAACATAATAACATGTACATAATTGAAGGGTAGGGGGAAAAAAAAGGGAAAAAAGGGGATGGGAAAAGAGGACCGGGAAAAAGAAAAAAGAAAAAACAGAGAAGAGATTTGTTAGAAATATTCTTACTTTCAACAATTTGTGAGATCTTTTCTTCCTTTGGTTTTACTATCTCTAAACACTTCATATTTACAAGAATTTATACATCACTCATATAAATTTATCTTAGTCTTTCTATCCTATATTATAAAATTCATCTTTGTTCTAACCACTTATACCAAGAATTCTAGCTGTTATATCTTAAAGTTTTAAGGCACAAATCCAATTTTTTTAAATCAGTAGTGGAATATAGTTTAAGACTTGTGAACTTCAACTTCGAGAATTATATTATGCGTTGCTTGCATGCAGACATTTCATTATCCAAATAGATAACATCCTCAGTGTCAGTGGGTGTGGGGTTTGCTGCCTGTTTACATCTAGTAGCTTGCCAGTTTCTTTTTTTTTTTTCACTTAGGAAAACACATATTCACTGACTCATAATGGGCTATTTGTTTGGGCACAGCATGATTGATGAAAATAAAGTGTCTGGGTTTTCTAAACACAATTTGAATTTTATAAATGATGGGTTGCATCACTCATTTAGAAAAAAAAATAGATCTTGGTGCATGACTAACTTTCAGTTTGCATACAGGAAGTGAGAAATGTGTTAAAATGCATATAGAACAAACCTCTATACCTGGTTTGTAGCCAAGAGACAATCCCAGTTACTAAGAATCACTAGGTCACCACCTGGAGACTCCTGCAGCTGTATCAAAGTCACTTCAACAACTGAACCATGACTAAACAGACCTGATATTGCTTTCAAACTTTTAATATGTCGTGTTATCATGCTGCCCCCATTCCTCCTGCACAAGCCAGCTTTGTCAATCCTGAAATCACAGCTCAAGACAAGCTTTGTAAATTTCTCAAAAGGCCTGGGAGTTTGCCATTTCACCCATTTAAATTCTTGATTCTGATGGTGAGGGCATCAAGAGGAAAGTTCCTCCAACTGGGTCTACACTTTTTCTGGCGTGAGGCTGACATTGATCTCTAGCAGTCTAGAGACAGAAGCTGGCCATAAGGCATGGGAGAAGCTGGCTACTCCAATCCAGGACAGAGTTTCTCAGATCTGGAAGGGAATTTGAAATCATGCTCGAACATCAACTTCCTGCTCTCTGTATTGAGAGACAAAATATTTGCTTCTCAATGTGCTTATTATTTCTGATCAATGCTTCTAACACAATTTTCCCCAGGGTCACACGAGGAATATTATTGTAGTGAAGTGATTCCACAAGACAAGGTGGAGAAGAAAGCTGGGGGAGGAAGCAGGGTGAGGAGGGGGAAACAATGGGAAAATAGGACAGAACAGAGTAACAGAGTTGGAAGGGACCTTGGAGGTCTTCTTGTCTACCCCTGTGCAGGCAGGAAGCTCTACGCCATTTCAGACAAATTGTTGTCCAATCTCTTCTTAAAAACCTCCAGTATTGGGGCATCCACAACTTCCAAAAGGAAGCCATTTCACTGATTAATTGTTCTTCCCTGTCAGGAAGTTTCTCCTTCCATCCTTCTGAGGTAGATAAAATGAGGACCCAGATTGTTGGGGAAAATATGCTGACTCTGTAAACTGCTTAGAGAGGGTTGTAAAAACACCATGAAGTGGGATATAAGTCTAAGTACTATTGCTATTGCTAATTCCAGGTTGCTTCTTCTTCTTTGATTCATTTCCATCCATTGCTTTGCTTCTTCTCCTGCCTTCACGTGCGTCCCTAGCACCACCCAAGCAGGTTCTGACTCATGGCAGTCCAATCTCTTCTTGAAAGCCTCCAATGATGAAGCTCCCACAGCTTCTGAAGGGAACTTCTGTTCCTTGCATGGCTTTCAAGTGTTTTGGGAAATAGCTTGAACACCCCCTCCCTCTTCTCTGTGGCAGCCCCTCAGATATTGGAACAAGAATAGCTTGACTCCCTCTCCTTTGTGGCAACCCACCAAGAACAGCCAAGCCATGAATCTACCATAGGTTTCCTCCTCAGCCAACTACTGATTTTTGTTAGCCACACAACCCTTTGCATAAAGTGGGGGCGGAGGGAGGGGTGAAAGCTCTCTCTCGAAAAGCTTTTGCAAATTTCTTATTTATGACAAAGCAGATATGAAAGCATGAAGCATTCCCACCCTTCCTTTCCCTCCTGTCAAATATTATAATCATCTCCTTTCCTGTTGTACAATCAAAGGCTGGCCTATATTCACTGGAGTTCCTGCCATACGCTACATGCATAGCAACAAGTGAGAGAAACAAAAGGCCAAAGTAAACAGCCAGAGGAGGAGACAGAAATGGCTGGCAAGTGGACATTGGGAGAACGTTTCAAGGCAGTTGTGTATGTATGTGTGTGTGTGTCTGTTTGTGTGTCAGTGTCTGTGTGGAAACTTACCCCCTTCTTCTGCTTTGCCACTCACCCCATTTCTGCTCCAGCGGCTTTCTTGAACACCTCATCTAAAATCTTCTTTTTATATCTTTCTTGGCAAAAAAAAAATACTACTACCCAGATGCACGTACAAACCAAAGGAAATTTGCTCTGGCAATTTTCCGAGTAGAAATATATCTCTCTCTCTGCCTGTATTCAGCTACCACTGAGGTTACAAACAAAGCCAATCCTGATTTTTTACTTGATAAGAAATATTTCATTATTTTTTTTTTATTTAGCTGTGCAGCCGTGATTTTGCTTTCAATGAAGGATCTTGGCCTCCCTTTGTCATTGTTTGCTACTACAGTTCATTTCTCTTGTAGGTGTAGATTTGCGGCAGATTTTACATGGGATGCATCTAATTCAAATTAGCCTTGACAAACTTAAACTCTTAGGTCTTGCAAAAAAGATTGTGGGCTTCTAATTTTCCTCTTGTTTGCTTTTAACAAAGATCAACTGTGGTTGTAGAATTGCAGATCAGTAAATATCTGTTTAATTTCACACTCCTATTAATGTGTTAATACAAACCAGTTGATTTAGTTGCAAATCTTACAAAAAAAACTGGAAATGTTTGCAGTTGTTTATATTCCCCATTATTCCCAATACAAGAAATTCCTTTCTACCATTTCTTCCTATCATTTAGGAATCTGACAAAGGAAAACTGTCCAGGAATATCTTTTGCATGATGCCAGTTTCCCAGTACATTACTTTTTATCAGTTAATTCATGATAAAATTGCAGCTAGTATTGTTTGTACAAGCCTTCAGTAAAATATCTCTTCTTCAGATAGATTGCTAAATGATTTGTGTTACTGTGTTTCTTTGAAACAAGCTAGATTTTATTTGGTGTGAGTATTTGTTGCTGCTGAGATCCAAAGGGAGTGGAATGTCAAAATCCATTCAAAATGGAAACCAGAGACAGCCAATGTACTAGCTGGCTTTTCATTCCACCATGGTTATCGGCAACTTCAAGATGGTCACCAAGTCAGAACTTTCTGTATCAATTGCACTGTTCTTCTGCATAGACTAACCTTGGCTGATCTCAAAAGGTTGATCAATGTCAAATCTGATTAATCTTTAGAGTAATCCTTGGAAGGAAGGCTATCAGGAACTACCCCTAGCTAGTCTAGGAGAGACAACCATCCCAGAAGATACTAATGGGAACAGTGGTGGGATTTAAAAAAAAAAAATGACTACAGGTTCTGTGGGCATTGCTTGGTGGGCGTAGCATGGCTTGGTGGCCGTGGCAGGGTAAGGATACTGAAAATCCCATTCCCTCCCCACTCCACTAACCTGCTTTCCAGCTCCATTCTCCTGTGCAAGGCAACCAAAGAAGACCCAGCTGATCAGCTGGAACTCAATGGGAGGCAGAGAATAGATGAGGTAGGTGGGGTCAGTCAGAGGTGGGATTTGCCCGTTCTCCGAACTACTCAAAATTTCCACTACCAGTTCTCCAGAAGTGGTCAGAACCTGCTGAATACCACCTCTGAATGGAAAGCAAACTGCAGCCCAGAAAACTACATGACTGTATCCATAAAGACCTCCCCTCCATTTGAGCTCAGCTTTTCTTGACAGTATTAAAAAAAAATGCTGGTGACTTATTGAATATTAAAATTCCATGTTCTCCTTTTCAGCAATGCAATCTGCTCACCATTTTTTGTTGCTCAATGGAATTGTATGTAAGCAAGCAACTGAAAATGAAATCTTCATGCCAATTCTTTCTTTATATTTGTATATTTGAAGGTATATGAGCTAACAAAAGCTTCTTTTTTGCATGTGAGCATAAAAGACTTTAGAATAAAAGCATTAAGTATATAGCAGAATAAATTCAACATCCCCCTGACATCTACCATATGCACGAGCATGACATATTAATTATATTAGTCACCTAAATATTTAAAATGGCTTGTTCAGCCCATAGTCTATTTCTGCAAGTTGTCAATTCATGCAAGTTTCCTGAAGTGCGGGAAAGTTTCTTCCTACTTCCCCATCCCCCAGTGGAAAACAAACTCAGAAGCTGGAGTCAGTTTTATAGGAGTCCAGGAAGGAAGCAATTGGGCCAACAGTAGCTTTTCTATGCTTACATGCAAGACTTGAACACAAGAGTTGGCTGCCCATTTTTTCAGCAGTAGAAGTTGCCAGGCGGGGGGTGGTGTCAGGATTCAGGTCTCAGAGTCGGCTAGCTGTCAGGATTCCGGCAGTTACCCCAATTAAATCATGAATCTCAGGCTAAACTTCCAAAACTTCAAAAGGATTTATTGGGAGTTAACATGTCTGGCACTGCCTGGGTGTAGCCAACTGAGACACATAATTTATTGTCACCCTTAACCCTGATTTTCCCCCACGCCTCTGAGTGTATCATAATTCATATTCTCCAATGAAGCACATCTATAGCCAAGAGTCATCAGTCATGTTCTCTAGTTAGATATTTGCATGGCAGAAACTTCTGTCACCTAGTTACTATCTTTGAAAAACAATTTATGGAATGCACTTTCGATTCCCAAGCTGCCGCAGTGCTCTTTCAAAACTCCTTTCTGTTGGCAACTCTAAAAAGACCATAGAAATATTTTATGAGTTGACAGGTGGGATTCAGCCAGTATGGACTAGTTCGGGCAAACTGGTAGTTTCAGCGATGAGTTGGTCCCATCCACCTGTCCCCTGCCCTAGTCTGTCCTATATTTCTTTGTTTTTCAGCCGCATATCAACTGTTTTACTCACTGATGTTGCAGCAGAAGGTAAATTTTAACTGAAAATGGGTGGTTTTCAAATGCTGTGCGTGCAGGCAAAGCACGCTCCCCAAACTGGGTTGTTTACACCAGTTGAATCCCACCACCGCTGCCCAAGAATGTCTGTGCTACTGACAGGAAAGTGGGTTTCACATCCACTAAATGTTTAGAAAGACACAGAAAAACCCTTGAAGTCTGTCTTATCTGTAGTACAAACATAGAAGAGAATCTTTGTAGCCCAGGTTGAACTGTGGGGTTCTTGGTGCTCTTTGGGATTGGTGGTTTTCTTGCAGACATTTCATTACCCATCTGGTTAGCATCATCAGTGCTAGAAGAGAAAGGGGTTTACTCTGAATCAAAGCAAATACCACTCCCTTCTAGCACTGATAATGCAGCCCAGTTGGGTTATGAAATGTCTGCAAGAAAACAACCAAGCTCAGAAGCCACTAAGGGACTCCACATGGTACAAATATGTTCCAGGTATATATGCATGGATTTTGCACCTCATCAGACATGGTGATGTTCTGATAAGCAGCAATGGATGACAATAATGGTGTCTCTATGGAACATGAGCAGGGATGAGTAAAATGTTGCCTTATTAACTATCAAACTAGTGTAAGAAAAAAGAACTGATAACCTTGACAGTGGTGGATTTCCAAAACGTGCCCTAGAGGTTGCTAAAGTGGAACTGGCTTTTCATTTAATGGCACATTGCTCCTTTATCCTGAATGAAGACACACAACCTGGGGTAAGTCAGAGCTTCATGTATATCAAATACAGGGTGTCGTCTTAGTTCACGTTAAAATTCTGACCCTAACATTAATACAGATACCTTATGTAGCAGTGTTACTATTTAAATGGTTACTATAGCATCCAGCAAGGCTTTGTTTTCAATTTATAGCACATCTACCTTTAAAGAGCATATAGCAAATGATAGGGAAAACCCTGAAGAACATCTGTCAATGAAAAGAGATAACATTGTGCTCGCTGGGTGAATAGTCCAATGTGTTATAGATGTTTTTATATAGGAGGTAATGATGCACTGAGAGAGAGGGAGAGAGAGGGGGAGGAAGGGAGAGAAAGGGAGGGAGAGGGAAAGGGGAGAGAGAGGGAGGGAGTGGGAGGGAGAGATGGAGAGGGAGGGGGGAAGAGAGGGAGTGAGGAAGAGAGGGAGAGAGAGAGGGAAAGAGAGGGAGATAAAGGGAGGGAGAGAGCTAGAGGGAAGGGGGAGGGAGTGGGAGGGAGGGAGAGAGGGAGAGGGGGACGAAGAAAGGGAGGGAGAGGGAGGGGGAGAGACGGAGGAGGAGGGAGGAAGAAGGAGGGGGGAAGGATCTGTAATAAGTTAATTAATCACCATGCTCAGAACATTTGTATCATCTAAAAACAACTCGTAAGCACAGTGAATGGGCTCACTTGTATAATATGTGACGCCAGTCAGAAGTTTTCAAATAAGGCAAATTAACCATTATAAGGGTGCAAGAGTTACCAGTACTCTGTTTTTAAGTGATGGTAGCTCCATCATTATCCAAGCATGTAGGAAATAAATGACTTTATTCAATAGCAAGAGTCGTAGATTTAGACTTATATACCACTTCACATTACTTCACAGTCCTCCCTAAGTGTCAGCCTATTGCCCCCAATGATCTGGGTCCTCATTTTACAACCTCAAAAGGATGGAAGGTTGAGTCAACCTTGAGCCAGTCAGGATTGAACTGCTGGCTGTGGGTAGAGTTTGTCTGCAATACAGCATTCTAACTACTGTGCCACCACCAGGGCTTTTCCTAAATCTCATTAACTTCTGGAAATAAACAACCAAGCTCAGAGAGCATCAGGACAACACAAATCTAAACAGTGCTGCACATCAAGGAAGAGGAGGACATTGTATGACTTTCTAAGCTTCATTAGCTTCTATGATCATCTTTGGTCCCTAATAAGGGGTGGTGAGAGCTGCAATCCAACATCATCTAAAGATCTAAATGTTGCTCAGACCAGTATGTAAAGATGGAGAGCAGTAATGAGAAGTATCCTCTTTTTTTGCTATCATTGTTAGCATTTGTGGGAGATAAAATGTGATGAGTAGGGTTCATGATGGCCCCATCTCTTTTTATCTGACCGTATCCCTGTGGATTTGTCAGCCTCTCAATCAAACTTGCTGGTTCATCACAGATACACTGGAAGGGGAAAATAGAATAAACCCCAAAGGAGATTCCCATGGGTATCATACTTATTTGTGAGCCCAGGAGAAAAAAACCTCTCATGAAGAAATCCACCTAGACTTAATAGGGTTTCTGCAAGAGGAACCTGATGATCTACAAGCACAGTTGGAGAACTACAACCATGGGCAATCACCATGGCCCAGACTTTCTAATTTGGTTTATTGAGCTGTGGTACACAGAGATCTATAGTTGTCCATGGTTTCATGAGTTGGTAGAAGCAGGAAATCTGTCCTTCCAGGAAATTTGCTCCTATTCCTTAATGCCACCAATATTCCTACCCTTTGATTGGCAAAATATCAAATTGAACTCTACACATATCCATTCCGGTGCATTTCTTCATGGTGGAAAGAGAAAACGACATTTATAAAAGGATGCCTAGAAGGGGCATCTTTACCAGGGGTGGGATTCTACCGGTTTGGACTGGTTCTATAGATCCGGTTGTTATGATTCTGCGCAGTTTGGAGAACTGGCAAATCATGCCCCTGGCTGGCCTTGCCCGTCTCCACCCACCCCTCCCCTCCCAGTCAGTCCTTATTTGTGCATGTGCAACATCGCGCACATGCCCAACATCGCTGACTACATTCTTCCCCGCCCAGTCACCTAAGGTATTTCCTTTTTCCCCCTCCCAATGATCAGCTGTTTCTATAATCAGCTGTGCTGGGATTCTCCTCGCTTACTTACTGCTTCGCTCAGGAGGCTTTCCTGAGGCCCAGGAATGCAAAAAATCTACCCCCTGTACTTTTTGTCTTCCTGGTTCTCAGGGAAGCTTCCTGGGAGCAAAAATGCTGTCCAGGAGGTTCCCCTGAGGCCCAGAAGGCCCCAAAATTGAGCACAGAGGGGAGGCTGGAGGTCCTCCCCATGCTCCATTTTTTTTCCATCCTGGTCCCTAGGGAAGCCTTCTGGGAGCAAAAATGCCCCCCCCAGGAGGTTTCCCTGAGGACCAGAAGGCCCAAAAAATGGGGGGGGGTTGTTGCAAAAAAGCCATGCCCATCCAATCACATGGCCACACCCACCTGGACACACCCACCTAGCCATGCCCACAGAACCAGTTGTTACAAAATTTGAATCCCACTCCTGATCTTTACCCAGAATTGCTAATGGATAGGGAAGAAACTATTTTCTTAAGGGGAAAGGTGACAAGCAATGGAACCCAAGAGACTTGCCATACCCCAAAGAATGATTGCAAAGCAGTAGACAGAAATCAGAGTTGAAGATCAGCCTTAGCATCTTCAAAGGGTGGCACAAACCACTAATTAATCCCAGTGAGGCGGGGGAAGCATTGTAGCAAAGTTGTGGGCTACAATTGTCATGGTGCCAATCAAAAAATGCTGCCACAGTGACAGCTGAGAGTGTTTGCTTTTTCAATTTCCTGAGCTCACAAGTCCCCAAACCACTAAGAGAAAGCAGAACTCTTCTTGAAAAGGAATAAGCCAAATTCTCCCAGGACCTGGATTTGACCTATAAAAGGTACCATCGCGAGGGTCCTCCTAGGTACTTCAGAGAACTTCTCCGTCTCCCTGGTGCATCATCAAACCTGCTATAATCACCTAAAGTCAAGGTTCTACAGCATCTTTCCAGACGTGTTGGGACCACAACTCCCAGTTATTGGCCACACTGATCGGGAACGCTGGGAGTTGTGATCTCATCACATCTGGAAAATAGCAGGCTGGAAAAGATACTTATTAAGTCAAGATACACTCACAGATGGGAAGGGATACAGATTTTCATGTGCCAACTCAGTATCAAGGCTCTCTCTGGCTCCAAGGAACAGCCTGAAGAAGGCATGAGAATGCCAATGGCATGGGAAGGGGTGGGGGAGATAGCTTTCTTGGGTGGAGAGGGCTTCTCAGATCACACCAAGTATGGATGTGAGGCAGGAGGAAAGTCCACGGAAGTCTCCATTCTCACTTGACAGAATAAGCGAAGCTGTCAACTCCATCTGTACCTATAAAAGGAGAATATTGGTAGCTCAGGGTTGAAATGAAGGGTCCTTGGTGCTCTCTGAACTTGGCTGTTTTCTTGCAGGTGTTACATGACCCAAACCAGGTAACATTATCAGTGCTAGGGTAATGAAACATCTGCAAGAAAACAACCATGCTCAGAGACTACTAAGGAACCCACAGTCCTCTTCCTCCTCTCCCCTTCCTCTTCCTCTCCCCTCCTCCTGCAACTGATGATGTTACCTAGTTTGGGTAATGAAACATCTGCAAGAAAACAACCAAGCTCAGAGAGCATCATCTGTATCTTCTGTTTAAATGGAAAAGCAGCTTTGGTCTGGTTATAGCCTCTGCAAAGCAAACAGTTTTGCTGGTTTAATTCTTTCTTCTCCCAGATGTGATTCCCAAATTTGGGGGAGTTCATATTAGCCCCATTTGGCTGTTCATCACAGTTTCCCCTTTTATGACAGCTTAGTCAGAAAGTCATTATCATGTGGAGGTGATGGTATGTTATTAGGAAGAAGGAGTCTCAATTACAAGGTCAAAAGTTAACCAGGTGACTTCAGACCCATCTTGGAACTCCTTTCCTACCTTCATCACAGAGCTGTTGTCATGAATGAAAGCAAACAAAACAAAATGAGTGTGTTACATATATGCCATCTTGAAAACTTGGAGGAAAGACAGAATATAAATCTAATGAATAAATAATATATACTATGATTGACTCTGTGGAAATGGAAAACACAGAATCAGTACTAAGTGCTTCTTAGCTGAGCTAGCAACAATGTATTATGAAGACTATTCCAATTCAGGTGTATTACTTTTAAAATTCAGTTGTCCACAGTAACTAGTTGGAGACAACTAGTAAGGTGTAAAGAATTTTTCAAAAAAGATACCACAAACAGCCTTTACTAGTGAGGATAAAAATTAGCACCACTGTAAATTTTATGACTGAGAAGCACTGACTCGAATCATGCATCATTCCAATCATAATTGTACGTTGCCCGATGTGTGAAAATAGCTGTTATGGATTGTTTCATAATCTTTCAGAACAAAACCCTGTTTTCTGTGAAACGTGAAGTCAACAACCTTGTCTGATCATGCTCTTGGGAGAAATTTAACATCAGGTTCTTGAAGTTCCTCAACATTGCTTGAAGCAGTTCTCCACAAGTCCTGAGAAGGATTTGTCAGCCTTCCAACTAACCAACTCCAAACCAATAAACTCCAAGATGGGCATTTGCTCAAAGTTCCATTTTATTAGAGTTGTCATATTGGCACATCTGGGAAAACCCAAATCTGAGAGTTCCGGGTTTTCTGTCCCCCACCCCCCAAAAAATCAAAAATCCCCCCCTGCACTCATCAGTCCATCACATGATCCAATCAAATGTCATCCCAACTGGAGACCTTCCTCCAAACACTCCTCTCCAGGTGCAGGGTAACATGTCCTTGACTTTCTGTGAAAAAAATGTTGTTGAGTCTAAACTTCTGCCTCTCTATGAAATTCCCCCTCCCCAATTCCCAGACACTAAATGAGGCAGCCTCAAAGCTTCCAAGTAAAATATGGCTTCCAAGGCTGACAGAATGTTTTTGCTGGTGAGACCAGTCTATCAACCTCATCTACCCAAATGTGGGATGGAACATATTGCTTCTGCTTTTGCCTTTCAACCCCAATCCAGGAGCCTTCGCAGGCAGTCACTTTCATGACAAACTTTTTGTATTAAATTTAAATTTACCGATGAAGAAATAAAGGGTGACTAATATAGCCATTTCAAGCTATTTAATTCATACCTGTCTTCTGGGATTTGAACCTGGGCTACCTGTATATTAGACAAATGTATTAACCTCTAGCACATAGGCATTCCTCACTTTGTTGGCTATACTGGGGGGGGGGTAGGTGTTTTTCCAGTAAGACTGATCTATCAGGGCAACCTAGTCTCCCCAGGTTCGAATCCCAGAAGGGTATGGATAGCTGATGAGAGCTAAACAGCTTGAAGTAAATCTATTCTCGTCTCCCGTTATTTCTTTGTCAGTAAATTTAAATTTAACATAAATTGTTTGTCGCAGAAACGACTGCCTGTGAAGGCTCCTGGATTGGAGCTGAAAGGCAATATATCCCATCCCATATTTGGACAGACCCATATCTGGGTTGCCCTGATAGAAAAACACTTAATCTGCTCCTTGTTACAGTCAACAAAGCAAGGAGAGCCTGTGGCCTAGCAGTTAATACATTAACCTAAAATACAAGCAGGCCAGGTTCGAATCCTAGAAAGGTATGGCTAGCTGATGAGAGCTAAACAGCTTGAAATAGCTGTACTAGTCTCCTTTTATTTCTTTGTCAGTAAATTTAAGCCCTGAGAGGCCATACATCTTTTGCACTGTAGTGCCATTTACTTATTGGTCAAGAAAGTTACTGCATCTTATTAAACCTGTTGGTCCAAGAGACTCTATAAGATTGTTTTTCCTAGAACTTTTCTATATAGGACTCTATTCATCAGGCTTTATAGCAACTCCAGGTTTCTGTGATGTCATGAGGTCAGCTGTGTTTGGGAGTTAAGTCAAATTATTTCTGGCTCAACTGCGCTTATGATTAAAATGCAATAAAAATCAGTGGGTTTGTTGAAGTAGGGTAGCTTCCTGAAGTTTGACCCTATTCTCCATTTTCTGGTTTTTAAACTTCAAAACTTTCACTAGGAAAGATTTTGCCAGGGAGGCCCACAAAATGTGGCCAAAAATGACAAGATGGCAGCTATGATTGAAAGCCCACCATCATTAAGGAGCCTTTGTGGCGCAGTGGTTACAGTGCAGTACTGTAAGCTACTTCTGCTGACTGCTGGCTGCCAACAATTTGGCAGTTCAAATCCCACCAGGCTTAAGGTTGGCTCAGCCTTCCATCCTTCCAAGGTGGGTAAAATGAGGACCCAGATTGTTGGGGGGAATAGGCTGACTCTGTAAACTTAGAGAGGGCTGCAAAGCACTATGAAGCGGTATATCAGTCTATGTGATATTGCTACTGCTATCTATCACATATTAGGGAAGGGTGGGAGGCAGAGCTTTGAAGGCATGATTGTGGCTCTGTTGACATTTTTTTTAACCATACTCTGTAGACATCCCATTGAGTACAGCCTTCATAGCAGAGGGGGTATTCAGCAGGTTCTGACCAGTTCTGGAGAACCGGTAGTAGAAATTTTGAGAAGTTCAGAGAACCGGCAAATACAGCCTCTGACTGGCCCCACCAACCCTATCTCTTCTCTGTCTCCCATTGAGTCCCAGTTGATTGGCTGGGTCTCCTTTTGTTGGCCTGCACAGGAGAACGGAGATGGAAAGCAGGTTAGTGGGGTGGGGAGGGAATAGAGATTTTGCAGTACCCTTCCCCTGCCACGCCCACCAAGCCACATCACGCCCATCAAACCACACCCACAGAACCGGTAGGATAAAAATTCTGAATCCCATCACTGCTTCATAGCCTTTCAGTTCTCATCAGAAAAGTGATTTGGAGTTTTTACACATGACCAAACTCATGAATGCAACAGGTAGTAAGGATGAGGCAGAGGAAGGAGAAGGAAAGAGGAAACATATTTTTTTAAAAAAATCCTATTTTGAGGAGAATAAAGGGAGGGATTTCTTCAACAGCACATTCTTTATTTCCTTAAGAAGAGGCAGTGACTGGTTTTCTACTTGTTCCAACATTTTGAGATCTACACATTTGAAGATGATCTCTAGATGCTCTTCTGCTTTCGAGGCACTAGGAAGTGAAGTACTGGTCATGTGGAACACTTTGGAATCTGGTTTCCCAATTCAAGAAAAATTTGGGATTTACAGTTTGGGATGAGCACCCTTTGAATGGTGTGGAAGTAGGAATGGATTTCCAGAGAAAAAAAATTGCAAAGTACAGGAACAAGGAGCACCACTCAGGTGACCCTGAGGACACAGATAAACCTCCAAGTGGCCTCACCCTCTAAAAGGATGCAAATGACCAGCTGTCTGCAAGAAGTATAAATCCTTCCATTCCCCACCATTCCCCAGTCAGAGATGAAGAAGCTTCTTGGATGAGAAGCAAAATGCCTTCAAAAGAAAAAACAAGAAAGTCCAGTTGCCTCCTGAAAAAAGCATCTTTGGGACAACCAGGACCTGGATGACCGAGAATCTCTAGAGACTTCTTGCAGAATGGTACTGAACAGCTGTACCTTCTAGAACACAACCTACAACCTATTCTCGACAATTGTCACTTAATACATTCATTTCCAGGTCTTGTTTGAGGACCCAGATTGTTGGGGGCAAGAGGCTGACTCTGCAAACCACTTAGAGAAGGCTGTAAAGCACTGTGAAGTGATATATAAGTCTTAAGTGCTACTGCTATTGTTTGAGTGGTTCTTTGAAGAGGGAAAACTGCGAAATTACTAGACAGATTTTCTGTAGAAAAGCCATCCTATCACAAATAAAGACTATTCTCTCTACTCTAACCATGGTATTCTATGGCTGTAGCATTTGATATGCCAGCTATTAGCATCTTTCACCCTTTCACTGGCATTGCTTTTGTAATTTCGTGGCACTTTTTTCTGGATTTATCTGTACAGTTGGGAATCTGTTGCTGATTATGGTGGCATAAAAATAAAACCAATCAATCAATTATAAAAATAAAGTAAAAGACATGCCAAATGGGCTGGCATAATCTTTTCTCTCTAAAGCATGCTTTAATGCTTTTTGTTTGGTCTGTACCTGAAAGCTTTTTATCAATACCTTGTAGAAAAGAATAATTAATCCCACTCCTTTACCTCTACAGCAATAGTGGTATAGTCTAATAAACATTATCCTATATGATTTTGCTGAATGTCAGACTGGCATTTAAAAAAGAGGGTTTTTTTAGCTGAGTATCAACACCCAAGATCTATGGGAAGATATGGGACTGGCATATGACCTTCTTATTTCTATCTCTACTCCATCAGAATTTACTTTGCAAGCTGAGTAAGGACCTTTTTACCTTGCTGTTACTTGTGCCTACGTTAACTCCAATGCTGTGCATCTGTGTAGCAGAACATCGTGCTATTATTATGCCAGAAGCAGATACAAAGCTGAAAGGTGATTATTTTTCTCGAGGTGACTCATGAAACAAAATAAAACAAGCACTGCAAAGGTAGATCTTACATAGAAAGTATTAGGAATCAACTTGGCAAGAGGAAAAATTGTTTCCTGACATCTGTCTGAGTATCACATGGCTGTACAAAAGAGTAGTACATTAGCAACAGAACTCAAATTAGACCCAACTGAATAGACTCTTATTTTGAGTCGTGATGTGGTGGGGTAGAGTTTGCTTTGAGGAAGTATGTCATGTAGGAGAAGGAGTAGCAGAACTTGGGGTGGAATTAAAAGAGGGATCAGCCTGGAATCCCTATGTAGTCACAAGCAAACAAAATCTAATCTCCGTTGAATTCCATTCCTTATCTAACCCCAAGCTGGAGTTAATTGTTAGATGAGAAGATTCCTGCAGCAATAAATCAGTTTAATTGGACCTTCATTTGTGGACCTGGTCTTTTCTGCCAAACATGACCATAGATAACATATCCATAAATAATATCCACCATCCATTAATGCTGCTTGAACTCTTCATTGTTCTGGAACCATGAAATGGATGGCTGAAAAATAGGTGTAAAACAATAAACCTCATTCCATCTGCATATTCCACTTCATATTTGGCCAAAAATATACATGAGAGGACTTTAAACACATTGCATGATACATGGCTTGGTTGCTCAAGTTCACCAGTATAAACCTTGGTGTCTTCAGCCAAGAAGGACCAAGTAACCAACGGTGCCAAAGAAAACTATAAAGCAAACCAAGGTTTGGTCCTTGTTTTATATTTCCCTGAGTGTCCCACTTGGTAGGACTTTCTTGGGACAGGGTGTCACATTTGGGGGAGATCTGAAGTTGTTATACATCACTGCAACACCCTCGGTTTATAAATAAGGAAGTCAGAATTCACCAAAATGTATCAGTTTGAGCACTAGGTAATTCTATGTTCCTTGAAGCCACTTCACTATTGACAGCTAGATTGCTACAGATGTTGTCATCTCGTATCCTGAACCAACCATATCATTTTTTTTTCCAAATAGAAGAACTTGACAACAACATGCCTATCTTGACAGGGTTTATCTCACTAACATACAGAACTGGAGGGATAAAACAAGAAAAGTAGTTGCACGCAAGTAATTTCCTGGGAATTATAAGGATTAATTCTCAGCTGTTCAGATTTTTGCCTTCTTCTCATGGCTTTGCTGTTTCACACATGCTTCCTTCCCTCTCCTGCCATCAGACACAGATTTTATCTGGAAAATTTCCTGGCTGTAGCCATTCCTTTCCCTGAACGATTGGTCAAGATTTAACCTCCAATTTCTCCTGGAGAAAGAATCCCCTCTGCCTTCACAAACTTGCAGTGTAAGATGCTTTCTGTGATCAGAGGTTCCATTATTACATTAACCTTTCAGGTATTTAGAATCTTCCTAAGGAAATTGTCAGAGAGAAAAAGACGAGGTTCTTTTGAAAGGATGAGGGGCATTATAAACATCACCCAAACAGTAAAGAAAGATAATTAATAACAAACGAATGACCAGGGGAGGAAAAGGCCACAAAGAATGCCGTTAAGGTTAACAATACTTTGTGATGGAATTTTCTCCCTGAAATGTCAGATTCCCTTTATTCTTTTTTTTTTTTTTAATAAAAAAAATCTATTTGCTTTTTATTTCATTCACCTCCACCAACCCTCCAGATGTGACTTAAGAAAAAAAGGAAAGATCGATGACTGGATATCCTACAGGAATTTCACAACTCAAAGAAGCCTTTTTCTCCAATCTGGCACTTTCCAAGATCCTGAATATACTGGGACCTGCAGTTTCAGTACAATATGTGAATTTAGAGAACATAGATCTATCACACCGAGATGACACCAGGGAGCAGAAGAAGTGACAGGTTCTCTGGGATAATAAGTTTTCCTAAATTGGCCCTAAGTAGGAGTTAGCTCTCTTAATAATGCCACTTTCCTAATAACTCACTTTCAGATTTGAAGTTTGCATTGACAAGAACGTTCCATTGGTCTATTCCAAAGGTATCAGTAATACAGTGATTCTGACAAACAGCCCTGTAGAGTAGACTACTGATTTAAGATCACCTTCCCTTTATAGAACCCATGGCGGAAACAAGATTTAAACCAGCAGATTTCCAAGTCAGAGCTTGTAAACGCATTGATACAACAAATACCAGGTGAATCTTCTCTTCACTATGGTCAATATGCAAATTAAAAACAGTTGAACTTTAAGCTCCAAGCTGCATAACTACACATAGGTGATCCATGAAATTATATGTGATCCTGGGCAGAAAACAGAACTGAAAAAGTGATTCCCAACTATTTCATTTATTCCATATTCTTTTCCAGAATCTTAAAGATGGCAAGTTTCATTTTCTTCACCCAGGGATAACAAACCCCTCCTTCTAAATAATTATAGTTTAAAATTGGGGTGGACTGGGAGGAGGAAAACACAGTTTCCAAATTCTCCTAAACCACAATTTCTCAAATGCTCTTGGATGGCCACAGAATTTCATTTACTTTCGGGGCCTAAACTTTGCAGTATTGTGTGTGTGTGCGTGTTTTGAAAAAGGATCACTCTGGTTTAGGAAAATAGCTTATGACCAAGACTTCAAGAGGGGAATAAGTTATAAACAACATTCTATCCTGCAAGAATTGAGCTGTTTTCATCTTAGCTGGTTGAAAAATGGGAAGAACCCCTTTACACCAAGCAAAGTTCCTTATTTTCCCACCATCTCTCCATTGGGACTTAAGTGCTGAGCAAGATTTTTCTCAAATGTTAGACATGATGAGTTAGAATATAAAACATATGCCTGTCTCACTTTTGGTTGCTGTTTTTTTTTGTTTGTTTGTTTGTTTTGTTTTCCCTTCCTGCAATCTTCCTGCCTGTGGGATCTCAACCTTCAGAGAAAGTTCCTCTTTTTTTCGTTTTTTGCTCTAATCTGCTTTTACACGATCGATTGTCCTCTCCTCCTTACACACCAGTGGAAACCATAATACATGCAGATGGCTCCTTTCGTATGGTCCAAACTCCATGTCATGCGTTGTTTCAAGAGCCACAAACACTGAGGTCCACTTTGGCTCAGAGAGAAGTCCATATGGCGTTGAGACAGCTGAGAACACGTTTATGCTTCTGTCTCCAAAAATGCAATGGATATTGAGTTTCCTATTGCCAAGGTAAAAGAAAACAGGGGAAAGGACTAGCTCGATGTCTCAGTTCCAAAGTCCTGGACAGACCTCCCTTCAAAACCCCCCTAGCAAAAAAACAAAAACAAAAAACAAATGCAAATCCTTCCTTTGGTTCAACCTTTTGGCTCACCACCACCACTCCCCCTCCACACATACACACACACTCCATCCCTCACCCCCCACCCACTCATTTTATATTGGGACAGATGTATCCATGTGCATTCAGCTCTGCACACTGCCTGCCTGTCTGTGGAAACTCTTAAAGACGGCCAGTGAGAGACGAGTTAACAATATACCGATTCAGAGCCGATTTTGCAGCTCCCCAGAAAAAGAAGGGGGGGGGGGGTAAAGGAACCGAGGGAAGGGGAACCGTTTGAAGGGTAAGGGAAACTCAAGACACCCTAGTCTGGATTTGGAGACTGCAGCCTCCGAATCCCAGACAAGCTTCAACCCTCCCTCCATCCATGCTGGACCAGTTTGGGAGGTTCTCCTTCTGCTCTCATTGCTGCATCAAAGCCAAGTGGATAGATATTGGGGAGCAAGAGAAGCAAATAGGAAAGTGGGGGAGGAGGTCTGAACTTAAGAGAAGAGGCGAGGAAAAAAAAAGCAGGGGGGAGAAGGGAAAGAGAGAGCAAGGGTGGGATGGGAAGGGACTTCTCTCCTCCTTCCCCCCCCCCCCCCCGAAATCCTCTCTTTGCACACCCACACCTCCAAGTGTGTGACTGGAAAGCATAAATCCAAGAAGGAGCACCTTCTCTTCTGGGGCTTCTACTTAGGAGCAGCTGGGGCTGTCCAAAGCCACCGGGGCGGTGGGGGGGTGGGGGGGGGGGGGGGGCGGGATGGTCCTTCCTCACACACAGACACACACGCGCGCGCGCGCGCGCGCGCTCCTCAAAAGCAGAACCTCTGCAGAAGAAAGCAGCTGTCTTGAAACCCATGGACGGGCCGCCAGAACTGGTCTCATCTCTTTGCGGGGGATGCCTCCCCGCGCCCACACACACACACAGGCGCACACCACCACCCCGTCTCCCCAATTGAGTTGTCACCACGCACACATCTGGGCGAGAGCCTCAAGTCTTCACCAGACCCTTCCGCGAGCCCGAACCCGTTTCCTTTCGCATCCCTCCTGGCTGGAATCGGGGTGGGTTATTTATTTATTTATTCATTCATTCATTCATTCATTCATTTATTTGTTTGTTTGTTTGTTTGTTTTTGCCCATCCCCTCGAGAGGTCCAGGGTGGAGGCTCCCCCCACCTCCGCCCCCCCCCCGCTCTGCGTGACATACCTGGAAGGAAGAGCAGGGCAGTGGTGGCCGTGAAGACGATCCAGCAGACAGGCTGATACATCTTTGGGGAGTGGGGGGGCAGGGGGGGAGGGTGCCGAGCTGCCGTTGTCTGGAGCTGCCGGGCTGGCTGCTTTCCTCCGTGCTGAATTCTGAGTAGGTTTAAATCCAAGGTTTGCAGAGGGAGGGAGGGAGGGAGGGAGAGGGAGCGAGTTAGTGAGCTAGAAGGAACGAAAGAGAGGGATGGGGGACAGGCAATGCCTCCGCTTTTTTTCCTCCCCCCTCCCGACTCTTTTTCCCCTCTCCTTCTCTTTCCACCCTGCACAGAGACACACGAGCTGGAGAAAACCTCGCCAGGCTGGGTGCAAGGGAAGCCTGAGTAGACCTCCTACCAGGCATTCATTGGTTCCAGTCTCCTGAGTGACACCCTAGTTGTTGGAAAGGTTTGGACCCCTCTGAAAGTTCAACTCAAGGTGGCCAACTCTTGTCTCTCTTGCCAAAATCCGCCTCCACCCCCAAGCAGAGCTTCTCAAAGAAGGGACAGAAGGAGAGGAGAGGGAGACCAGGTCTCTGGCAGGATGGGGAATGAGGCAAGAGGAAGGGAGGGAGGGAGGGAGGAAAAAGGGAGAGAGGGAAGGAAGGGAGGGAGGAAAGAAAAGAAGGAAGGAAGGAAGGAAGGAAGGAAGGGAGGGAGGGAGGGAGGAAGGGAGGGAGGAAGGAAGGGAGGGAAGGAGGAAAGGAAGAGGGCTATGCATTGGATGGCTAATTCTGCTTCTCTCTCTCTCTCTCTCTCTCTCTCTCTCTCTCTCTCTCTCTCTCT
>BLBF01000059.1:6090958-6122417 GCA_015471245.1 Laticauda colubrina | reverse complement strand
AAGAAGAAGAAGAAGAAGAAGAAGAAGAAGAAGAAGAAGAAGAAGAAAGGAAACAACATTCAGGGCAAATTGTAAAGCACCGCACAAACAAATACTTAAAAAATCCTATTTGTGAATTCCAATATAATATAGATCAAAGTTCCCCAATCCCCAGTCCAGAAACTGGTCCAGACAAACATGCTACCTGTATCCCCCATCCACAGGATAAAGGCAGCATGTGAAACCATGCCCCCTCCAGTCTGCAGGAAAAAAACCTCTCTCCACAGAACTATCCTGGTGTCCAAAAGACTGGGGAACACTGGCATAGACCTTCCATGGCTTCAGCTTTCTTTCTGATGTTATTTTGCCTACAAACCAAAATATACAAGCTTCATTTGGGTTTTATAACATACAAGAGCCATGGTGGCACAGTGGTTAGAGTGCAGTACTGCAGGTTACTTCCGCTGCTTGCCGGCTGCCTGCAATCTGGCATTTCAAATCCCACCAGGCTCAAGGTTGACTCAGCCTTCCATCCTTCTGAGGTGGGTAAAATGAGGACTCCGACTGTTTGAGGGCAATATGATGGTTCTGTAAACTTGCTTAGAGAGGGCTGGAAAGTGGTATATAAGTCGAAGTGCTATTGCTACATAATATTAGCTACCATGGTTTGAAAATCCTGGTTGAAGCCTTAACAGAATACCTTAATCTATTCAGCAAATCCTAGTTAATACAAAAAAAGATACAATGACACAATGTGTGAATCCAATGTCTGTAATAGACCACGCTTTTCACACATGGGCCTATAAAACAGAATTTTACTACATTTTTTTCAGAGATGCTAAAAGTCTTATGGAAAGTTAAGACAAAATGCTTGTATTTATAGATTATTTCATTTTTCAGTCTTCAAGAAATATGTTCGATAACAATTTGTAAGAACTGGGTTCTAATTTGTAGCCTATATGAGGCATAAGCTGGAGAGCACAATGGGAAAGTGTTTAATTTGTTACAGAACTTCTAGAGAATGCAGCCTTGAAATATTACCTTGCTACATTTCTATTGAGTGTCCATGCAACTTATGCTAATACAAAATCAATTATTAAAACAGGAAAGCAGACAAAACAGTAACCCCATTTGATTTCTGTTTGGCATAGATCCTTTGAGCCGGATGAAGATCTTACATGCTGTCTCCACGTTTGCAAATGATCATCATCATTTAGTTTTTGACAGGGAGAGAGGTATGCCAGTTCTCCCTACCCAATGCTCTTCATCCGAGCTAAGTTAATCGGCAAAAACCTTCCTTGAAAATGCCAGGCTCACAATGGGCTGCATTGCAGAGGGATTCAAGCTGAGCCATGGGAAGGAAAGAGAAGGCTCCTTCGAATTTAGAGTTTGGAGTGAGCCCTTGTGTAGAGCCCAGCGGTTCTAACCATGTGCTCCCTTTTGGAGAAGTGACTATCATAATTATTTTTGGAGCTGCTGTGAAAAATCCATGTGATATCTGACCAGCCAAATCATTCAGATTGAAGAGGAGGTGAACATTGTCAGTGGAGATTGAGATGATGATGGAGATGGGATTTCATCTAGACATTGCTAGTGGAGCTCACCAGAGTTTAATATTGTGAATCAAGGGCTGTTTCCTTCCACTTTGGAAAGGGAGAGATAAGATCTTTCTGATCTTTCTAGGGTTTCTCCCATCCCCCCATCAATCCATCCCTCCACCCATCCACCTATCCTGCAAGAGAGGAGGAGCCATCAATCAATCCAGCAGTTACTCTGGTTTCGCCCAGGGTAGACCAAGGTTGCTTTTAGCAGCTGGTGTCCTACCTTACCCCCAAACTGCAAGGGCAAATACAGGCATTCTTCAGGTCATTTATTCATAAGTCATCTATCCAACATATAGAGCCGGAATGCCAAAATAGAGCCTCAGTAGAGATTTTGCTAATTTCCTGGATGTGACAAATGAAGCAAAAAAAAAGTGAAACCAGATGTACGTTTATAATATTTTAAGGCCCTGTCACACTGCCCAACGGATGCAAAATGTTAGGAAAAAGGACACAATGGACGAGAAAAATGTTCCATCCGTTCTTATCCGCTCTCAAAAGGGGCAAAAATTTGCATAATCAGAACAAATAACATGGAAAGGAACGGACACGGGGAGGATGCAGAGCGGATGGAAAGCGGATGCGGAACAGAAGCCCAGCAGATGGAAGCGGATGGGAGCGGATGGCACATCCGCTAGGCTTCCGGGGGACCTCAGCAAAGCGGACGCAGAACAGATACAGCGGATGCACAGCGGATGAAGTGGATGCACAGCAGAAGCCTAGCAGATGCACAGCGGAAGCCGAATGGATGCCGAGCGTTAATTGCGCATGCGGGGGGGATGCATTGTGTAAGCCACGCGGATATAAAGGGAAGCAGCTCCCAAGCAGGTCACCATTCTGAGGAAAGACCTGCTGCCGGATACATCGAGTCCTTGCATGCCCTGCCTCCAAGCCTGCCTCCCAGCCTCCTGGCCAGCCTCCCTGCCAGCCTTGCTCTCTGCCTCCCTGCCAGCCTTGCTCTCTGCCTACCTGCCAGCCTTGCTGCCAGCCTGCCTTCCAGCCTCCCTGCCAGCCAGTCTGCCTGCCAGCCTTGGTACCTGCCTACCTGGCTGCCTTCCTGACAGGCTTCCTGCCAGCCTTGGTGCCTGCCTGCCTGCCAGCCTTCGTGCCTGGCTACCTGCCAGGCTTCCTGCCAGCCTTTCTGCCAGCCTTGGTGCCTGCCAGCCTCCCTGCCAGCCAGCAACCCCACAACCATGGGGAAGAAGCGAAAACCTCAGCAACCTGCCGCCATCCCTGGCAAGAGGGACAGGGCCACCGTCCCGCCCCCTGTGCCTGACTCTGCTTCTGCTGGGGCTTCTGCTGATCGGGCTCGCTCTTCTGGTGCTGGAGCTTCTGCTGGCGCTGCTCCTGGCAGTGGTGCTTCTGCTGGTGCTTACTCTGCTGAAGCTGCTCCTGGCAGTGGTGCTTCTGCTGCTGCGTACTCTACTGAAGCTACTCCTCGTCCTGCTGGTCCTGCTCATCCTGCTTGTGCTCCTGGACTTGCTCGTCCTGCTCGTGCTCCTGGTCTTGCTCGTCCTGCTCGTGCTCCTGGTCCTGCTGGTGCTCCTGGTCCTGCTGGTCCTGCTGGTGCTCCTGGTGCTGCTGATGCTGCTGGTGCTGCTGGTGCTGCTGGTGCTGCTGGTGCTTACTCTGCTGCTGATGATCCTGGTCCTGCTGGTGCTGCTGATGATGACGATGATGATGATGATGATGATCCTGCTGCTGCTGCTGATGATGATTATGATCCTGCTGGTGGTGATGATGATGATGATGATGATGATGATGATGATGATGATCTGGTGCTGCTGCTGGTGGTGGTGTGGAGGAGCAGCACCTACTACCTGGGAGCCCCTCTGATGAGGGCCCATCTGGTCCTGCCAAAGGGAGGAAGAGGCGTATGCGACAACGGGAGAGGAGGCAATACTCCATTGAGGAGGAACACGAGGATGAGGTGCTGCAGTGGGTGAGAGAGAATGACTATCTGTGGCGGAAGGGACACCGGCTGTACAAGGACACCAAGCGGAAGCATGCTGTTTGGAGAGAGAAGGTGGAGAGTATGGGCTACACTTCGGCGGTGCTCCTCGGCTGGTGGAAGCACATGCACACCTGGTACGGGAAGCTGCACCTGAAGAAATCTGGCCAGGCCACGGTTAAGCTGGAAGACAGAGAGACCTACGTCATGGCCAGATGCAGCTTCCTGGAGGATGAGATCCGCCACCGAGGAGCAGCCCCTCTGTCTACCCTCTCTCTCCGGCAGCCTGCTGAGAGCCAGTCCTCTTCCGGCCAAGAGTAAGTTCCTGTCTCCAGGCAGGTTTCTGTGGAGCGTTCCACGGCGGAGAACCTGCGGACAGGAGTTGTAACCATGGTGGAGCGCGTGGAGGACTCCCTGGTGCGGTGGGAGAAAGGAGACGGCGCATCCACCACAGCCGTACCCGCATCCATTCCCAGCTTCACCTCCACAGAAAGGCAGAGAGCCAGACAGCAGGAGGGGCAGAGCCACACTGTCCTGCTGGAGATCAGGGACACCATCTGCACCAGCATAGATCTCCTCTCTCAGCTGGTCAACACCGACTCCTCATCCTCCAACCGCAAGCCCTTCCTTGCCTATGTCAACCAGACCCTCGTGGACATGGCGGAACCCCAGTACCAGGTGATGTAGGACCGGATCACCGAGCTGCTTCACAACCCTCCAGATCCAGAGGAACCTGCTCCCACCCAGTCCAGGTCTGCTCCTCCACCCCAGGTGATGTCCCTCCCATTCCAAGGCTTCCCACAGGCCCTCACCTATCAGGGCTATGGCTACCAGGAGGTCCAGCAGCACAGGCAGCAGCCCTTCCCAGTCCAGGCACAGAGTCATTGGGTGACACCGTTGCCACCGATTCCACTGATGCCACCAATGCCACCCACGCCAATGATGCCACCGACGACAGCGATGCCACCCACGCCAGTCCTCACCCAGCTGCAGACCAGACAGCCCCACTACACTACTCCTTCCTCCACCCCACAGCCAAGCCCAGGCTCAGTACATCTGTCATCAGAACTGGGGCTGACACCCCATGGCATGGAGGAAGGACCTCTCAGCATCACGGGTCTGAGCCAGCTGTCCGAGAGCTTTCTCAACACACTGTCACCTGTTGTCCTCTCAGAGCCAGGCACCCCAGTGGTGCTTCAGACCAGCACTGCAGCAGCAACCACCTCCACAGCACCTGGACCCTTCACTCGTGAGACTGGGCACACCTCCGAGTGACCGTGAAGACTGCCAGAGACTGGGTGTGGACTTTATTTGGACACTTCACTTGGGTCATTTTTCTTTTACAACTTGTTGTTCAATAAAGTTTATCTTTGCTTCATTTCTTTTTTTTAATAAAGTCTTGGTGGAAACTTTTAGAATTGGTTTAAGCCTTTGCATGCTTGTGGGATGGGTTAAGATAGCAGTGGGATGGGCAGGGATACCTTTGGGATGGGTAATAGCTGTGGGATGGGCCAGGATACCTGTGGGGGCAGGGATACCTTTGGGATGGGTAATAGCTGTGGGATAGATAAACCTCCAGTGCAAGCATAGTGGAACTGTATGGTCCACCCTCCCAGGTGCCACACCTATGGCCCTTTATTATCAATAACAATGTAATAATCATCCACACATGTCAACACAAACACAACTCTTTATTAAATGCCCTGATCATTGTAGGGCCATTCAACATACATGGCCCAATCTCATCAGTGTGATGAGACAGGCGGAAGGAAGCATCCATTAAGCATCTATCATCCTGTCTTGCCACTCCACCGCTCCAGCTGGGGAGTTGCACCAGTGTTTCAGGAGGTTGCGCTGCTTCTTCCCTTCACGTGAGGCTCTGTTGGGGCCTTGCACATCCTCAGTGTCGATCAGGTTTTGCCCTTGCCTCCATTCCCCAGGCTCCATGTCCCCATTGCCTTGTTGGAGGTCCACGAGCCTGTTCTGCAAGACTAGGTAGCGGGTACACATGAGATTGTGCAGGATGCAGCAAGCTTCCACGATCCTCCTCACGGTGTCTGGGCAATGCTGCATGGTGGTGAGAAGTACCTGGAACCTGTTGGCCAGGATGCCAAAGGCGTTCTCCACCACCCGCCTTGCCCTGGAGAGCCTGTAGTTGAAGATCCTCTCTTCACGGGTGAGGAGTCTGGAGGTGTAGTGCTTCATGAGGTAGGTTCTGAGGGAGAAGGCATCATCCCCCATGATGAAGTAGGGCACATCTTGCATGTCGTTGGGCAGCGGGTCTGGATCTGGGAAGCCCACAATGAGGTTGCATTCCAGCCCTTCCTTGAGGTCACTGGCGTTGTATACCTGGGTATCTGAAGCTGACCCGTTGCCTGAAGCATCGATGTACATGAACTTGTAGTCAGCATCGACCATGGCGAAGAGGACGATGCTGAAGAAGCCCTTGGAGTTGAAATAAGTGGAGCCCGACTTGGGTGGTGCTTTGCAGGCCACGTGCTTGCCATCTATGGCTCCAACCGTGTGGGGGAAGTTCCACCTCTGATACCACTGCTCTGCAACTTTCTTCCATCCTTCTTCAGTGAAGGGGCACTGGAGGAGCTCCTCCAGGTATTCTTCGATGATGGCCTGCACCACTTCTCTGACCACAATGCTGATGGTGTTATGTGCCACCCTCCAGCCGTACTGCATGCTCCTGTAGGTCGTCCCTGAGGCCAGGTGGCGCAGAGTGAGTGCCACCTTGAGCCCAGGTTCCAGGCTGGGCTGGAAGTTGGTGTTTGCTTTGGTCAACCTGGGTGTCAGCCGCTGCACAACTTCATCAAACATGGCTGGAGGCATCCTCATGAAGTTGTGGAATGCACGAGTGTCTTCGTTCCTGAGCTCCACCATCAGCTTGTTTTACAGTCCGTACTCTGCTCTTCTCCCGATCCATCTTCGGACCCAGATGCTTCTTGGCCGCCTCTTTTTCTTCCCGTAGTAGAGTTCACAGAGCCTGTAGCTGGCTTCGCACTGTTGCAGAACGATGATGGCTGCCAAAAGGAGTGTGTTACGATCCATGGTGGACATGACTGGATGCTGTGGAAGAGCAAGAGTCAGATGAAGGCTGCAGAGGTCTGCACCGCAGGGCTGCTGGTCTGAAAGTGAGATGCAGGCGAGTTGCTCCCCCTTTTTATAGGCAGTATAGATTTTCCACTATGTGTCCCTTTGCATCCTCTAGGCATCCTCTAGACATCCTTAATATCCGAGATAGGTCCCCTCTGAGAACGTTTTTTCCATTTTAAATGCTTTGTTTCCATGCTGCATCCGCTAGGCATCCATTCTGCATCCGTTCTGTGTCCGTTCCGCTTCCTCACTGCGTCCGTTTACTGCTGGAGCGGAGGGAGTTGCGCAGATGCGGAACGGATGCCTAGCGGATATAGCGGATGCGTAACGGATGCAGAATGGATGCATTGGATACATTTTCCGCTCAAAACTTTTGAGCAGCTCAAAACTTTCTGAGCGGATGAAACGTCAGTAAACGGATGCTGGACGGATAGAGAGGAAGCAAAACAGAGGCAGTGAGTACAGAACGGATACATCGCGTTAATCAACAGATGAGAAGTGTTTTTCTCCGTTTTACATCCTCTTTCCATCCGTTGGTGCAGTGTGACATGGGCTTTAGATTTTATATTTCAAAGATGTAGAAACTCTGGAAAGAGTGCAGAGAAGAGCAACAAAGATGATTAGGAGACTGGAGGATAAAACATATAAAGAACAGTTGCTGGAATTGGGTATGTCTAGTTTGATGAAAAGAAGGACTAGGTGAGATATGATAGCAATCTTCCAATATCTCAGGGGCTGCCACAAAGAAGAGGGAGTCAAGCTATTCGCCAAAGCACCTGAAGGCAGGACAAGAAGCAATTGATGGAAACTAATCAAGGAGAAAACCAACCTAGAACTAAGGATAAATTTCTTGACAGTTAGAACAATTAACCAGTGGAACAACTTGCCTCCAGAAGTTGTGAATGCTCCAACACTGAAGATTTTTAAGAAGAGATTAGATAACCATTTGTCTGAAATGCTATTGGGTTTCCTGCCTGTGAACCATGAGGAAACAGTTCGGGCTCCCTGGAGAGTCACTTGAAATCCTTGTCATTGTTTGAGGAGGAAACCTTGAGCGGAAAAAGATAATTATGGTTTGTGTTTTCAGAACACACCCAATTGCATTTATCTTAATCCAACTGACTGGCATTATATGCCACTTTGAACCACAAACGAACACCCTGGGGAGCAACAGAGCCAAACAGATTGTAGGCTGAAGTGTTGCATGTAAACATGAATACATACACACAGAGAGTTATTGCTATAACTGAGAGAGTAATTTCTGAAACACTTCTAGACTTTTTTAGCAAAAGGGAGATCTGCATACAGATTGATACAAACAGATTAGGAAAAAAGGAAATAAAAGCTCTAACCAAGGTATAATGTTCTTAAACACTTTCCATCCTGGCATTCTGCAGCATGAACAATACACTGAGATGTATCTTCGTCTGCATTTCAAGATACCTCTTTATCCTCTTCAGCTGCTAAAAAGTCCTTAATCCTTTCATATAGCTGAACAGCTTGTTTTTTTGAGCATTGCTTCTCTCTAAAATGTGCCTCCTTCCTTTCGCATTGAAGATTTTGGTTTGTGTTGCCTTGCTTCCCTCCCCCTGTTCTTTCTTCATGCAATATTATTTCCCTGCCAGGTTTCAATTCAAGGAAGAGAAAAGAATTACTTCAAAAAGTAATTCAAAGGAGAAAAGGACTTCAGCAAAGCTCCCATGGTTAGAAGGTGGTGTTTTTACATTTATTTTTTGTTGCACAATGGATAAAGGCTATACACAAATGTCTTGCAGCCATCGTCTCTCCATTGGTATGAAGCTTTTCAAGCTTTCCATGCTGCCATTACATTCCCAAGAAAAATATTGGATGGAACTTTTTCGTAAGCAGCAGTAATGTTTCTGTCCAACAGGAGAAATGTTCTGCCCTGGAGAAATGATTGGAAAAGATCTCCAGAAAAAAAAAAAACATTTTAGTGCAGACTTTGGAAGGTTCCTCTTCCTCAACTAGTTTTGAGGATTTCGTTCCTCCTCTGGCATGGCCACACAACTCTTCTTGAGTTATAATTGGTTAGTCCGTGAATAGATAGAGCAATCCAGTATCATCTGGCCAATTTATGGTTCCATAACTCTGTTATCCATGCCACACAGATTGCTTGGGATAGAAAAAGGGATAACCCAGTGTCCCAAAGGCACTTTTTTTAAGAGGCAACTGGACTTTCTGGTTTTTCTCTGAAGACATTTCACATCTCACCCAAGAAGTTTTTTCAGCTCTGACTGGATGGTGGGGAATGGAAAGATTTATACTCCTTACAGACAGCTGGTCATTTGCATTCTTTTAGAGAGTTGTTAAGGCTTATCTGTGTCCTCAGGGTCATATGAGTAGTGCAAATGAGTGTGGAGCCTTCTTGGAACTATTGAAAGGACTGTGTTGTAGACTGGAGATAGATGATGTTGTATCCCTCCCCTTCTCTTGAAATAGGACTGTTCAATTTGGAAATAGATGGCCTCTTTGACCACCTCTTTCAAGCCAGTGGTCCTCTCTGTCCAAAATGTGGACTTTGCTGTCTTAGAACTGCAGAAGAAAACAATTGCTACCAACCTGCACAAGTCAAAAAGAAAACTGTGAAAATATCTACAGACCCCTCACATCCTGGACATAAATTGTTTCAACTTCTACCCTCAAAATGACTTATAGGGCACTGCACACCAGAACAACTAGACACAAGGACAATTTTTCCCTCAATACCATCACTCTACTAAGCAACTAATTCCCACAATACTGTCAAATTATTTAGTAAGACTATGTTACTATTCTCCTTCTCATCCTTACCAGTACCTATCTCTTCCCACTTATGGCTATATCCATGGTGCTTGTATCTTTACAAATTATATTGCTTTTTATTGTTACTTAGTATGATTTAATTGCTTATTAAGATCCTATGACTAAATGTTGTATGTTATGATTCTTGACAAATATATTTTATTCTTTCTTTACATACAGAGCATTTGCACCAAGACAAATTTCTTGTGTGTCCAATCACACTTGGCCAATAATGAATTCTATTCTATTCAAAAGAATGGCCTTTGTCTTTTAAATGCAGATGGACTGCTGAATCTTGTCCTGATGGGTTTGTTCTCCTATGTTGTGCCATGTGTTTATGAAATGGTTGTTGGATAACCCAGTGGTTCTTAACCTGTGGTCTACGGGCCCCTGTTAGCCCATGAAGTCATCACAAGGGGTCTGTGAAGACTTGAAGAAATGTGAAGATTTAAATCTTGAGTTAAGTCTTGATGGCCCATGGTCACAAAAGGTTTTTAAAAGAGATCCACGGTGAAGAAAAGGTTGAACACCTTTTACAGGTTGATAACCTGTAAATCAACATTAACTGATTAATTTTAGGGGTCCAGTTGTTTGTAATTACAGTATTTTTTTCTGTTTTATGTCTGGAAACTTTATTTATTTGTATTGATTAAAATAATTTATATAGTCACCCATCCCCTTAACAAGTGACTTTGGGTGAGGTACAACAGAGCTAAAATCTTGAAAAGTATAAAAATCAAACTAAAACAAAGAAGAATAGAGAAAGGGGTGCTAACAATAGAAAAGCTATATGTCTCATTCAACCATCTTCTAAGGTCACCATGCTCTTGCTGGTATAATAACCAGATCTTGAGAGACCATTAGAAGCTCAATGATGACAAGGCCACATTCACTTCAGGGAAGAGAAGATTCCAAAGCATGGATGCCACAGAAGAAAAGCCATGCATGTCCTACCAAATGTAACTCCCTGGCTAAAGAAAACCATAAGATGTCCCTTCTGTTGGATCTGGTTGGTGATCTGATGAAATTGAGGAGATCTCAACTCTCAAATAATCCAGTCCTATGCCATGAAATTCTTCTGAGATCAAGGCCACCTTTCTTCTGTCCCTTTGCATTACTGCAGCCCTCAGCTACCAAGTATGAGCTACAAATATCCAGAGGACCACTACATGGGAGCCAAGAGATTACTGTTTGCTACCCATCTGTGGCTGCCTGGATTTTTGCAGTTTGGTTCTGCTGGTCCCAGTTTAGCTCATTCCAGCACTTACTCATTATCACCAACAGCAGAATTTCCATTTCCTTTTACTATATTGCTGTGATGGGATTGTGAGAAATGACTGTTCTCTGGGTAGCGTTGATCAAAATGTCATGTGTGGGTGTCCAGAAAAACACCAGGGAGAAGGTTGAGAATTTACAAAAACTGGACAATCTATTTTCAAAGATAATAAATTTAAGTTTCCTTTTTTTTTTTTCATGGTGGGTCTCTCCTAAATATCAGCAGCAGCAATTGAAAAGGAAAATAAGAGAAGTCAGAAATATTTTTCCAGCCTCTTCTACTCCAGTATTTTTTCTTCTTCTCTATTTTATTAGTTTTTCAGAAGTTTTAACTAGTTCTAGTAAAATACTACGTTTAACAGGATGAATGGTGGAGAATGATAGGAGAGACACAAGGGAAAAAAAATTGAGATAAGCTGAGAAAATTGTAAAGAACAACAACAAAAGAATATTTGAAAAGGGAAAGGAAATTCTCTGCTTGTGAACTTAGTTTTGGGTTATGATGCAAGAGGAAACAAAATTTGGAGATTGTAGATTTTTGCACTCTGCCTATTCCTCTTCTTTAAAGGCCAAATATTTGTTGTTTTTAAAAAATCTGCAACTATAGATGGGATTTTCTTCTGTGAATCTCTTTTTTTCTTATGTTGTTCCCATAAAGAAAAATGCCACCACATCTGTTGAATTTAGGGATGGGGTATTTTTTAAATCCCAATATACTGCACAGAATTTATATTTCAGACACTCTTTTGTTGTGTTACAAAGATTCTAAACTGATTGATTTAGTCAATAGAGTCTTTTTCCCATTACTATTTGCAAGGTTTTATTTTCTTTTAGAAGTCTGCTAAAAGCCCAGATATACAGTATTAACAGTTATATCTGGTGCAAGTTTCTTCAATTACAAATTGCACTTCCAGTTTAAATGCCAAGATGAGAGATGAGAGAGGGGGAGGGGGGATAGATGGATGGATAGATGATAGTGATACATATGGATGATAAAGATTGATAGAGATAGATGATAGATAGATGATAGATAGATAGATAGATAGATAGATAGATAGATAGATAGATAGATAAGATGATAAGATAAAAGATAAGATACGATAAGATGATAAAAATAAGATAAGATATGTAGATTTAAAATGAAGAATGGGAAGCATGGACTCAAATCAAAAAGCTGGACTTTGATAAACATGAGCTGGAAGACAAAATAAATTTTGCTCTTATTTTGAGCTTTCCCTCCAAGAATGGGCCATATAACTAAAGACCCAGTAACGAGAGATGAAAGTCAGGGCAAGGATTTCTGACTTTCACAAAATCAGTGGGGATTTCCACAAGCAACCTCTGGGGCCACAGGTTAGCAGGGCTTCAGGGTATGCCTACCAATTCTGCCCTTGAATTTTTATAGCCCAAGGACCTATGGAAGATTTACCTGCAATTGTGACAGTTCCATTTCGAGAATAAAAGGAGAGTCTAAATCCCAAACCATACTACTGTACTGTATGTACATACAAATATTAAATATTTATGTATGTAAAGTGAGAGAATTATATTTCTCAAAGATTTATTGTGACTGTGTCTTCTTTAATCATGTAAGAGCATTTTTTAAAATATAAATGGAATTGTTTGTGAGGATACTAACAATTTATTATTAATAACAAGGGGTATAATTAACAGGTAGATAATCATTTGTTTCACATTATTTAAATATTATTTGTGATACATTATTAATAGAAATTAATAAACTTTGGGGACCGCTAAATTTTGTTGTGCCTCTGGCCCCATGCAGGCATAATACATCACTGGGAATAGCCGACTTGTATTAAACTGGGACGTCAAAGTAGATGAAAATATGTAGCTCAAGGTTGAACTGTGGGGTTTTTGATGTTCTCTGAAGTTGATTGTTTGCTTACTGACAGTTCCTTATCCAAAAATCTAACACCATCAGTGTTGTTGAATGTGGTGTTTACTCTCTGTTTATATAGAGTAGTGGCCCCTGCCAGCATTGGTGAGGGTGTCATTTTTCTGTTTGGTAGTTCCTTGATTAGGGTATAACCAACACAACTAATGACAGCCTAACCAACACAGGCTATGAAAATGAATGAATGAATGTATTATTTATTGGCCAAGTGTGATTAGACACACAAAGAATTTGTCTTGGTGCATTGTTGTAACTATGTATCATTTATGTGTTTGCAACTGTGTATCAATACAACTATGTATCATTCAGGCATTTGCAACATTGTATCATTCACGTGTAATCATTGAACTTCTGTCTCCTCAGTGACCTTTTACAGGGCACGTACAGAGACAAGGAGTCAAGCATTCACTTTGTGATTACATCGTCTGGCATGCAGCTTTGTAAGGAATGTCTTGATCAAATTGTAGATCGTGCCATCTTGTCTGACTTGGTATTTTGCCTTATCTAAGTCCTGCATATCCTGTTTGACCTGGGCTTGACCTAGGCTCTGAATAAACAATGATAGTGACCCCCCCCTTTTGAAGGAGCATAATAAAAGAGCGTGTACCCAGACATTCTGGGCGCACTCATCCCGAGGAACTTCGTCTCCTGTCGTTTCTTTCTCCTTCGCTCCCTATCATGAGACGCCCATCTGATGCGGGATAGCAGATACCGCAGTGCATGTGCTCTCAGTGTACATAAAAAGAAAAGATACATTCAGATTTAACAGATAATCAGAGTTGAAAAGGACCTTGTAGGTCATCTAGTCCAATCCCCCCACCCAAGCAGGAGACCGTATACCATTTTTGACCAATGGCAGTCCAATCTCATCTTGAAAGCCTCAAGTGATGAAGCTCCCACAACTTCCAAGGGCAAGCTGTTCCATTGGTTGATTGTTCTCACTGTCAGAAAATTTCTCTTTATTTCCAGATTAAATCTCTCCTAGTTCAGTTTCCATCCATTTTTCCTTATCTGGCCTACAGGTGCTTTAGAAAATAGCTTGACCCCTTCTTCTCTGTGGTAGCCCCTCAAATATTGTAACACATTCATCAAGAATCATAAGGTACAACACTTAATGATAGGCATAGGGTACAAATAAGCAATCAAACCATTCTAGGAAACAGTCAATATAAATCATAAGGATGCAAGCAACAAAGTTACAGTCATATAGTCACAAGTGGGAAGGGATGGGTGATAGGAAAAATGAGAGGATTAATAGTAATAGTAATGCAGACTTAGTAAATAGAATAAGGTGACCACATATCAAAAGCATCTCATAAACTACCATCAAACTATTACAACACAAAACACAATAACACACAAACTATCTAAAGCTATTTGAAACATCTTAAGTCAATCAAACAAGAAAAAAACAGTAGCACAAAATTAAAATACAGCTGAGTATAAAGATTGTAATAGCCACAATGTAGGGCAGAGAGGCAGAAAACTAGCACAGCACCTTGGTGAACACCAACCCATTAGAAGACACAATGAAAATCCCTTAATTTCACAACACGTTGACAGATGCAACCATAGGTTTGATTAAGACACTGAGAATCCTAGATCAAATCCAAAAATGCTAGGAAATTCCTGGAAAATCAAGATTGAGACATATCAATCATCAAGTGACACACATAAATACACCATATTCACACATTGTTGAAAAGAGGCAATCAAAAAAGCCAAGAAGTAAACCAAAAGCCCAGAATCCGTCATCTCCAACAGCCAACATCCAGATAAGCAGGGATTAAAGCCCATGTCACACTGCCCAACGGATGCAAAAAGGACACAGCGGACGAGCAAAATGTTCCATCCGTTGTTATCCGCTCTCAAAAGGGGTGAAAATTTGCATAACCGGAGCGGATAACACGGACGCAGGGAGGACGCAGGGCGGATGCAAAGCGGATGCGGAATGGAAGCCCAGCGGATGGAAGCGGATGGGAGCGGATGGGAGTGGGTGGCACATCCGCAGGGCTTCCGGGGGGCCTCAGCGAAGCAGATGCGGAACAGAAAGAGCAGAAGCAGAGCGGACGCCGAACGGATGAAGCGGATGCAGAGCGGAAGCCTAATGGATGCCTGGCATTCACTGCGCATGCGGGGAGGATGCATTGCATCAGCCCCGCGGATATAACAGAAGCAGCTCGGAAGCAAGACGCCATTCAGAGGAAAGACCTGCTGCCGGACACATCGACTGCCTTGCCTGCCCTGCCTGCATGTCTGCCTGCCAGCCTTGCTGCCAGCCTTGCTGCCAGCCTTGCTGCCAGCCTCCCTGCCAGCCGGTCTGCCTGCCAGCCTTGCTGCCTGCCTTCCTGCCAGCCTTGGTTCATGTCTGCCTGCCAGCCTTCCTGCCAGCCTTGGTTCATGTCTGCCTGCCAGCCTTGGTGCCTGCCTTCCTGCCAGCCTTCCTGCCAGCCTTCCTGCCAGCCTCCCTGTCAGCCTTTCTGCCAGCCTTGGTTCCTGCCAGCCTCCCTGCCAGCCAGCAACCCCACAACCATGCGGAAGCACAACAAGCCTCAGCCATCTGCTGCCAGCCCTGGCAAGAGGGACAGGGCTACCATCCCGCCCCCTGGCCCTCACTCTGGTTCTGCTGGGGCTTCTGCAGCACAGGCTCGCTCTTCTGGGGCTGGGGCTTCTGCTGCTTCTGCTTCTGGAGGAGCTGATGACAAGCACTCCAGCACCAGCCACCTCCACAGCACCTGCACCCTTCACCCCTGGGACTGAGTGACCAAGAGGAGTGCCAGAGACTCATTTTTGTCTTATAGCTTGTTGTTAATAAAGTCTATTTATGATTCACACACTTGCTTCCATGATCCTCCTCACGGTCTCTGGGCAATGCTGCATGGTGGTGAGAAGTACCTGGAACCAGTTGGCCAGGATGCCAAAGGCGTTCTCCACCACCCGTCTTGCCCTGGACAGCCTGTAGTTGAAGATCCTCTCTTCATGGGTGAGGAGTCTGGAGATGTAGGGCTTCAGGAGGTAGGTTCTGAGGGAGAAGTCGTCATCCGCCACGATGAAGTAGGGCACATCTTGTGTGTCGTTGGGCAGTGGGTCTGGATCTGGGAAGCCCATGATGAGGTTGAGTTCCAGCCCCTCCTTGAGGTGACTGGCGTTGTATACCTGGGCATCTGAAGATGACCCGTTGCCTGAAGCATCGATGTACATGAACTTGTAGTCAGCATCGACCATGGCAAAGAGGATGATGCTGAAGAAGCCCTTGGGGTTGAAATAAGTGGACCCCGACTTGGCTGGAGATTTGCAGGCCACGTGCTTGCCATCTATGGCTCCAACCGTGTGGGGGAAGTTCCACTTCTGATACCACTGCTCTGCAACTTTCTTCCATCCTTCTTCAGTGGAGGGGTATTGGAGGAGCTCCTCCTTGTATTCTTCGATGATGGCCTGCACCACTTCTCTGACCACAATGCTGATGCTGTTGGATGGCACCCTCCAGCCATTCTGCATGCTCCTGTAGGAGGTCCCTGAGGCCAGGTGGTGCAGAATGAGTGCCACCTTGAGCCCAGGTTCCGGGCTGGGCCAGAAGTTGGTGTTTGCCTTGGTCAACCTGGGTGTCAGCCGCTGCACAACTTCGTCAAACATGGCTGGAGGCATCCTCATGAAGTTCTGGAACGCCCGAGTGTCTTCGCTCCTGAGCTCCACCATCAGCTTGTTGTACAGTCTATCCTCCGGTCTCCTGGCGAACCATCTTCGGACCCAGACTCTTTTTGGGTGGCTCCTTTTCTTCTCGCAGTAGAGTTTACAGAGCCTTCTGATGGCTTCGCACTGTTGCAGAACGATGGTGGCTGCCGAAAGGACTTTGTTACAATCCACGGTGGACATGACTGGATGCTGTGGAAGAGGAAGAGGCAGATGAAGGCTGCAGAGGTCTGCACCGCTGGGCTGCTGTTCTGAAAGTGCGATGCAGGCGAGTTGCTCCCCCTTTTTATAGGCAGTATAGGTTTTCCGCTAGGCATCCTCTAGGCATCCTCTAGGCATCCTCTAGACATCCTTAATATCCGAGATAGGTCCCCTCTGCGAATATTTTTTCCGTTTTAAATGCTTTGTTTCCGCTAGGCATCCGTTCTGCATCCGTTCTGCATCCGTTCCGCGTCTGTTGCACTTCCTCCCTGCGTCTGTTTACCGCTGAAGCAGATGGAGATGCGCGGACGCCTAGCGGATATAGTGGATGCGTAACGGATGCATAGCGGATGCCTAGTGGATGCGTAGCGGATGCAGAACGGACGAACTGGATACATTTTCTGCCCAAAAGTTTTAGGCAGCCCAAAACTTTCTGAGTGGATGAAATGTCCATAAATGGATGCTGGACGGATAGAGAGGAATCAAAACGGAGGCAGTGAGTACAGAACGGATACATCGCGTTAACCAACGGATGGCAAGCTTTTTTGTCCGTTTTACATCCTCTTTGCATCCATTGGTTCAGTGTGACATGGGCTTTACACCAGACAAGCAACTAAGCAATATCCAAATGCAGGAACTGCCAAGGAGAAAATGACAACCCCACCAAAACTATAAGAATAAGCTACTGTATGTACAGTGGGAGCAAAATTCCACATTGCCTCTACTGACGATATTAACTAGTTGGGTTATGAAACACAGGAAGTCAAAACAACATGTAGGAAAAATGCCCCGGTAAACTTTCTTGCAGGCAAGAAAGTTAAATGTCCTTGTCCATCAAGTCATCAGAAATTATTTGGACTTGAACCTTTTTCTTTCTTGGGTTTTGCACTGCAAGTATTTTCTGTATGTTGCATAAGCATTTCTTCTATGGCATATCCCTTTAATGTGTCTCTTAAAATGATATTGCATGATATTTTGAAAGTGCTCAGCTAGGCCATCTGCTTCAACATTGCATATTTCACACATTCTAGCCAATTGGGTGATCTTGTGATTTTCTCTCTCCTTATATTTGATGTTGTAATCAGGGCATGAAATAAACATTACAGCATTGTTTAACAATTTTCTGTGTGTTTCTTAAAGGGATGGTGAGGAGGCAAAATATTCCAGAAAAGGAGCCAAGCTTTCACTGGATTTTTCTTCTTCTTTTGGTGTTGTTTTGGGAAGGAGCAGATGAATAGCAGAGCAAGAATTTCCTCAATTTTGATTAAATGCAGTTTTCCTACCTTGGCTGCCACAGCGATGCCCTTGGTTTTCACTAGTTGTGCATGAAGAGCTGCAGAGCCATCAATAAATATAAAATAGGAAATATTGCAAATCCCTCCTTATGAAGCAAAAAAAAAAAGTTTTCTCATGAAATAAGATTGGCCAAGAAACATACATGTCTGTGAATTTTTCAGTAAGAAAGTTCATTTCTATAATTAGATACAATTCTGCGACAGGATAATTGGGTTTCGCTGTCCTAGTTAAAAGTCTACAAAAGAGATATATATTAAGAGATCCCAAACTAAGGAATTAATCCTTTCTAATAAACTTTCCTTCCAACCCACCTCACAAATTTGATAATGGTACAATAATCTGGGAGAATCAATTAACAATCTTCTTGGGGCCAGTCTGATTATTTCTTCTCTTGTTGCTAATATCTTCTGCATTAAAAATAAATAAATCCACATCCTATGATATTAGAAGGAAAAGCCATGATTGAAAATCTCCCCCATCCTGAAAATTTGATCCCCTCTGGACACCGATTAACAACAATTCCCAGCATGCTTCTCTGTTGTGTATGCAGGGTAGAATTGCTGGGAGTTGTTAAGAAGGTTATCATCTCCCCATCTCTCTATAAATTCCCTCCAGCTAGAAAACAGAAGTTGCAAACATTAGAGTTGTGATAAAGATTTTATTTAGATCAGCTCAATTAACTAGTATGTGAGCAAAGCTGAGAGAATTTGTAATTGTTATTGATTTTATGCTGGAGGTGGTACTCTGAAGCCTGCTCTAATAGCCAACAACATAAAACCAATAGATGGACTGCAGGGAATTCTGCTTTCTATTTTACAGTGACAAGTTTTCAAATGTTGAAAAAATGGAGTTGGTTCGAAGGGAAGAAGAGATTTTGGATGTCCAACCCCACGATTGGTCGGTCAATCTGGGTGACGTCGGGCCTGTCCCTTTCCTTCACCCTGATCGATCTCATGAGGTTATTTTGCAGTCAAAACTAGAGAAGACATTTTTGACATCCACCAAACAGTGTTTCCAGAAGAGAGGCGGAATTTAAATTCCATAAATAGATGGGTAAACAATATTTGCTAAGAAACAGTTAAAGTCAATGAGCTGTGGAGCACATATGCTTTAACTCATAGAAATGGTAAAGCTGTAGGCAGTCCAAAAGGGGGGAAAAAGGTTATAACTTATTTTATTTTTATAAGGCAGAAGCTGGTAATCTCTTTATTGAATGTTGAAAATGTAAGCAATATATTGATGTTTGTTTCTACAACAGTTTCTAAGCACTGTAATATTTCTTCGGCAATTTATTTTTGTTTCTTACAAGTGGGGCAAAATGCTTAGGAAGCAAATTCAATACTGTAGCAAGCAGAGTCCTGCTGGAATACAACAGTTACAGTAAAAAAAGGCTACTTTTTAAGTTTTTATATATATAAAGATACAAGGATAATTCCCACTTTAAAAAAAATCACACAGCCCAAAACAAAATTCACTCAGTTGAGGAATCAGTTAAAAGAACTTTGCTCTTCATTCAGATCTGGAGTAGGAGAAGAACAGGCAGAGCTGGAGGGAGGCAGAGTTAAGCATGTCACTAGCTTAGAGTCATTGCTTTTCCACAAAGGCTCCAAATCCATCCACACCTGAATTCTGTTGACCCTTGTCTGGTGCCAGTTTAGTATCGATCTTGGGTTGACCAAATTCTTGTGTATAGACTTAATTCTTCTATACTGCAACCTAATTGATAATCCTGCTTTTTTTGCACCTGACACCTGATATTTTATGAAAAAAAAGTTAATTTCTAAAAGTGATGGACAAAAGTGACAATCCACTAGTTTTGCTTCCTTTGAAATTTTGCCTAAGAACAACATCTGAAGAGGATCAACAAGATGTTTTGTTTTGTTTATTTCCCATGTCAGTAAAACTTGGCTTATAAGCGGAAATAATGTGAATCAGTAGGAACAGTTGCCAGTTGAGACTCAATGAGTTAACAAATTCAGTTTCTTTCCATTTCACTTCATTTCCCTTAGAATTAAGTCTTCTTCTCTCTGCTTTGTTAGCTTCCTCTGGAAAGATTAAATGGTAACCCCAGTTGAAATAGATAGCTGTATACAAAGCAATATATACATATGCACAGATCATAAAACAAACAGAACTAAATAAACAACCCTAGATATGATTTTCTATAACACAAAACATCACAACTGCATAATTGATCAAAGGGGTGAAAAATAAAGCCAGGTATACAAAATAAGTTTCCCTTTTTTGTTGCTTGATGTTCAAATAACATTTTTGGTCTCTGTTGCTTCTTTAAAAAATATTTTCTATCCCAAAAGAATTAGCATTCCAGATGACATGACTAGCAAGATCAATTTCTGATACAAAAATCTACTGTAGAGTAGTAAAAACAAAACTTACAGAAACTCTCTGAAGTTTTACGATGAGAAAGGCAACAAGTTTCAATTTTTTTCCTGACTTAAACTTAATTTCCTCTAATTTCTGTATCAATTTGCACATCTCCAATGGATTGCTATCTAAACCCAAAATGTAGAATACATCCTAATGTTGTAATGCTCAATGAAACAGAAGAGAAGTAAGGAAAGTATGTGTGTAGGGAATTTAGCTTAGATAAATTCATTTCTAATTTGCATAAAGTATAATATAATAAAGCTTTAATAAAATGTAAATTAACTTTAATTTCATTTTGACCAGCAAGCCACCTTTGAAGGTTATTCCTTGCCCTCTATTCAAAACTGAAGCAAAATCCACAGAGATCATATGATAGGTAGATAGGTAGGTAGACAGATAGATGATAGATAGATAGATAGATAGATAGATAGATAGATAGATAGATAGATAGATAGATAGATGATAGGTGGGTTGGTGGATGGATAGATGAATAGATGGATGGATGGATAGATGGAGATAGAAAGAAAGATAGATGATAGATGATGGATGGATGGATGATGGGTGGGTTGGTGGGTGGATAGATGGATGAATGGATGGATGGATAGATAGATGATAGTGGAGATGGGAGAGAGGAAGTGAGGGAAAGGGGGATAGATAGATGATAAATAGATGATAGATAGATAGATAGATAGATAGATAGATAGATAGATAGATAGACAGACAGACAGATAATAGTGGAGATGGGAGAGAGGAAGTGAGATTGATAGAAATAGAGATGATAGAGATTGATGATAGATAGGTAGATAGAGAGAGAGAGAGAGAGAGACAGACAGACAGACAGACAGACAGACAGACAGACAGACAGACAGACAGAAAGACAGACAACTGTGCTATATATTCTTATTTAATAAACATGCTCTGGATTCATCTGTAATAAGCAAAGTCACCACATAAAAAAATAGGGTACACGCTTTCTGATAATCCCTAATGTAGTCCATGACTTTGGCATAGAATACTGCTTCAAGCTTAACATATTGTGATTTATAAACCATGGTTGAGAGCTTGTTATGTTGCACAAATCCCAGCACTTGGAGATTAATTATGGGGAAACCTGCTAGGATGGAGTGATATGCGATTCATGACTCAGAGCCCCTTTCTTCTGAACATCTTTCACCTATGGGATAATCTTTCCTATCAGTTACTTCCTTAGCTTCTTATGACTATAACTTTGTTGTTTGTATCTTGTGATTTATATGGATTGCCTTTATTTAGTATCCAATTATGATTTATGTTGTTTCTTTATTTAATATCCTATGACTATCACTGAGTTTGCAACTTGCGATTTATGATGATTGTATTTTGTAATTATTATTGTGATTTATCACTTGTTGCCTATATGTACACGGAAAGCCTGTACACTGGAGACAAATTCCTTGTGTGTCCAATCATGCTTGGCTAATAAAGAATTCTATATTCTACTGGCTTAGATACCCATGCTTTGCGATGAAATTTTATGATTGGGGCTATGCAGGGGAAATTCAGTTCACAATCCGTTGGCTCAGTGCTTGTCAGTGATTGAAACACATAAAGGAATATCGCTCCCAACACCTTGAGTCCAGAAGCAATTCCATAGTTGGTAGGCATAGACATTTGGGTGAGGTACCGATGTTTCGTATTGTAAGGAGCCCCAGGCCACTCCTAGTGAAGGAAGGAATGGAATGTCTGCCATTTTGAACTGAGGTAGCAGAATGTGAGGCAACTGGCAGTTGGAACAGAGTTATTTTCAAGTGAGGAGGGGAAGTTGAATGTCTAATGTCTAATGTCTCTTTAGCATCAGAGCGTGTTAATTACTGTATAAGAAATACCAATGATCTGATGGTCATTCTGGAAAATCCTTTCTTAGTGAGCACCTAGAAGCCAAGTGGAACATATGTGCCAAATTTCAAGTTTGTAGGCTTTACGGTTCTGGAGATTTCGTGATGAGTGAGTGGTACTTGGTTTTTATATATATAGATTCTATATTCTGTAAGACATCTCTCTAATTCCATCTACTGGACAAAAACTAGCTGTGAACATCTAAGCAGAGAGGTCATAACAGTACGATTCCGCTGACTTTTTGTTGTTGGTTATTTTTCTCTCCAAGTTTACTACAGCTCCTGTCTCTGGCACATCGCTTTTTAAAAATTATCTGCATAATTGGCTTGGCTTCAAACCTGGATGGAAAGCCTTGGAACTGAGAAGCTGTTGCAAAGTTCACTGTTGTTCTGTAACTGATCTTATCAAGGCACCAGATGTCACCCAACTGTTTAAAAATTTCTATTTCCTTTGTGGCAAACACTTTGTTTTCCATTGCTACCTCTTTTTTTAAACCAACATTTAAAAAAAAAACAATGCCCAGGAAACAACTGAAGGGACATACCTTGCTAAATGCACATTCTTATTTTATTTAATATCCAGATTTCAGAAGTGCAGAATATCCCAGGCAGAGTGTCCTGCTTTTGTTGAATTATTTAGAGACAGAAATGGAGAAGGAATTCACTTGGCGAGCTACTCTTACCTTCTGGCCCAATGCATAGAGAAATCTTAAAACTCGAAAGCATAGCATGTTTTTATAAAATGTAAATAGGTCGCAAAGTGTTACGAGTCATTGATGCCCAATAAAATCTGTTCGTTATCCATTTTTTCCCTGTTTATTTGAAAATAAAGCAAGCATTGCAAACTCAGTGTATGATTTCAGCTTCCTAAATAATCCATTGTTCTTGGAAAGTCTCAAAATTCAGGTTAATGCAAAACATGCAACAATATATAAGATGTGATGTGAATACATTCACAGAAAATTCATGTTCCCAGATGATGGTAAATGATAAACTAGGTAACTGATAAACTAGTTAAACTAAATAAATCAGTTTGTTATGTAGTTTGGGTAAGGAAATGTCTGCAAGAAAAAAACCAAGCTCACCAAGGACCCCATAGTCTTCCTCCTCCTCCTCCTCCTCCTCTTTCACTTGATACACCCCACTCCTGTCTAACAGTGATGATGTTACCTAGTTGGGTCATGAAATGTCTGCAAGAAAGCCACTAAGCTCAGGGAGAACCAAGAACCACTCGTTTGAACCCTAATCTACACATATTCCCCTTTATTGGTACTGTTTCCTGAACTAGGAAAAAAAACCAAATAACATTTTCTTAACCTTTGATTTATAAACCAAATTCTCAATACTTTGCAACAAAGAGAGAAAGAGAGAGAGATCAACTTGATACTTCCTTATCTTAAATAATAATAAGAGGAAACATCTACTCACATGATAATCTGAAGAGATACATGCTCCATAATTGTTCTTCAACTTCATATTACAGTTTGAAGAGTAATGGCTGCACATGCCCCATAAACATCTGATCCCAATCTGTGAGTTACAGAGCGAATTCTCAGAGATAATTGTGCAGACTCAAAATGATAAATATGTCAGGATTATGATTTCTTATCTTTAAAAAAATGAAATGAAGATGCAACTGGAAAGGCTGTGCTTTGGGACTCCATTCATATTCCCATGATCAATCTTCTAAATTGGTTTATAATTTGAATGTGTTCATATTTATGGGTACTATACAAAGCCAGCTGAGATGTAATAGCCTGGGATAATACATGCATTGTTTCTTTCATACTACAATCTCTAGATGATTTCCCCCCCCAAATTCACACAGAGGGCCCTTTTGCTTTGTGAGAAATATATAATGAACCTTAAACATGGTGGTTTTCTATACACTTATTCCTGAATTACCAAAACAAAACAGTTTTCAATTTTCAAAAAGATTTGAGGACTTTCCAGAAATTCCTTAAAATTTGGTTGTGCTAATAGGCCTGGGGGGGGGGGGGGTCACAAAAGAATGTTAATTTGATTAGATGGCTTCATGGATTATAATCTGAAGTTCTTTCTCACATGTTTATAATAATATTAACTTTTTGTGCTTTCAATTTTTTTTTAAATGACTTTATGATTGTTTTGAGCATTGTGTTCACAGCCACATTGTGTGAGATGGGTGGGCATATAAATATAACAAGTAAATTAATAAATATCCAAGTCCCAAATCTTTCAACAATGGCTCTTTATTAAAACCTTCCAGAATGACAGATATCTTCTTCCTAACTTTTCCCTTTTGAAATGTTAAAAAAGTTTTTCCTTGAGTTTCGCTGAACATCGCCACCAAGAGACCCTTGTCGAGATGGGCAGCCTCTACAAATTGAAATAATCAATGATGTAATAAATTGCTTTCTTGTATTTTCTCCTTATTTCCGCTTCATTTTACTGACCTCAGAAGGATGGAAGACTGAGTCAACCCTGTGTTCTATTGGGATTGAACTCCAGGCAGGAGGCAGAGTTTGCCTGCAATACTGCATTCCAACCACTGTGCCACCAGGACTCTATAAGCTTTAAGCTAAGCTTTGGTTCATCATCTTTCTAGATGTGGTATTGTAGGCAAAACCTCCAGCAGCAGGTTAAACTGTCTTGGGGGAAGTCAACTGTGGGACATAAGACCTGCATTGTGTACCAGTTGTTTTTTCACGTTATTTCCGTGGCCATCTATGTAACATTCAACCTTCTGTTGTCACAGGAGACAGGTTTGTATTCTAGTTGGACATTACTGTGAACACAAGCAAGACTTATGAGCTAGCAAGTGTGTGAGTATCACACACATACACATAGGGAGATGGGAAAGAGGTGTGTACCAGGCAACAGAAGGAAACCTCAGGACTCTTGTTCTGTCCAAAATCCACATCTCACATTCTTTAATTCCACTGACATAGAGCCACCCTTTGTGCAACAGGATCACAGAAGGTTTTCTATGCTTAGCTGAAAACAAAAGTCTGAGAACAATTTCACCTCCTACTCAGGACTTGTGAAAGACAAGCTTTCCCAAGGTTAGACTAGGCCAAGAAGAAAGGCATCCAGGTTTTGGCAGAGAACTGCAAATCCGAACTTGAGAAAGAAAATGCCAACCCAGAGTCAACTGAAAGTTGTCCAATGCTCAGCTCACTTGAAAGTTTCATTAATCTTGCTCAGGTGGACGATTAAACCAAACCATCCACAGCTCTCCCTCTAGAGAGAGGGAGAAAAGAGAAGGAGAAAAATTGCAGGGAAAAATAGCAGAGGCTGGAGGCTGGATGTGCAGACTTGCAACTAAGTGAAAGAGTCAGAGAAAGAGTCAGGAACAATTCCAATATACAGAAGGAAGAGGCAAATAGAAGGAACAAAGACACCAATAACCAGAGAGGCTTCTGTTCCTGAAAGATATTAAATCCTAGCAGATGCTCAGAGATCTGCCTTGACTCTTAATAGATATGGCTTTGCTAAAGCTACTCATCTCTCATTTCCTGAAAAAGATTGTAGCTCAGGTATCCTCAGGCTGTTCAGGGTTGTGGGTGCTTGGAAGGGATGAATGCATGGAGCAAGTCAAAGAAATCCAGATGGCAGCTATGGGCTACCTTAAGGTTTGGATTTCATGGCTTTGCAGCTGCGACTGAAGAGAAAAACTGTCATTTTTTTTAAACATCAAAGAAGGTGAAGAGATGATGATGATGATGATGATGATGATGATGATGATGATGATGTTGATGTCCATTTAGTTCAGTCCAACTTTTGGCAATTCTGTGGATGAAGACTCTTCACATTTTCTGATCTTGCACTACTTCTTTGAGTTGTTCTATACTCTGGCTGGGGTCAGCCTTGATGGTGTTGTTGTGGTCCACCGGCAGCAGGTGCGGATGGCTGAGGTCTTGGAGAGTGAGGACTCAGATGAGGGGCCTGCCTGTGAAGTGGGGATGGGGCCAGGACTATCAGAGAGTGGAGTGCTGCCTTCGGAGCTTGTGGAAGCTGGCAGCAGTGATGAAGAGGGTCTTGAGGAGCCTGTGTCCAGTGTGCGTGCATGCAGGGCTGCTCGAAGAAAAGAGAAGTTGCAGCAACATGGGCAACTCAGGAGTAAAGCTGCAAGGTGATGGCCCCTCCCTTAAGGGATAAAAGCCAGCCCTCAGAGGTGGGATTATTTGCAGGAAGCAAAGAAGTTCTCGCACTTCAAGTCGAAGTTCGTAGAAGTTCGGACTATCCTGGTTTGTGTTCGGAGACTTTTGATTTTGATTATTTCCTTGCAATTTAATCTAGTGTTCTTGGCAGCCTTGCACAACCTTGGCAAGGCTTGTTCTTATCTGGGACAATTAGTTTTTAATAGAATTTTACTGTGAATTAATGGAATTCACAGAGAGGCATTAAAAAGGTTTTGCTTTTATCTCTGTTTGGTTTTTGTTTCCTTGGAATGAGGGTTGGGTCAGAACAGGTGTCTAGCAATTATGGTCTTTGGTGGCTTGATTTACTTTTACTGCTAACTCTTCCAGTGGCGGGATTCAATTTTTTTTACTACTTGTTCTGTGAGCGTGGCTTGGTGGGTGTGGCAGGGGAAGGATACTGTAAAATCTCCAGTCAGAGGTGGTATTTGCCGGTTCTCCAAACTACTCAAAATTTCTGCTCCTGGGTCTTGAGAACTGGTCAGAACCTCTTGAATACCACTTCTGAATTCTTCCAAATATAATTGCTTTCTCCAGCAAATTCCCCTGCATGATTTATCCAAAATAAATGATATGCAGTTTTGTGATTTTTTGCCTTCCAGTGGAGATATAAAAGGTTGCAACCAGGAGTATGCATTACCCATTCTTCTCTCATCCATCAGTCAAATTGGTTTGTAGTTGGAGGAGCCCATCTTGATCAGAGTTGCTCCGCAAGAATCAGCCTGAAGGAATTTCAGCTCAAACCTTGTATTTGGTTTGGTTGCTTCAATTCAGGACCAAATCATGAGCCTCAGGCCAAGCTTCAAAAGAAATCCAGTTATTTATTAGGAGCTTCATGTCGGCATGGACCAAGTGAAGCCAACTCTGACCTCACTTAATTCATGCCTTGCTCTGACCCTGTTTCCCCCTCCCCCCAAAGTGTGTAATCAGTCACATTCCCCAACGAAGCAATTTTGCGGGTTGTAGAAGTCACTCCCCCCGGCCACTGTGAATTTCTGTGAAGATGACCTTGACATTGACAGCTGGAATGTGCTTTGTTTTGACTGAAATGCAAGTTTCTCAATGCAGCTGCGAGGCTCGATTCCTCATCCCCCTTGCCTATGGCAACTCGACAGCAGGTCAGGAATGCTTTGCGAGTTGACATAGAGTACATGTTCTTGCATAGGAATAGGAAGCTCAAATACAAATCCCAAAAGAAGCTATAAAAGCTATCTATTTTGTCAGATGCTCCAGAACCACAAACTCTGGTGGTTCAATTCATCAATCAATGGACTTTCTTTCCAATCAACCTGCAACCTGCATTTTTTCTCCAGTACCTTTCTTCTGGCTTGGAACTGAACCAGATGGGTGTTTCTTCCCACATAACTCTTCAAGTAGAGCAGGTGGGAGAAAGAGACACAAGAAATGTGAAGATTTGCATTGCCCAAATCAGACCAAATCCTATGAGCAAAGCCTTGAACACACCATGTTGGTCAGAAGCTTAAAACCTATATCCTTCTTCTCTCAAACACACATAAGTTCTTCTTAGGCTCAGAAGTAGCAAAAATATGGTGAAAAGGCTGAAAAGGGAGGAATGTGATTTCTCCCCACACACACACACACCAGAGTTGCCCCAGGCAAGTTTACCAAGAGCCTGGTTTTCCTCCAAGGAGATATAAAACATGGAGTTCGTTTCCAAAGCAGATGCTGCTGCTAAGACACAGTTAGACACTTGAGTTGACAGCTTTGGAACTGGCACTCTGTCTAAAGGAAGTGGCACTTATCACACATACACACACATTGTCACACACAATCACACACATTGTCACACCCACCCACTGGTCCTGATGGTTGTGATCTTTTCTCTCTTCCCTGTATTTTATAGCTGCCAGCTTGGCAGCACCTTGCAAAAATGGGATAGTGTATATTTGCCCAGAAGTTTTGCAACATGTTGGGGTGAAGTTGTCATTCAAGGAATATCTGAGTTGCTCCTGAATTCAGAAGCATCTTTTCGGCTGTCTGCTGTCTGAATGACAGAAGCTGGGGACTCAATTTGGCAATTGTCACGTGCAAAATGTGTGTTCTGAGGCCCTCTCTTTGCCAGTGTTCACTTTTATCCCCAGGAATAAATCCATCTGAACTGGATAACTTCTGTTGCTTTCCGCTTGGCTCCAGTTGACTTCCATTGAGTCACGTTTCAATTTGAAAGCTGCTGCTTGTGCCAATGGATTTCATACCTTTTGTGGATACCTAAATTATTCCAAAATGCTTCCTATTGATCCGTAAATGTAATCCCTTGTTCGCTACATCTGGAATTCATCCATGTGCTGAGAACGGGCATAACCCCCTTGGCTTCTCCTTGAGGGATATGGAGAATGTAGAATTTCAGAGAAAGTTTATTTTGATGGTCTGTGGGTTCTTTTTTTTTTTTTTTGGCTTCTCATCTAATAAGTCAACTTCTTGGACTTTTGGATTTGCAGAGTGGATAAGCAAATACCACAACTAGTGACTCTGTCTTGGAGCATGGTGGCCCATTACTTAGGATGCTGAGTTGGAGATTAGCGCTTGAGACCTGTGTGCTACTGCATGGCAGGGTGAGTTCCTGTCATTCACTCCAGCTCCTTGATAGGGGCACAAAAGGAGCCCTCAAGGGCATCCCTCAAACAACAGTGATGTCACCAGCTAATCCTTTCCACCCAGAAGTGCCTTAAATGGTACCTCTGACATGAATGGGATGGAGGGACGGACTCTGTCCATATCTAGCTAACAAATACATAATCAATGCCATTTGTAAGGGGTGTGCAAAAAGCCCCTTCCCTTCTATACGTCAGATTGGGAAAATCCAAGTCACTCAATTTTCAAAAAAAATCTGGACTGATTTAAGTGGATTAATGATCCAAACTGAATCAACAGTTTGTATCAGATCAAAGCTGATTTGTTCCTCCTTGTTTATTTCTTTCTTCCTAAGACTTCTTTGACATTTTCCAGATAAAAATCTCTTAAATCAAGTTGAAATTTCACCTGGACTTAAAAAGATGTGATGGCTGCCCTTCTGGACTCCTCAGAACCTGCAAGCCACAGAAGCAGCTGATCAAATGTAAAATTCACCTTTCTGTCTTCTTTAATGTAAACCCTGCCCTACTGAGCTTTACTTAACCTTTCTATAAATATGCAAATCTCATCCAGTAAAGCCCCTTTTTTTTCCAGAAGTCCTCCTCTTTTGTGGATCAGTTGGCATTAGCAAAACTGTATCTTGGCAAAAGCTGGGTAAAGCAAAGACAAATCCTTAAAAAATTAGCAACGAACAACCAGCATCTTCTCTCAGCATGCCAATAAATCCACCTTTTAAGAGAAAATGCATTAATGTACAATGAGAACTCAGGCTATCAACGGAATCTATAAGGCATAAATCATCCCTTTCTTCCCAGCCCCCCTTTCTCTCATGCAACCTGCTTACTAGTGTCACTTTTAGGAGGACCTGTTAACATAGCCAGTTTGGTCAGCGTCTCCTTAGAACATGCATATTGGCAAAGATTAGCATACAGTATGGATGCTGTGAAGCAGAAATGGAGCTGGGCAGATTTATAATGCTCCAAGAATCACCAATGCGGAGGGGAGGAGGAGAAGGAGAAGGAGGGGAAGGGGGAGGTGCAGGAGAAGGAGGAGGAGGAGGAGGAGGAGCAGGAGCAGGAGAAGGAGGAGGAAGAGGAAGAGGAGAGAGAAGGGGAGAGAAGGAGAAGGAGAGATTTCCTAGAAACCCAACTTCTGTAGCATAGAGATTTCCACCAGGACCATGAAGATGTATTGACTTTGCATCACTTCTGGTGGAATTTGAAAGGTTATGGACAGCTTAACCATTTCAGCTACTCCTAAAAATGGGAGATGAATGAGAAAGCAACACTTCTTCACCTCTGCTTCATTCCCCAATCATCAAAAACTATTAACTTCTTCTAGAGTTAATATCTCAACTTGTATAGCTTCCCTTCCCTTTCCAGATTTATTGTAGTTAAATGTTTTAGCAATCCATGTTCAGCTGATAGGTAAAATTAAATAGCTACAGATATATAAATCTACACAGTGGAGGATTCACATGAGATGTTAAACCCTAAAGCCAATGATCCAAACGCAACTGATCAACTCATATAACATTTAATGCCCAAACCAATAAACTTAACGATGCATTAACAGTTCACACAAGACATTCAGAGAATAGGCAATGTGTAAGAGCCAGTGGTATAGTGGTTAATAGACCCCATTCTAGTCCACCTTAAATTATATGGTGACTTCATGCTAATCATTGTTTCTCTATTCAACCTATCTCACTAGTGTCAACTAGCTTGTCAATGCAGGGAAATGTTGGAAGGGAAAATATTATGCACATCACCTTGAGTGAAAAAGCAAGGTCCAAATTTAATACATCTGTAAACAATTTACTCAACCCTATTTTGGTCCCATCTGTCATATTGTGCCATCCTATTGAGAGAAACTGACATAACTTTCTCAAGTCCTTCCTCTGAAATGTGCAGCATTTCTTCCTCAAGCCATGATATTTCCACATTTCCACATCTACCATATCATTGGTTGTTGGAACTAGAAACAAAATGAATTGCATGAACAAATAGGTGTGGAAGAATTAAAAATCTGGAATGGGGAATATCAAATCATAGTGGCACAGTGTTAAAATGTAATATTGCAGGCTAATTCTGCTAACTGCCAGCAGTTCGATCCTGACCAGCTCAAGGTTGACTCAGTCTTCCAACTTTCCAAGGTTGGTAAAATGAGGATCCAGATTGTTGGAGGCAATATGCTGATTCTGTAAACCACCCAGAAAGAACTGTAAAGCGCTATGGCGTGGTATATAAGTCTAAGTGCTATTGCAGGTATTAAATCAGAGCTACCAATGCCATTTTGAAGATCCAAGACCCTGCAACTGGGAAAATAAGACTCTATGTGTTGCCTACAAATCAAATACCTGGTCAAGGGTCCTAAGTTGTTTGACACAATTTAGGTCATTTCTTCTTTAAGCATGCATCAATCATATGCATTAGGGGAAAAATCTTTATGTAATTATACCCTACTGTCATTTGTAATTTTTTGGTCCTCTGGACTTCTTCCCCTGTTTTCTTAAGAACTACAGCTCTTTAGACAAAGAACCGGAAAGGTTTTTTGGGATGACTTATCTACAGTCAATAATGCCTTCAGTTTTGAATTTCTGGTCATTT
>BLBF01000059.1:6070883-6080958 GCA_015471245.1 Laticauda colubrina | reverse complement strand
GCAGTTCAGCTTCCTTCGGGTATTATCCCACGTCATTGTAGTGCTTTTAAATCCCACGTCCTTGTAGTGCTTTTTATATATATATATTTCTTAAGTTTTCGTGGGTACATGTATGGTATTCAGCTTTGTTCAGGTATTTTCCCATGTCATTATAGTTGTGCTTTTAAAGTTGTAGCAAAGTTTCAGCATATACATATATTATATGTCTATTACATTACTGAAAGGAAAGGAAAGAAGAAGGATGCAATTCAAGTAAAAAGCTCAGAAATCTTGAGAGTCTGAAAATACCTTAAAGCAAACCATGAATAAGGATTGGAGACAAAGCCCACAGTGATATCAGCAGGCATAAAGAATTCATGATATAAATCTAAATCCCTATTTGTATCGTCAGACAATCATCTAGGGTGGGGCTGAGTAAAAATGGGTAGATTAGTGACAGTAAAGAATACATGCCGCCTATCCTGGGGACAGACACTGTGTAACAACAAAGATCACACACTGGACTATGCAGGCATTCAGCAAAAATATCTATTATGTCTCATTCAATAAGCTGCTGTGAGCCCAGGAGATACGATGAATCAGCCGTTAATTAAATAACTAACAGGATGGAGCTGGGCTTAAAAATAGTCAGTTCCCTACTCGGACCTGCAGAGAAAAACATACTATGTGTGAGATGAGATAGGAGGTCACTTCATTTATTTTGTTATTTATAAATAATTTCAGGTTTTATGGTTACCCACTCATGCAAGACTCTGTCTAAAAAGGAGAAAAAGCAATATAAGAAGTACAGGTAGTTCTCAACTGGTCGCTTAGCAACCATTCAAAGCTAGGACAGACCCCGCCCCCCAAAAGAACTTCCCGTTCTGAAGTTCCAATGGCAGCCCTGCCCATGGTCACATTTTGGATGCATTCAACAACTGGCCTGCCTTTACAACCATTTGCTGTCCCCCTGCAGTCACTTGATTGTAATTAACAATCTTTTTCAGGAAATGTTTGCTTCCAGTTTCTGACAAAAGAGTTCAGACAACCATTTGTCTGAGTGGTGTAAGGTTTCCTGCCAAGTCAGGGGCTTGGACTAGAAGACCTCCAAGGTCCCTTCCAACTCTGTTATTCTGTTCTATTCTAAAAAAAAAAATCAGTTCAAAGTAAAAATTGGGTTTGTTTAATGATTGTGGCATTTGCTTAATGACTTAATGTATTCAACTTTATGACTACCATGTTCACTTGATAACTACAGCAAGAAAGTCATAAAATAAGGTTGGTCCCATGATGACTTGCTGTACGACCATCACAGTGTATGGTGATCATTGTCAATGATGGTCATAGGTCAAGGACCTACCTGTTAGGACAAGGTCAAGGACCTACTTCCATGCTCTTGTTAGTGTCGGACTCTGAGGGAGAGGAGAAACAGCTGACAGGGAGTGGAGGTCTGGCTCAGGAGGTTGTGGAGGAGGCTGGGGAAGGGCAGAGGCTGGCTGGGCAGCCGGAGGAAGAACCAGGCCCATCTCCTCTGCATCCCAGGACACACAGGGAGGAACGGAGAAGGAAACAACTTGGCTTACGAGAGAAGAAGTGGCCATGATCCCCCTCATAGGTTGCGGTTGGGGAGAATAGTATGTAAGAGAGAAGGTTAAAACACAGCATTACCAGAAGCAAAGTGTGTTTATTTTGGGCTCAAGTTATCTTGGTTGGCGTCCTTCCAACAGACTGTGCCTTGTTATCTCCTTGCAGTTGGTAATTACTTATCCTAGTCTGTTGTGGAATTTCCTTCATTGCAGTTTGTTTTGGTTTTTTTATATCACCTTTATCTGCTCATTAAGTTCAGATTGTATTGCTTTCTTTTGAAGACTATTTTTGAGTAAGTTTTATCTCCAACTGAGAATTATTGAACAGTGAGGCCAATTTGGAGGCATTAAAGGACATTTATTTACGTTTTGGATTTTGTTACGTTTGTGTTACACTCCTGGTCATCACTCTACCTATAAAACAAAAGGCCATACTGGGATGGGTGGAGTACAGTTATAATTTCACCTCACTCCCCTTTGTTGAAGGGTGCCTTGCTTCGAAGTCCAGGACTTGCACAAGTCAGTTTCCTTTTTAAGGTAGACTGAACTGGAGCCGAGAAGTTTTGGGGAAGGGGGTGATGGTGATGAATATAGGATGTCTTCAACCTACGATCACAACTGAACCCAAAATTTCTGTTGCTGAACGAGACTTTTAAGTGAGCTTTCATTTCACGACCTTTCTTGCCACCGCTGTTAAGTGAATCATTGTAGTTTTTAACTTAGTCAGCCAGTTGTTAAGGGAATCTGGCTTCCCTATTGATGGTGCTTGTCAGAAGGTTGCAAAAGGGGGGAAATCACATGATCCCAGGGACATAGCAACCATCATAAATGTGAGTCAGTTGTCAAGCAGCCGAAGGTAAATCACGTAACCAGAGGGAAAAGCTGCAGTTGATTTCAATGTGCTTGTTGATGGCTGGCATCAAGGATCCCACAGTTCAATCCAATAATATTCTCTTTTATCTTTGGTGCCTCTCCATCCTGCTTCCCAAGGATCAGAGAAATAGCTTCAGTGCAGGCTGATATTAGCAATGGTGCTCTCTTCCATTGAAATATTCGATTCAATTCAATTCAATTCTGTTCTGGTGCTGTGACATATCAGCCGCCAGCCCTTCCAGCAACTAAATCAGACGAGGAAATGGCATGGAAGTCACATCAAGGCAGCCTGAGAGGTCCGAGGGGAAAGAGGGAATGGAGCTGGCAGATAGAGATAGAGACAGAGTCAGGGGTGGGATTCTACCAGTTTGTGATATTCTCTAGAACTGGTTGGAGAACCGGTTGTTAGAAGAAATTACTGGACTATTCCTGTAAGGAAGGCAGGAAGGAAACATTCTGGTGTTGCTTACAGAAGCTGCCTCTCCGTTAACCCTTATTACCTTCTTGGCAAGACTAGACTTCCTGTGTCAGGAACGTCTCTGGAGTTTTTTTCCCCTCCTTTGCTGGTACTTTGCTTGTGTGGAGTGACCATTCAAAGCTACAATGGCACTGAAAAAAATGACTTATGACAATTTTTCACATTTACGCCTGTTGCAGCACCCCCACAGTCATGAGAGGCCAAGCCCTAACTAAACGCCTTCGAAGGGGCACGGAATGCTGTTACCTTCTCACCAAAGTGGTTCCTGTTTTTCTACTTGCATTTTTACATGCTTTCGAACAGCTAGGTTGGCAGAAGCTGGGACAAGGAACAGGAGCTCACTCCGTTACATGACGCTATGATTTGAACTGCTGAAATGCCGACCCTTTCAGCTAAGTGTCTTAGCCACTGTGTCCCTCTAAAATATGTCTTAATTTTTTTTTAAAAAAAGTGGATTGGATAAGTGATGTAACAGCAGAAAGCTAATGTATTATTCCACACTAATGAGGAAGCAAAATCATAATCCTTCAGGGATAGAAAAGAAGGCAATAGTAAGTTATGGACTTTTCTACTGTTATATTATCCCGTTGCAACCCATTATTGAATCATTAGCAGGCAAGGTAATATTTCTGCTGCTGATATTTGGGTTAATAAACCTGCTTAGCTAAATGAAAAAATATGGGTGAGAGGGTCCTTTGAACGGGATTGTCCGTGTAAAACTGGCAGCTTGTTTGGATAATAAAATTCAAATGGTAAGCTTTATTTCCCACCTGCCCCCCGGTGCTCAGAACATCATTTCTTCTAAATGAGATCTCCTCCGCACATCTGCAATTTCTGACTTCAGATGTCTGTAACTCGTGAACACATTTGCTTGTGCTGTGATGTGGAATTTTCCAAGTCAGAAGACAAAAAGAAAAAAAGAAAGAAATAAAACCCAACCTCTAGAGATTCCAGATTTCTATTCATCAGGAAGCTGAATTTCTCTCTGTCTGTAGTTATTTGTACTGGGTTTTGCTACTTAGCTCCTTTTCATTTCTGTAGTGTGTGATAGGCATCTGTGAAAGCCCCCTGAGAAATGGGGCTGATTTAAAAAAAAAAAAATCAAAATGTTTTGCCAACTTGGAAATCACTTCCTCTGGGTTTACTCTGCAATTTCCTAGGCTGCACGATTCGATGACAATATAGAAATACTATACCAGGTCTGCTGACATCTATAGACTCTTAGATGACAGGAAACCAACAGATAAATTTAACTAACTGGGAACAGTCAGGTTGTTACAGTAGCATCCCTCTACAAAATAATTGACATGAATAAGCCAAACTCAACCTGAAATTGTCATTTTTAGAAGCTCATCATCCAGCTCTTAAGGGCTGGAAGGCCAGTGGTTGTACTACCCTTAGATTCCCCCATGCTAAAATGTCTCCTGATTATGTTATGTGAAGGATTTGACTGTCCTACAGACTTTCTCAGTGGCTTACTGACCACCTTCAATGCTCAGGTCCTTGGGGATTTTGCCATCCAATGCAGATTGCCATAAAAATTTTTGTAATAGAGGCCAACCTCAAATCATTTGTTATGATGATAAATGATCATTTAGCCATCCACCTCACACATAGGAGAATCCGGGAGGCTTACAACATTATAAAAATCGACCACATGGTAAAAACCCATGACAAAATCCACTCCATCCTCCATGGTAGCAACCACACAATGAAACCAGCCACTTTGATCTGTTCCATCTCCATTCATGGTCCCCAGGTTCACTGACAAAAACAGTGTCAGAGTTCCAGAACTCAACTCCAACCAATAACTCCGAACCAGACATATTCTCAAAGATTATTTTTATTAGAGCAGTAAACTGGCACATCTGGGAAATCCCGAATCTGAAAGTTTCGGGTTTCCCTGAAATAAGTAAAATATTACAAATCCACCCCCTGCACCCTTCATTGCATCACATGCCCCTATCACCATCCGTCCCAAGTTGAGATGTCCCCTCAACCACTCCTTAGCCAGGTGCAGAAATAACATGAGCTTGACTTAAAAGAAGAATGATATTATGTCTAACCACATACGCTCCAAGAAAGTCCTCCCCTGACATTTTTCCAGGCTCAAGAATGTGGCAGCATGGAAGCATCTAGTGCTAATATGGCTGCCAAAGCTGACACCCAGCTTTCAGAAGTGGTGGGGGCCAACCGTACTTTGAGGGGCTTGATATTCCATAAAGAAGGAGCCACCACCAGGAAGGTCCTGTTTCATGCTCCCACCAGATATACCACCCTAGTTGATGGAGTCATACCTTCCCATCCTGATAGGCCATGTGGATATAATGGAGGAGAGATGGTCCTTCAAGTAACCTGGCCTCAGGCCACATAGGACTTTCAAGGTGATAAACAGCACCTTGAATCGTAATTTCACAACTCCTATTCTCAAGAAGTGGAATTTATTTTATTTTATTTAATTCAGTTTGTCAAGCATGTATGAGAAAAACAAGTATCAGTATGAAAATAACATATAAATATATCAGTATAAACAGGTGTAAGTATATACATAATAAATGAGTTCAAATAAATGGGAACAGTAGGCACATTGATACGCTTATGCATGCCCCCTTACATACCTCTTAGGAATGGAGTGAGGTCCACGGTAGACAGTTTAAGGTTCAAGTGTCTGAGCGTTTGAGGATATAACAACAGAGTCAGGTAGTGAGTTCCAGGTATTGACCACTCTGTTGCTGAAATCATATTTTCTTCAATTGAGTTTGGAGTGGTTTACTTTGAGTTTGTATCTATTGTTTGCCCATGTGTAATAAGGATTGAAGCTGAAGTAGTCATTGACAAGTAGGATGCTGTAACAGACAATCTTGTGTACTAAGTTTAGGTCAGACCATAGGCAGAATAGTTCTAAGTTGTCTAGGTCCAAAATTTCAAGCCTTTTCTTTTCTTCTAAATTCTTTTCTTTTAAGAATTATTTTCATCCTGGGGCCACTATGTGATTGTGGCATGATGGATACATGGCAGATCTCAACAGAGCATGGAAATGTGCCAGAGACCAGCCCTTGTGTTATTTCTGCATTGGGAAGTTAGGACAAACATTTTGCATGTGAGCAATAAGGGGGAAATTTGGCTTACCCAATCTTTCTCTCATTCCCTACGAGAGATGTAAGGTTCTTTTATATTCAGGTAACTTAATGCCTCCTCTGCAGACACCAAGATTAGATTTTGTTCTTACTGGTATAGGACATTGACTTTGAGAATATCAAAAGCAGCGCTAAGCCTGTGGTGCCTCTTCATCCTAAACAAAAAGGACAAAGATTGAGTGAAGTATGACAGAAAAGAAAGATATTTTCTTTCGACAAGGTGAGGGAATTAGCTCCCTTAATAAACAGGGCAGCCAAGGAGAATATGTAATAAGACACTTTTATGTACCTCCTTGAAATGAGTGAGGGGACTCCTGGGGAATGCACAAGACATTTTGAGGATGGAGAGATGGAGAGAAGCTGCAGAGAGAGAGGAAAAAAATAAAAGTCTGCAGCAGCAAAGAAAAATAATGTTTGTTAACTTTCTAAATTACTTTTAAGAAGATCCAAAGCAAATGGCCAGCCATCACAAGTGTTATGGCCAAAGCAGGGTTTACATTGTGATAAGGGGAAGGAGAGAAGAAGATAAGCTAACCCTTCCTCTTTTGAATTCTTTGGATCTAGTCTCCTTTCCTGTAGCTTTTTACCAAGACCATCCAAGAGGGCATCCTAAAAATTAAAGGGTTGATGCCAACAAGCAAGACTTTCACAGCTCCAACCAACTTTTAGTTGACCACAGAAAGATTAACAGAATCACAGAGTTGGAAGGGGCCTTGGAGGTCTCCTTGTCCAACCTTCTGCTCAAGCAGGAGACTCTATGCCATTTCAGACAAATGGTTGTCAATAACTTCTTTAAAATCTCCAATGAAGGAGAGCCCACAATGTTTTATGACATTTATGAGAATCAGATGGTCATGGAAACTGGAAAAAGTGAATGTTAAGTTTCCTGTGTTATGTTTTCTGTGCCATAAGTATGCTTTCATCCAGGTGTCAACCCTGAAGTGAGCCTGGATGAAGCCATCTTGAAGGGTCAAGGGTTGTCAAGGGAGGGGGGAAATAATTAGATGGGGTTTTGTAGCCAAAACAATAAAGATTTTCTGTGGGAACCTAGGACATTTGCACTGGTAGCTGGCCAGAAGAGGATCCAGTAACCAAGCAACTGGCCAGCACATGGATTGGACAATGTGACCAGTGATTTGGGAGAAAAGGGAAACTTTTACTTGTAACTGGGTAAAAGCCATGGGAAATTTTAGAGTTGGCTTTCACCAATTGTGCCAATATGATGTATCCAATAAACCACTCTTTGAGGAACTTGCCTGTCTCAGAGTTTTGCCTTCTATGTGTGCATTACTTGGAAGGCTGACACCGGGTTTTGAACCAAGCTTACTCCTTGAAGTATGACTTCTTATTACACATGGGTTCACAGAGGCTTCCTTCCAAGAAGTTCTTGAATTGAATGGCAAAGCATGAAGTTACAGAGCTACCAGTCCAGTCCCTGGGGAATGCCATAGGTCATGCCTGGCATACGTTTGCTTCAGAGACAACAGTCTCATGTTCTGTTTTAGAAAGAGACTCCTTGGAGTTCTAGTTCCAGAAAAAGAAATTTCCTAAGAGCACTGGAACTCAGGGGAAGCTAAGTCTTGAAATAGAATGTGTAATTATCACTTGTGAGACTCACTCAGATCTTGTCAAAATGCTCTTGAACAGAGGCTTTTGAAGAATGATTCCTCATGCAGACTCTAATATAAAATGGAGTCCCAATCTGACTGTGAAATGATAATCTTCCTCAATTAGTTTTCTCTGTTCTTTTCCCTCCCTTCTTCCTAACTTTCCTGCCTTCACCCCAGGGTGGAATTCAATTTTTTTAACAACTAGTTCTATGGGCATGGCTTAGTTGGTGGACATGGCTTGGTGGTCATGTGCCTGGCTGGGTGTGGCCAACTCAACATCGCTTACATCGAGGCACGCATCTCCTTGCCCGGCCTCTCGTGACTGTGGGTATGCTGCAATAGTCATAAGTGTGAAAAATGGTCATAAGTCACTTTTTTCAGTGCCATTGTAACTTTGAATGGTCACTCCACACAAGCAAAGTACCAGCAAAGGAGGGAAAAAAACTCCAGAGAAGTTCCTGAGACAGGAAGTCTAGTCTTGCCAAGAAGGTAATAAGGGTTAACGGAGAGGCAGTTTCTGTAGGCAACACCAGAATGTTTCCTTCCTGTCTTCCTTACAGGATTAGGCCAATAATTTTTTCTAACAACCAGTTCTCTGAACTGCTCAGAGCGTTAACAACCAGTACTAGTGAATAGGTGTAAACCTGTAGAATCCCACCCCTGCTTCACCCCTTGACTTCTCCATCAAAAAGCAATCTTGTAGGCCATATTTCTTGAAGGGAGATCAAAAATCCATTTCCGTCCAACCTTCTCTTCTCCTTCTTAGGGATTTATGAAAACCCTTGAGCATATTGCTGGCTCAATGAATTTTTTTTTTCACTTGCCTTCAGAAACTTCTCAAAAGTTCTGCCTGGAAATAAGCTTTGGATTTTATTTCAGCTGGGAGGAGCACCAAAGACTGAGATAAGCAGGAATTAACACCAGGCAAACAATCAAGCAGAAAACAATATCCTAACTGAGGAACTACTACTGGGGTGGGGGGGGAAGCACCCTTCCTCAAAACAAACAGGACAAAGTACTGTTTTTAAACAAGGAACAAACCCCGCATTCCCTCACACTGATTCCCTCGTTGAGTAATGAAATGTCTGCAAGCAAACAATCAAGCTCAGAGAACAGCTACATTGGTGCCAATTTAATCTTGCTTAGATTTTTTTTTGTATATTCATGTCTGGGTGTTGCATCAAGGTGATTTTTATTGTGCTAATTCATAAAAAACAACAATCAGTGACTGAATTAATTGGGTGATGTGAATACAGCCTGTGTATGGTATGTGTGTGCTTTTACACAATAAACAAGCGATTATGGCCTGAGATTGCAAAACAGGCTGTATAGCTTTGTGTTTCAATTGTGAGTCTTCCAGAGAGACCGGCAGAGAGCTTTAAAAAAAATGAAGAGAAGAATTTGCAAGCTTGCACCCCACATTTTATAGGCTAATAAGGTACAATCCACTCCAAAAATATCCTCAAAAAAGGTCAAAAAAGTCAAGAAGATAGCGGCAACAGGGGACTGAAGCACCATGCATTTTTACATGAACCCCTGAAATGTTTTTTTTTCTCATTTTCCTCCTTATTCCAAGCCCCCTATTTGATCTACACATTCAACACTGCACCGGACATGCTTAATGTCTTTTTTTCCCTCTTAAAAATATGAGCTGCTGATGTTCCTATAAAGATCTCTGATGACTGACAGCCTAATGGTCCTTTATTTTTTCTTTCCTCATGCAGCTGCAGCTTGAAAAATGAAATAAATTTAGCTCCTTAAGCATCCCTGCTGCTCTGTTACATATCATGTCTCTTTCACCAGCCATGAGCTGTAGGGTACAAGACAAAGGCTGCAATTCAAACCAGTTAGTAACTCTCAATGAAAATAAAAGTGGGGCATTCAAACGGAATCTATCTTACTTATCTACTTTCCCTGGTTTGGGTTGGATTTAGGTTCAACACCGATCCTGTATCTTGGGGAGGGGGATGTCAAACTCAATTTCATGGAGGGCCGCATTAGGGTTGTGTTTGACCTTGGGGGGCTGGGATGGGCATGGCCAGCTCGTCACTCGGGTCCAGGGTGCCTGTGTCTGCCCAAGTACTCTGCCAGAGAAATTGGGCTCCTGAGCTCTTTTTTCAAATGCAACAGCCTCCTGCATCCCTCTATCAATGAAAATGGAGCTCAGGAGAGCCACACATGGTCCTCCCAATCTCCGTTTTCACTGGCAGAGGCACCGTGGGCCGGTCTTTTGCTGTTTCCAGGGCAACCCTGCGAGCCAGATCTAAGCACCCAAGACCTTGAGTTTGATACCCCTTTTGTAGCTGATCTGCACTTGAGAGATAAAATTGCTATACAGATAGTCTTCAGTTTACAGACATTCGTTTAGAATAGAATAGAATAGAATAGAATAGAATAGAATAGAATAGAATA
>BLBF01000059.1:6043686-6055709 GCA_015471245.1 Laticauda colubrina | reverse complement strand
AGTTCTAGTCCCATCTTAGGCATGAAAGCTGGCTGGGAGACTTTGGGCCAATCAGCAAGAGCCAGTGAGTTCTAATCCCGCCTTAGGGATGAAAGCTGACTAGGTGACTTTGGGTCGATTACCAGGAGACAGTGAGTTCTAGTCCCACCTTTGGCATGATTGCTAGCTGGGTGACTCACCCACTTTCAGCCCAACCTCCCTCAGAGGATGATTGTCTTGGAAAAAAATAGGAAGAGGAAGGTTCATCAGATACGTTTCCCACTTTTAATTGTTTATTTTTAAAAAAATCAGGTTTATGTAGATATAAAGAATAAATAAATAAATAAAAAATAGGCTTTGATCAATGATCATTGGTTTGATTCACAGTTATAGCCCTGCCTCAGAAAATGCTTATAAGCTTCTTATTTTGCCAGCCAATATTTATTCCCCTCTTTAAAAGAGGATATGCACTCTGTCAATCCTTTTCTCAAGGACAATGAGAAAATTGTACAAATTGACAAAAGTCTATAGGAAAATTGACAAAAGTCTATAGCTAAGTTATATTTTGTATCAACATGCTTACTTGCCTGTCTGTCTCTGTTGATGTATTAGCAAGACTGGAGATGGGAGAGATTTCCTGTGAATTATTCTATTCCAAAACAGTAATACTTTAGGTTCTTTCCATATTCAAGGTTTCCTGTCACAACTTTGGATTGCAGTTGTCAGGCCTTTAACCTAGGTTTGTGTTGTTCCTTCTCACTTCTCCTATAAAGATATTTGATTGACAGTTTTGGAAAATGAATACCTTGCAATACTAAGAAAACACTGTCAAAATTCAGGGACAATCCACTCACTTGGGGTTAAAGTTCTATTTTTCCCCTCAGTCTAAATCAGGAAGAAAACCTGTTATAAGTTAAGGACTATCTACCTCACTTTTTTATTAAATTAAAGTTAAACTTATTAACTAACTACAAAAAAAGAAACCCAAAGAAAAATAGACCAATTTTTAAAAGAAGGCAAAAAAGAAACAAAAACAAAAACAAAATCCCACAGACACAAAATAAACATTTCAATAAACAGAAGTCATAATTCATTACCATCACCCATACAGCAGCTAATTTCTATTCCCCAATTCTGCTGATCACAGAATAGTTCATTTGTTTGTCTATCCAACGCTGAACAATAATTGTGCGAGAGCATTAAGATTCCTTTTGTGTGATTCTTTTCTATCCATAGCACACGGGGACATTGGTAAAAGCATCTACGCACATACAAACAGACACACAAAAGCATGTTGATGCAATCATTTGCATGAGCAAAATAAAACTGTTGAACCATTGCTTAAGCTTCTCTTAAATCAGGACTAAAGCCTGGGGTAAGTTACTTTAATTCATCCCAACATTAATTTTGGCATTCCCTTAATTAACTTGAAAAATCTCGATTTCTGTGGAAGTCTGAGTGAATTCATGGGATAAGAAAGAAACAAAGTGTGTGTCTCTGTGTGTATGTCTGTGTGTATGTATGTATGTATATATGTATGTTAATCCTGTACTAATTATCTCAGAAATATTATGTTGAAGCTAAAGTCAGTCAATCTTAAAGTACAATACAGGAGGTCTCTCATGCCCTTGTTGGAGTCTGATTCTGAGGGAGAGATTGGGCAGCTGACAGGAAGTGGGAGTGTGGCTCCGGTGGCTGTGGAAGAAAGAAGGGAAGGGCACCGTCCAGCTGGGCACTCAGAGGAAGACCCAGGGCCACCCCCTCTTCATCCTGAGGCATGCAGGGAGGAACGGAGAAGGGAGCAACGTGGCTTGTGGGAGAGAAAAAGGCCCTGATCCCTTTCATTAGTTGCAGCTTGGAGAATAGGATAAAAGAAGGGCGTTTACACACAACACTTTGCTGGAAGCAAGCGTGCATTATCTTTGTTGAGGCTTATCTGGGTTTTGGTATCCTCCCAATGGTGTGTGCTTCCTTATCATTTGGAAGTCTGCAATTTATTTTCCTGGCCTGTCATGTTAATAACTTCAGCGTGGTTTGTGCTGGGTTTTTTTTTTAATTATTTCTAATTTATCTGTACTTTGGGTTCAGACTGCATTTCTTACCTTTGTAGACTGTTTTTGGAAGAGTTTGATCTCCAGCCAAGGATAACTGGACATTGGGGGGCAAGTTGGAGGTATTAAAGGGACTTTACCTATTTTTGTGCTTCTGTTGCTTTTGTGCCACATCCTGGGTCATCACAAAGTCCATTACTTACAGGCACAATTGAACCCAAAATTTCTGAAGCTAAGCGAGACATTGAAATGAGTTTTGCCCCATTTTATGACCTTTCTTGCCACAGTTGTTAAGCAAATCATGACAGTTGTTAAATTAGTAATCCAGTTGTTAAGTGAATCTGGCTTCCCCATTGATTTTGCTTGTCAGAAGTTCAGAAAAGGGGATTACATGACCCTGGGACACTGCCATCATCGTAAATATGAGTCAGTGGCCCAGCAGTTGAATGATCACATGACCATGGGGATTCTGCAATGGACGTAAGGATGAAAAATGGTCAAAAGTCACTCTTTTCAGTGCTGTTGTAACTCAATGGTCACTAAATGAAGTATGGTAAGTCAAGGACTGATTCATGGAATTTAATTTGGGCAACATTTATTTTTCCTACTGATCTCAGTTCCACCTATATCTGACCTGAATGTTATGATGAAGTTGGGATTCAGCTGAGAATATGATTTTTATTTTACTTTTTTCATAATGAATTGAAACATTCTGGGGCAAGTCATTGATTGAATGATAACATTTCTCATTTCTTAACCAGAACTGGACAGAGAATCCAATGTTCTAGACCATCGAACGGGTTTACACACTTTGCTTTCTGAAAAATTACGTGTATTCACCAAACATTTAGTGAAGAGTAAAACCTGGTGATGATGAGTTGAGTGGCTTCACTCAAGCCGAGTTGCTTCCATTTATGGTGCCACATCGATCTTTCAGGAAAAGTTGGGGCAACACTCAGCTGACATGCTGTCCTTCAGCCATAGATAATTTATAGCCTGTTGAGGAAAAGTGGCTAACTGATGAAGCCATCTGCCCACAGAAGCAGGAGAGCTGATTGATTTACTCCCAATTCTCATACTTAGACTTTGCCTCCTCAACAGGTCACAAAGTCGTAACTATCTCATTCATCAGTCAACAGTCATGAAATCTGCAGGCCATAAGATGGCTTCAGTTTTCCTCCTTTTGTTGTGGTTGCAAGCTTGCTATTCCCATGTATAAAGAAATAAATACTGTAGATATGTATGTGTTCATTTGGATAGGAGAATGGAATAGAATAGAATAGAATAGAATAGAATAGAATAGAGGAGAGCAGAGCAGAGCAGAGCAGAGCAGAGCAGAGCAGAGCAGAGCAGAACAGAACAGAACAGAACAGAACAGAACAGAACAGAACAGAATAGAATAGAATAGAATAGAATTCTTTATTGGCCAAGTGTGATTGGACAAACAAGGAATTTGTCTTCAGTGCATAAGCTCACATTGTGCATAACAGCTGTAAGTGATAAATCACAATCATAGTCATCATAAAAATACATTCATCATAAACCATAAGATCAACACAGTGATAGTCCTTGGATACTAAATGAGCAATCAACAGAAATCATACTAGGAAACTAAATAAAGCAATATAAATCATAAAGAAACAAAGTTATTGTCATAAGTAGAAAAGGAGATAGGTAACAGGAAAGATGAGAAGAAGATGAGAAGAATAGTAATATAGTCTTATTAAATATTTTGATGGTGTTGTAGGAAATACTGGTTTAGCAGAGTGATGGCATGGGGGGGGGAACTGTCCTTGTGTCTACTTGTTCTGGTGTGCGGTGGCTTATAGTGTCCTTTTGAGGGTAGAAGTTGAAACAATTTATGTCCAGGTTGTGAGGGGTGTGTAGATATTTCACAACCCTCTTTTTGACTCGTGTAGTATACGGATCTGCAATGGAAGGCAAATAGGTAGCAATTGTTTTTTCTGCAGTCTTAATTATACTTTGAAGTTTCTGTTTGCCTTGATTGGTTGCAGTGCCAAACCAGACAGTTATAGAGGGGCAGATGACAAACTCAATAATTCCTCTGCAGAACTATATCAGCAGCTCCTTGGGCAGTTTGAGCTTTCTGAGTCAGTGGTGAGTTGCTTTTTTTATAACTGTTTTGATTTTAGGTGTCCATTTTAAATCTTGATATATATTTGAGTATCCTGCCTTTATCATTTTTACAAATAATTATCAAGGCTACCAGGATGATGGGCATCACTGGGTATGTTCCAAGCAAAGGCTTGACTTCTTCATTTGGGTAGTTGCATCTGGATTCCTGAATTGAATTATAGTGGATACTCCCAAATTTGGGTTTTTTGAGGCTGGAACAATGCTTTCTGATCTGGCTTCCTGTTTTTTATTGTGGTTTCCTAGCTCCTTACAGAAAGCTAGCTAGCACAGTACAGCTTTTCCGACATATATTCCATTTTTTTAAAAATCCACATGGAATATTATGCCACAGGAGAGGGGGCAGAAAAAAAGTACACTTGCTAGCATCTCAGAGAGAGAAGGAAAGGGAAAGGAATAAATTTGTTAGCCTGAATTGCCACTTGCATGCCTAACCTAGATTTCTGCCCAAGCTCTCTTTGCATAAGAAGTTGTAAATTAGCATCCTGAATGGACAAACTTTGCTATCAATGAGAAGTTTGCAGCCCTTGGGCTGCACATTAATTGAATGTCTTTGTGTGTAAGCTCACTTATTAATATGCTTCTCCTTTAATCACCTACTCTTCAGACATCAAGATAATCTATAAATCTCCTCAAATATGAAATAATGAAGTGGAATGGTTCAATTTATTACTATATAATAAGTCAGGATAATATAGAAGTAAGCAGGGCGGTTCTGCAGCTGCCTTCATGCTGGGACCTGTCACTTCTCATTACCCATAGCAATGGAGGAGACAAAAGGGCAGGAGAGCCTCCCTCTGGGACATTATTTCATGCTGGAAGGCAATCCAACACTTCTCCGATTTGGATTCGTTCAGATGAGATGTTATTGGAAGTATATGCCTGTTTTATTTTTCCCTGCAATGCTTGCTTCATTTACAGGTATTCGAGCAAAACAAAACAAGAGGAAAATCACAAACACTTCCACCAAGCAGCTTATCATCTGTCCCAAACAGATAGTCCACCAAGAAGTTTTCTGTACTTCAACTCAGAACAAAGCCCTGTTCTCTAGCCGGAGACATTTCCTATTAAATCTTCAGCTCTAAGGTTCACAGTTAGCAATGAGAGCAACCCGGCTCCTACTTTTTCTTCTTACTGAAAGGGATAATGATAATGATAACCACCCAATAGGCAGCTGGACCTATTTCCTATCCTGCAAATAGACAACACTAAATTTCATTCTATGGTTTTGTGTGTGTGCGTGCTACACCCCTAATAGGTGGATTAGGAGACTGGATGCTAAATCAAACATTGCAATGTCCTACCTGTCAAGGAATACTTCAGCTTCAACCGTAACAACACAAGAGCAAACAATAGATACAAACTCAAGGTTAACCGCACCAAACTTGATTGCAGGAAATACGACTTCAGCAACAGAGTGGTCAATGTCTGGAAGACTATACCTGACTCTGTGGTTTCTTCTTCAAACCCCAAAAACTTTAACCTAAAGCCCTTGTCACACTGCACCAACAGATGCAAAGAGGATGTAAAATGGACAAAAAACCTTGCCATCTGTTGGTTAAGGCGATGTACTCACTGCCTCCATTTTGCTTCCTCTCTATCCGTCCAGCATCCATTTATTGACATTTCATCCGCTCCAAAAGTTTTGGGCTGCCTAAAACTTTTGCGTGGAAAATGTATCCAATTCGTCCGTTCTGCATCCGCTATGCATCCGTTACGCATCCACTATATCCGCTAGGCATCTGCTGCGCATACGCGCAACTCGCAACTGTCCGGACGCAGGGAGGGAGCGGAACGGACGCGGAACGGATGCAGAATGGATGCAGAACAGATGCAGCATGGAAACAAAGCATTTAAAACGGAAAAAACATCCGCAGAGGGGACCTATCTCGGATATTAAGGATGTCTACAAGATGCCTAGAGGATGCCTAGAGGATGACTAGAGGATGACTAGAGGATGCAAAGGGACACCTATACTGCCTATAAAAAGGGGGAGCAACTCGTCTGCATCTCTCTTTCAGACCAACAGCCCAGCTGTGCAGACCTCTGCAGCCTTCATCTGACTCTTCCTCTTCCACAGCTTCCAGTCATGTCCACCGTGGATTGCAACAAAATCCATTTGGCAGCCAACATCCTTCTGCAACACTGCAAAACCATCTACAGTCTCTGTGAACTCCACTACGGGAAGAAAAGGAGGCACCCAAAAAAAGTCTGGGTCCAAAGATGGTTCGCCGGAAGAGCACAGTATGTACTTTACGACAAGCTGATGGTGGAGCTCAGGAGCGAAGACACTCGGGCACTCCAGAACTTCATGAGGATGCCTCCAGCCATGTTTGACGAAGTTGTGCAGCACCTGACACCCAGGTTGACCAAGACAAACACCAACTTCCCACCCAGCCTGGAACCTGGGCTCAAGGTGACACTCACTCTGCGCCACCTGGCCTCAGGGACCACCTACAGGAGCATGCAGTATGGCTGGAGGGTGCCACCCAGCACCATCAGCTTTGTTGTCAGAGAAGTGGTGCAGGCCATCTTCGAAGAATACAAGGAGGAGCTCCTCCAGTGCCCCTCCACTGAAGAAGGATGGAAGAAAGTTGCAGAGCAGTGGTATCAGAAGTGGAACTTACCCCACACCGTTGGAGCCATAGATGGCAAGCACGTGGCCTGCAAAGCGCCAGCCAACTCGGGGTCCACTTATTTCAACTCCAAGGGCTTCTTCAGCATCGTCCTCTTCGCCATGGTCGATGCTGACTACAAGTTCATGTACATCGATGCTTCAGGCAACGGGTCAGCTTCAGATACCCAGGTATACAACGCCAGTGACCCCAAGGAAGGGCTGGAATGCAACCTCATTGTGGGCTTCCCAGATCCAGACCCACTGCCCAACGACATGCAAGATGTGCCCTACTTCATCATGGGGGATGATGCCTTCTCCCTCAGAACCTACCTCATGAAGCCCTACACCTCCAGACTCCTCACCCGTGAAGAGAGGATCTTCAACTACAGGCTCTCCAGGGCAAGGCGGGTGGTGGAGAACGCCTTTGGCATCCTGGCCAACAGGTTCCAGGTACTTCTCACCACCATGTAGCATTGCCCAGACACCGTGAGGAGGATCGTGGAAGCTTGCTGCATCCTGCACAGTCTCATGTGTACCCGCTACCTAGTCTTGCAGAACAGGCTCGTGGACCTCCAACAAGGCAATGGGGACATGGAGCCTGGGGAAAGGAGGCAAGGGCAAAACCTGATCGACACTGAGGATGTGCAAGGCCCCAACAGAGCCTCACGTGAAGGGAAGAAGCAGTGCAACCTCCTGAAACACTGGTGCAACTCCCCAGCTGGAGCAGTGGAGTGGCAAGACAGGATGATAGATGCTTAATGGATGCTTCCTTCCGCCTGTCTCATCACACTGATGAGATTGGGCCATGTATGTTGAATGGCCCTACAATGATCAGGGCATTTAATAAAGAGTTGTGTTTATGTTGACATGTGTGGATCAATGCTTACATTGTAATTGATAATGAAGGGCCATAGGGGTGGCACCTGGGAGGGTGGACCATACAGTCCCACTATGCTTGCACTGGAGGTTTATCTATCCCACAACTATTACCCATTCCATAGGTATCCCTTCCCATCCCACAGGTATCCCTTCCCATCCCACAGGTATCCCTTGCCATCCCACAGGTATCCCTTGCCATCCCACTGCTATCTTAACCCATCCCACAAGCATGCAAAGGCTAAACCATTTCTAAAAGTTTCCACCCAGACTTTATAGAAAAAAAATAATGAAGCAAGTGTGTGAAACAAAGATAAATTTTATTAATAACAAGCTGTAAAATAAACATGACCCAAGTCAAGTGTCCAAATAAAGTCCACAAATATCCAGGCAGCCAGTCTCTGGCACTCCTCTTGATCACTCGGAGGTGTGTGCCCAGTCTAAGGTGTTAGGGTGCAGGTGCTGTGGAGGTGGGTGCTGCTGCAGTGCTGGTCTGAGGTGTTGTTGGAGTACCTGGCCCTGAGAGGACAACAGGAGACAGTGTGTTGAGGAAGGTGGCGGATAGCTGGCTCAGCCCTGTGATGCTGAGAGGTCCTTCCTCCATGCCATGGGGTGTCAGCCCCAGTACTGATGAGAGATGTACTGAGGCCGGGATTGGCTGTGGGGTGGAGGAAGGAGTAGTGTAGTGGGGCTGTCTGGTCTGCAGCTGGGTGAGGACTGGTGTGGGTGGCATCATTGGCATGGCTGGCATCGCTGTCGTGGGTGGCATTATTGTCATGGTTGGCATCGGTGGCATCAGTGGAACCGGTGGCAACGGTGTTGCCCGATGACTCTGTGCCTGCACTTGGAAGGGCTGCTGTCTGTGCTGCTGGACCTCCGGGTAGCTGTAGCCCTGGTAGGTGAGGAGCTGTGGGAAGCCTTGGTATGGGAGGGACATCACCTGGGGTGAAGGAGCAGACCTGGACTGGGTGGGAGCAGATGCCTCTGGGTCTGGAGGGTTGTTAAGCAGCGTGGTGATCCTCTCCTTCACCACCTGGTACTGGGGATCCGCCATCTCCTTGAGGGTCTGGTTGACATAATTGAGGAAGGACTTGCGGTTGGAGGAGTCGGAGTCGATGGGGACCAGCTGAGAGAGGAGACCTATGCTGGTGTGGATGGTGTCCCTGATCTCCACCAGTACCTTGTGGCTCTGCCCCTCCTGCGGTCCGGCTCTCTGCCTTACTGTGGAGGCGGAGGTGTGGGTGGATGCGACTTCGGCAGCGGTGGACTCGATGTCTCCTTTCTCCCACCGCACCAGGGAGTCCTCCTCACTCTCCACCACACTTTCAACACCTGTCCGCGGGGTTGTCCTCCGTGGCATGCTCCACAGATACCTGCATGGAGACAGGGACTGACTCTTGGCTGGAGAGTCGGTGCTCCTCGGTGGCGGATCTCCCCCTCCAGGAAGCTGCACCTGGCCATGACATAGGTCTCTCTGTCCGTCAGCTTAACCCTGGCCTGGCCAGATATTTTGAGGTGCAGCTTCCCGTACCAGGTGTGCATGTGCTTCCACCAGCCAAGGAGCACATCCGATGTGTAGCCCAGACTCTCCGCCATCTCTCTCCAAGCAGCCTGCTTTCGCTTGGTGTCCCTGTACAGCCGGTGTCCCTTCTGCCACAGATAGTCGTTCTCTCTCAGCCACTCCAGCACCTCATCCTCGTGCGCTTCCTCAATGTAGTACTGCCTCCTCTCCTGTTGTTGCATACGCCTCTTCCTCCCTTTGACAGGACTAGATGGGCCCTCATCAGAGGGGCTTCCAGGTTGTAGGGGCTGCTCCTCCACACCAACAGCAGCAGCAGCAGCAGCAGCAGCATCAACATAATCACCAGCAGGATCATAATCAGCAGCAGCAGCAGCAGCAAGACCAGGATCAGCAGCAGCAGAGTAAGCACCCGCAGCAGGGTCAGCAAGACCAGGAGCACGAGCAGAACGAGCAGGACCAGCAGAACCAGCAGGACCAGGAGCAGCTTCAACAGAGTACACAGCAGAAGAAGCACCACCGCCAGGAGCAGCTCCAGCAGAAGCTCCAGCAACAAAAGAGCGAGCCCAAGCAGCAGAAGCCCCAGCAAAAGCAGAGTCAGGGACAGGGGGCGGGAGGGTGACCCTGTCCCTCTTGCCAGGGATGGCGGCAGGTTGCTGAGACTTTCGCTTCTTCCCCATGGTTGTGGGGTTGCTGGCTGGCAGGAAGGCTTGCAGGAAGGCTGGCAGGCACCAAGGCTGGCAGGAAGGCTGGCACCAAGGCTGACAGGAAGCCTGGCAGGAAGCCTGGCAGGAAGCCTGGCAGGAAGTCAGGCACCAAGGCTGGCAGACAGACTGGCTGGCAGGGAGGCTGGAAGGCAGGCTGGCAGCAAGGCTGGCAGGGAGGCTGGAAGGCAGGCTGGCAGCAAGGCTGGCAGGGAAGCTGGAAGGCAAGCTGCCAGCAAGGCTGGAAGGGAGGCTGGAAGGCAGGCTGCCAGCAAGGCTGGAAGGGAGGCTGGAAGGCAGGCTGCCAGCAAGGCTGGCAGGGAGGTTGCCCAGGAGGCTGGGAGGCAGGCTGGGAAGCAGGCTTGGAGGCAGGCTGGCAGCAAGGCTTGCAGGCAGACATGCAGGCAAGAACTCAAGGTATCCAGCAGCAGGTCTTTCCTCAGAATGCTGGCAACGTGCGAGCTGCTTCCCTTTATATCCGGGGGGCTTGTGCAATGCATCCCCCCGCATGCGCAATTAATGCCAGGCATCCGTTAGGCTTCCGTTGTGCATCCGCTAGGCTTCCGCTGTGCATCCGCTTCATCCGCTGTGCATCCGTTCTGCATCCGTTGTTTCCGTTCCACGTCCGCTTTGCTGAGACCCCACCGGAAACCCTGCAGTTGCACCATCCGCTTCCATCTGCTGGGCTTCCATTCCGCATCCGCTTTGCATCCGCCCTGCGTCTTCCCCGCGTCCGTGTTATCCGCTCCAATTTTGCAAATTTTCACCCCTTTTGAGCGCGGATACAACGGGTGTAACATTTTTCTCTTCCGTTGTGTCCTTTTTGCATCCGTTGGGCAGTGTGACACGGTCTTTAGACTATCTACTATTGACCTCAAACCTTTCCTTAAGAAGTCTGTAAGGGGCATGCATAAGTGCACCAACGTGCCTACCGTCTCTGTCCACTTGTTTCTTTTATTTTTCTTATATGTATCCATGTATTCATAACTATGTTTTTACTTATACCTATTATCTTGTAAGCAATTGACAAACTAAATAAAATAATAAATAAATAAAAACTTATAAAGACTGGTTGCTGGAACTGGGTATGTCTAGTCTGATAAAAAGAAGGACTCAGGGTGGCATGATAGCAGTGTTCCAATATCTCAGGGATTGCCACAAAGAAGAGGGAGTCAAGCACCTGAGAGCAGGGCAGGAAGCAATGGGTGGAAACTAATCAAGGAGAGAAGCAGCCTGGAATTAAGTTCCTGAAAGTTAGAACAATTAATCAGTGGAACAACTTGCCTCCAGAAGTTGTGAATGCTCCAACACTGGAAGTTTTTAAGAAGAGATTGAGATAACCATTTATCTGAAGTGGTGTAGGGTTTCCTACCTAAGCAGGGGGTAGGACTAGAAGACCTCCAAGGTCCCTTCCAACACTGTTATTCTATTCTAAATCAAAGGCAGTGAATGTTACTGCAGTAGACTTTCTGAAAACTCTCCACCTTGTTTTCAGGAAAGGAGAGGGGGGAGGAAAATGGCCATGAGACACTTCAACTCACAAAGCATCCATAATGAACATTTCCTTGTCTGTCTCTCCACAGCTGGAAGATCATCACCTCTCCAAGCTCTGATGGATAACTAATTCCAACTAAGAGCTCCCCAGCTCCCTCTCAAAAAAATTATCTCTTGTTGGCCAACTGCTCTGGGTTATTAACCTGGCAATCTCCCAGTGGTGTGACCATATATATTAATGGCAAGTAAATTACAATGGCTTTTATTCAGTCTGACTCTGGCCCATGAATTGTGCAAATTTACAGAGGGGCATTACTGAAGTCTAGAGGGAGATTAATCCTCTGCAAGCATTGGACAGTAGTTTATCTGGAGAAGAGGAGGGTGAAGGTACAGGTAGCCCACCTCACTCTCGGCATGACTACCACTTAGATGCTTGCAGATTCATTGAAGAAATTTGAAATGAACTTTGTAAAAGCGTGCCCTGGCCAAGAAAGCCAGTTGGGTCAGTCACTCTTTCATAACCCAACTCGCCTCACAGGGATGTTGTGAGGAGAATGAAAGTGTTTTGGATATGTTCACCAGCTTGAGTCCTTTGTAAAAAATAAGGAAGGGATGGAAAGGAGAGGAGA
>BLBF01000059.1:6024677-6042866 GCA_015471245.1 Laticauda colubrina | reverse complement strand
AAAAGAAAAGAAAAGAAAAGAAAAGAAAAGAAAAGAAAAGAAAAGAAAAGAAAAGAAAAGAAAAGAAAAGAAAAGAAAAGAAAATATGGAATGGAATAGAAAATAGAATAAAATAGAATAGAATAGAATTAAGAATAGAATGGAACGGAACGGAACAGAATAGAATAGAAGCTGGAAGGGACCTCAGAGGTCTTTTAGTCCAGCCCCCTTCTCAAGTAGGAGAACCTATATCATTTCAGAGAAGTGTCTGTCCAGTCTCTTCTTAAAAACCTCCAATGTGCACCCACAATTTCTGAAGGCAAGCCATCCCACTGGTTAATTGTCCTCACTGTTAGGAAGTTTCTCCTGGCTTTCAGGTTGCTTCTCTCTTTGTTCAGTTTCCAACCATTGTTACTTGTTCTTCTCTCTGGTACTTTGGAGAATAATTTGACTCCCTCTTCTTTGTGGCAGCCCCTCAAATACTGGAATACTGCTATCATTGTACCCCTAATTCTTCTTTTCTTTAGACTTTGCTCATCAAAAGTTTGCAGAAGGTGATCACATGTTCCCAGAACACCACAATGGTCATAAATATGAGAGTTGCCAAGCATCTGAATTTGGATCACATGATCATAGGGACACTGCAATGGTCAGGAGTGTGGAAAAAATGGTCAGGAGTCATTTTCATCAGTGACATTGTAACTTTGAACAGTCATTAAACAAATTGTTGTAAGTTGAGGACTACTTGTATATGTCAAGTGCCAGATTAATGTGTTCAAAGACCAGCACATTATAAAGGTTATTGCCAGAATATTTGCCTGAATGCTATTACTGTGAGCACCAGCCAGACTGCAGTTCTGTCTAATAAATGGTACACACCAATCTTCCATAATTCCCACTATTAAAAACAGCTTTAAAAGAAATCCACATTCATTTCACTGCAAGCACAGGACTCTCACTGACTATTTTAAAAAGCCTTCCCCCCCCCCCCCTTCAGTGTATTTGTTTGACTTCAAATCTTTTCATCCAAAATAAGAAGATTTAGAGAGTCCCAGATTTATTAAAGTCATGAACAGGGACACAACTGCTTCATTTGAACGTCTGTCTTCATTAGAGGTTGCCATGAAAGGGGGAAAATAAAGAAAATAGAAAATAAATATTCCATGTGTTGGCATTCAACATTCCTGACAAATCACTTGGGATAATAACCCCTGGATTTATAGATTTGTGATATTACAGCCTCCAAGTGAAGCAAAGTATTTATTTTTCTAACAATCTGCTGGAAGCTTTTGCAGTGATGTTTTTTGGTTAGGAGAATAAAACCTCAGGTTTTGTAAGGGTGTGAGTTCCAGGGAAAGATGTAGACTTGTCTTTCTCAAGATGTGAAGATGTGTGGATTTCAACTCCTAGAATTCCCTAGCCAACTATGATGGCTAAGGATTTCTGGGCATTGAAGTCCACACTTCTTCTAGTGCCCCAAGTTGAGAAACTCTGGTGCAGAAGATGGAGAATCTGGAAAAAAGGTCTGTCTACAAATAAACAGTTCTGAATCTCTGGGATGAAAATACAAAACTGGTGACTTCCAGATGTTTGAACCACAATTATGAGGACTGTGGTACACCTTTCCAAGAGAAAAGAATATGTTCCAGAAAACCTCAACTCCAACTAATAACTCTGAGACAGACATCTTCTCAAAGGCTCCTTTTATTAGAGTAGTAAACTGGCACATTTGGGAAATCACGAATCTGAAAGTTTCCCTTCAATAAGTAAAAAAAAACAATTACTACCCACCTGCCTTCAGTCGAGGACCTGTATACTGCACGAGTCAAAAAGAGGGCTGTGAAAATATTTATCTATTCTAGAAATCTATTCTATTCTCTAAAAAAAATTACAAATTCACCCCCTGCACCCCTCATTCCATCACATGTCCCAATCACCAGCTGTCCCATTTTGAGACGTCCTCTCAACCAAGTGCAGAAATAACATGACCTTGACTTAGAAGAAGAATGCTATTATGTCTAACCACATACACTCCAAGAAATTCCCCCGTCATTTTCCCAGGCTCAAGAATGTGACAGTGTTGAAGTGTCTGGTGTTAATATGGCTTCCAAAGCTGACATATGTCTACCTTGGTTAAGGGCACATTCTTCATTTTTGGATGCAAATAAAGAGAGTTGAAATTGATTTCCTGAAGTCCATGAAAACAGAGTTAATCATTACATGTTTATAAGGATTAAAAACAGAAGCAAATGATTGTGAGGTATTGAATCTAGATGACCTCTGCAGCAAAAGAGATGTGTTCCTACTGACAATGGCCAGATTTTTCCTGGTTAGACCCATTGATTAAACCTGTGCATTTAGATTAAACTGAGATGGCCCACTGCTTTTCTCTAGAATAAACCTACATAGATTGTGTTCAGCGCATCTTCTTATACCAGTCAAAGTCAGTGACCCATGCTTCCACCTAGTTCTCAACATGCTTCAGAGGATCATTAGAACATCCATCTCAATTGATGATCACTGACCCAAGATGTTCTCCGGGCAGAAGGGATCCAGCAAGATCAGGAGGGACATGTAAGTGAGTCTTCAAGGTTTAATGTCAAAGTGGCACCGAGTGATCAAAATGGATGGGGTCTTCTGCTCTGGATAATAAAATTTAACAATGTTAATTATAGACTGATGTCTGTATTGTTTTGGGGGTTTTTTGCCTTGTGTATCCGCCTATTAATTCTGAAGAGAGTTATTACAAGCCAGGCATGAGGAAAGCCATATATCACATTACAAAGTTGTTCGCTAACTATTGACTTAGCCAATGCATATGAAGGTCTGTTTTTCTCGTAATCTTTACTTCAGTTATTAAAATTCTTTATGGTATTGTTCTTTTCTCCCCCACTTAACCATAATTGCTGTTTTTTTTAAAACAAAAACAAAACTGAAATCCATAAGATGTATATACGATGGTAATCACTTGAATTTTTTCAATTAAAAGTACAGAAAAACAAACAGAATCTCAGAGACAAGTAAATCTATTTTCTCTATTGACTGCCGTATTGATTAAAATGAATGCCTGCATCAAGACCAGTGAACCATGAAAGGCAATCTGTCTTAAATAGGTAACAGATCGTTAGGAAGTCATTGTGCTGCAGCAGGAATAACTATGTAAATATACTAAGGCTACACTAAATCTTTGATGATAATATTTTCAGGATGAAAAGAGAGGGATAGTCAGGAACAACACGAACTATTTCCTCAATTTCTTTTTAATTCATAAAACAGCATGTCTGTGCCTGTCTCTCGCATCGGCAGTTTGGGTACCGAATTTTAAAGGAAGATCGTACTTCTTAAGAAATTAAGTATTTGTGAATTCAATTTAAATTAATATGCTCTGCACTTCCTAAATTTGTTTGGAGAAATAATAATTTGGTAATTTTGTTGGCTTTCTTAAATGATTATTTTATTAGAGTTTTTTTTAATCCCACTTTTATTACTTTCAAGGTGGTGAACATACATGCTATTCCTTTCTCCTTCTATTTTCTACACAACAACCCTGTGAAGCAGTTTGGGCTGAGAGAGAGGGATTGGCCCAAGGTCACCCAGCTGGCTTTCATGCCTAAAGTAGGACTAGAATTCACCATCTCCCAGTGACTGATTCAAAGTCATCCAGCTAGCTTTCATCCTAAGGCAGGAATAGAACTCATCTTCTCCTGGTGATTGTCCCAAAGTCAACCACCTGACTTTCATGCCTAAAGTGAAACTGTCTCCTTTTGATTGGCCCAAAGTCTTCCAGATGGCTTTCTCCCTTGACCCTTTTATTTCTCTTCATTCCAGACTATATACTGTGCTATCATATGTAGTGATTAATTGTGCTAAGATATAATATAGCATTGCCAGCTTGGGTGTAGTATGTCTTTTTTTAATTGTACCTTCCTCTGAAGCATCTGCTTCCTGAAACTGTCAGATGGTAAAAAGACTGAAAGTAGAATCCAAGTTGCATCGTGCATAGTGATCTGCATAAACTTTCCCCATTATAAGCATTTTTTATTTCTAATGTCAAAGCATGAATGCCATATTTTTGTCACTAACATGCCAAGAATTGTATTAATAAACTCAGTAATGTCCTGAGATTGCTGGAGAGAGAAGATAATAGAAAATTACCCAGATTTCACCGAATGTATAGTCCAATTTATAAACAGTCCTAAATTATAGAGCTGCGATGCCCAACCTTGGCAACGTTAAGTCTTGTGGACTTCAACTCCCATAATTCCAAAATAATGGCCAGAGAATTCTCGGAGTTGAAGTCCACAAGTCTTAACGTTGCCAAGGTTGGACACCCCTGGTTTATAAAGGATTAGCTATTCTGAATTTAAATCTGAAATGTCATGAAAGAATATACAACTCTGTTATCCCAAACTCAACATTTTGGAATGAAATCCATTCCACCTAGTTTCAAAGAAGCAGATTCCCCTGCAAATAATTACTTCATCTCTGGAAATGGAATTGAGATGAAAGCTAAACTTTAACTCTCTCTGTATAATAGCTTTCCTCACTGGATTAAAATCAAGTTCAATTAGACCTTGAAATCATGGTGGGATTGGCGAAAAGGAAGAACTTCTGGATAGGAAAGTCCGTGACTATATTTTTCTTGCACGTCAGTTTTACAAATGTCCCTCTTGTCTTTTTAATTGAATAATAATTTAATATTAGATTAATTTATTGGATGTTAATATTAATTTGCATTCCTTGAAAAGAAAAGGTATTAGCCAGCACACTTTTTTAAAACTCCTACTAGACACATAGATTAATTTATCTCCATGGTGATCTAACCCTTTCAGGAATTATAGTACAAAAATCAGAGTCAGACAATCCTATCTTCACGAGTCTTCTTCATAACTCTTTCACTGAAACCCATAAAATCCTAACTCTTCAATCATCTGTACTCCCGAGCTCATGGAAACCTAATTTTCTTTAAGGACATTCAGATTGGTTTAGCATTCCCAAATAGTTCAGTCATGCTATATATCCAAAACTGACCAGATCAGATATCTTGCTTCTCCAGATATAGATGGGAAAATTCCTGTGTTATTTATGTTACATTAAGTTCTGTTATGCTGTGTTGTAAGAAATTGTGAATCAACATTCAGAATTAACAGAATAACAGAGTTGGAAGGGACCTTGGAGGTCTTCTAGTCCAACCCACTGCTCAAGCCGAAGAATCTAAACCACTTCAGAAAAATGACTGTCCAGTCTCTTTTTAATAGCCTCCAATGATGGAGCATCCACAATTTCTGAAGGTAACCATTTCACTGGTTAAATGTTTTCACTCTAAGGAAATTTCTCCTTAATTCTAATTTTGTTCTCTCCTTGATAAGTTTCCATCCATCACTTCTTGTTCTAGCTTCTGGTGCTCTGGAAAATAGGTTGATGCCCTTTGTGGCAGCCCATCAAATATTGGAATACTGCTAGTGTTCACAGCAAGGAATGCAAAGTAAGACTTTTTTTAAAAAAAAACCACTTCTTTGTAGAACAAAATAGAATAGAATTCTTTATTGGCCAAGTGTGGTTGGACACACAAGGAATTTGTCTTGGTGCAAATACTCTCAGTAGACATAAAAGAAAAGATATTCGTCAAGATCACAAGGCACAACACTTAATAATAGTCATAGGGTACAATAAGCAATCAAATTATACTAGGAAACAGTCAATATCAATCGTAAGGATGCAAGCGACAAAGTTACATTCATGCAGTCACAAGTGGGAGGGGATGGGTGATCAGGAGGGATGAGAAGGTTAATAGTAACAGTGCAGTCTTTGTAAATAGTTTGGACAGGGTTGAGGGAATTATTTGTTTAGCAGAGCAATGGCATTTGGGGAAAAACTTTCCTTGTGACTATTTGTTCTGGTGTTCAGTGCATCATTTTGAGGGAAGGAGTTGAAACAGTTTATGTCCAGGATGTGAGGGGTCGGTAAATATTATCACAGCCCTCTTTTTGACTCGTGCAGTAAACAGGTCATTGATTGAAGGCAGGTTGGTAGTAATTACTCTCTGAAGTCTGTGTCTGTCCTGTTGGGTTGCAGAACCAAACCAGACCGTTATAGAGGTGCAGATGACAAACTCAATGGTAGAATCTGGATCAGCAGCTCCTTGGGCAGTTTGAGCTTTCTGATTTGGCGCAGAAAGAACATTCTTTCTTGTGCTTTTTTGATGACATTTTTGATGTTAGATGTCCTTTTAAGCTCATGTGATATAGTAGAACCTAGAAATTTTCAGGGTCCATGTGCTCTCTGAGCTGGGTTGTTTTCTTGCAGACATTTCCTTACTCAACTAGGCACCATCATCAATGCTGGCAGTAAGGCAGAGATGGTATTCAGCAGGTTCTGACCAGTTCTGGAGAACCAGTAGTGGAAATTTTGAGTAGTTCAGTGAACCAGCAAATACCACTATCTCTTTTTGCAGTATCCTTCCCCAGCTACGCCCAACAAGCTAAGCCCACAGAACCGATAGTAAAAATTTTTGAATCCCGCCATTGCAGTTAGAGTACAGTAATCAGTAATGTCACCAGCACTGATGTTGTTACCTGGTTGGGTGATGAAATGTCTGCAAGAAAGAAAAAAAAACTCAGCTCAGAGAGCACCAAGGACCCCACCATTCAATCCAACTACCAAATATTCTTTTTTATTGGTATAACATCTGGTCTTCTTCATTTACTTTTTAAAAGTACATTTTTTTTAGAAAAAATCACTGCCTTGTCTATGATCTAGCAGAACAGGTCTTTCCTTTGATCAGCCTGGTTTCACTCATGCTTGGGATGAGAGTTGACTTTGATCCTGCAGCCCTATGCATCACAAGCAAATTTTTAAACTCAGTTAAGCTTAAAAGGTAAAGGTAAAAGTTCCCCTCGCACATACGTGCTAGTTGTTTCCGGCTCTCGGGGGTGGTACTCATCTCCGTTACAAAGACGAAGAGCCGGCGCTGTCTGAAGATGCCTCCATGGTCATGTGGCCGGCATGACTAAATGCCTATAAGGTGCACGGAACTTTGTTACCTTCCCACCATAGTTGTCCCTATTTCTCTACTTGCATTTTTTACATGCTTTCAAACTGCTAGGTTGGCAGAATCTGGGACAAGGAATGGGAGCTCACTCCATTACGCGGTGCTGGGGATTCGAACTGCCGAACTGCCGACCTTTCTGATTGACAAGCTCAGTGTCCTTAGCCACTGAGCCACCAAGCCCTTTTTTCAGTTCAGCTTACTGCTGTAGAATTCTGTGCTAAAATTCCACCAGATCCTACCTTGAGGAAGGCTGAAGAGAAATTAAGCTGAACATTTTCTTACTCCAGAGAAGATATTAAAACACCAACAAACAAACAAAAAAAAAAGGGCATTTTTACTGGGTTCCCATTATCTCCTCTCTTTTTTTGAGAAAGAGAAGTCCTACCCAGCTCCTGAAAAATAACTACAGCTAGTCCTTGTCTTAGGACCCAAATTGAGCCTAAAATTTATGTTGCTAAGTAAGAATGTTTTAAAATGAATTTCACCCCATTTCTCAACTTCTCTTGCCACATTTGTTAAGTGAACCACTGCAGTTGTTAATTGAGTAACCCTGTTGTTAAGTGAATCTGGCTTTCCCCATTGATTTTACTTGTCAGAAAGTCGCAAAAGGGGATCACATACCCTGGGACACTGCGACCATCATAAATGTGAACCAGCTATCCAGCAAACAAACTGTTGTAAGTCGAGGTCTACCTGTCGAGAATTCAGTCCTCAGAGGGAACATTGCAAGGACCATCTGAACCCACTGTTGTTCCTGATTTTGCTTTCCTTCCTTTTGTTTGCTGTTGAGTTTTATTATCAGTAGCTTATAAAATAAACTGCAGCTGCCAATTAATATTTCCCAGTTATAAGCAGAACAGCAGGAGCTGACAAAACTACATATTGCTGTACTTGCCGTAAAGTTATCATTATTCAGTCAACTGTAGCTTATTACTCACAGTAACTGGAGTTTGTTGTTGTTGCCGCTAAAGATTGTCTTTTGTTCTCCCCATCCTCCACTGACTACACTGGAGGATATTATTCAGCACTCATTCAGTTCAATATGTGTGTGTGTGTGTGTGTGTGTGTGTGTGTATACACACACACACACACACACATACACACTTAAATGAATATTCCCCTATGGAATCTGTCCAATGCCTCTGAGCCATTTGTCATACAAGTAATCATGAAATAGCTAATCTCTGAATAACGTACCATAAATCATGCACATTATGCGTTGCTTAGGAGCCCCTCCCCAAATCCATACATAATCCCCAAATGAAGAAAATGATGAGGCTGTCATGTTTCTCACTCCAGTGCAAAAATGTGTAAGGTCTAATTTGAGCATTGCTCTCTTGTCAAGGAGAGGCTGCTTCAGGAGGCAAAAAGGTTGGTTGCTTCCTTCTTCTTCTCCTCCTTCTCCTTTTTATTTTATTTTATTTTTATGTATTTATTTTGTTGAGCATGTATTAAATAACGGGTATAAGGTATAAACATGATTATTAATAAATGAAATGGATATGAATAAAGAGAACATTAGGACAGGGACGGTAGGCACATTGGTACGCTTATGTACATTTTCTTTCGTCTCCTCCTCCTTTTCCTTTTCCTCTTCCTCCTTCTCTTTGTCTATCTCCTCCTTCTCCTCCTTCTCTTTCTCCTCTTCTTCCTTTTTTATCTCCTCCTTCTCGATCATCTTCTTCTCCTTGTCTATTTTCCCCTTCTTCTTCTCCTTCTCCTTCGCCTCTTCCCCTCCTTCTCCTCCTCCTTTTCTTTCTCCTCCTCCTCCTCCTTTTTTGCCTTCTCCTTCTCTATCATCCCCTTGTTTATTTCCCCTTTTTCTCCTCCTCCTCCTCTTTTTTTCTCCTTCTTCTTTTCTACTCTTCTCCTTCTCTGTGTTTTCCTTCTCCTTTTTCTTCTCCTTCTCACCAAGAGTGAAGCATCAACAGATTTCAATGCACTGGACTTGAATTCTCTTCCAACCAATAAGAGGGTTTATCAAGGAATATATATATATATATATTCACATATCTGCCCACTTCAGAAGGAGGATTACTCATCTGATGGACTGCCTTTAGATGTCTTTAATGCCTTTACCTCGGATCTTAATTCTAGAAAATCATGAATATGTTATTTTACAGATTTATTATATTGCTCTCCCATTTCCCCTTCAGGCTGCTTTTGAGGCAAGCATCAAAGTTCTTTACAAAAAATTCACCCAGAAAATTAAAAACAATTCATAAAAATAAGACAATAGCAGCAAATAAAACATACAGGTAACTTAAGGGACTGGGAATGTCTGACAGAATTAAAAACAAGAACATGCTCATCCGGCCAAGAAATTAGATTAATATAAGTTCCAGTAAATTTCCCAAGGTGGGCATTCTCAAATTAGGGTATTTTATTATGAAGTTCCAAATTCTATTTCTACCAGTGCTATTATGGATAGTGAGAAAGACCTCAAATAAAGATCTTAATGACTAGAAACATCCTGATACAAGTGAATATTTATCCTGTCTGTATGATGGTTGTTATAAATATGAGCTTGGACTCCAGGGGTGTTTCCTAATGAAAGTTCACCGAGGCCATTTTGGGGGCTTCAGTGCTGCCAGCTACATAGAACCATCAATCCAAGTTTATTGTGGAACCAACAATTCCAACTATTTTTTGCAATTCAGCCATCCTTTCCAATAAGGTTTGAAGACTGAATAAGATGAAAAAATGCATAAAAGATACAAATTAAGATTATTGAAAAGGGAATTGCAGTAGCATTGGGTGAATTATTTAGGAAGAATGGCATGATGAAAATATGGGAAGTATAAAGAACAATGACCAATGCTAGGCATAAAATTAGCCTCCATAAAACAGCTGTAGATTAAGAGGAACCAGATTATATCAATAAGATTTCCTCAGTTTAATACTGGGGTGAAAATGGTGGAGCTATTTTCAAGGCATCTGCATTTGCAAGAAATCTGAATTTCTTGGAGCCAATTCATTCTAGGATAGGTTTTCAATGTTCTAATTATTTTTAACTCAAGTAAGATAATTGATGGATGGATGGATTGTTTGATTATGTGCCATCAAGTCATTTTCAACTCCTCGCGGTCACATAGATTTTTTTGCATCATAATACAGCCTGAACCTATTTTTTTCAAGTCTACCAATCATGCCCTCATCAATATTGCAGTTGGATCTGTCTTTCTTGATGTTGATTGTTCTCTTCTGCTCTTGCCTTCCACCGTTCCTAGCATGAGACCATTTCCCATATGTGGGTCTTCATATAATTTGTGCAAAGTAGGATAATTTAAGCCTGATCATTTGTGCATCTAAAGAAAACTCTGGGTTAATTTGTCTGATGATTCATTAGTTTGTTTTCTTGGCTGTCCATGATCTTCTTCTCAGGAGTTTCCTCCAATGCCCAAGTTCAAAGGTGTCAATAATCTTATAATAGACTGTCAAAGGGAATAAAATGGCTTGCATGATTTTGATTTTTATAGGTAGACACCAGAGGTGGCATTCAGCAGGTTCTGACCAGTTCTGGAGAACCGGTACTGGAATTTTTGAGTAGTTCGGAGAACTGGCAAATACCACCTCTGACTGGCCCTACCCCCATCTATTCTCTGCCTCCCGAGTCCCAGCTAATTGGCTGTGTCTTCTTTGGTTGCACTGCACAGGAGAACAGAGCTGGAAAGCAGGTTAGTGGAGTGGGGAGGGATTGGGGATTTTGCAGTAACATTTCCCCAGGAGTGGGGAGGGAATGGGGATTTTGCAGTATCCTTCCCCTGCCAGCCCCACCAAGCCACACTATGCCCACCAAGCCATACCCACAGAACTGGTAGTAATAAAAACCAAACCTCACCACTGGTAGACATACATTATGGCATTTGAATACCTTTTCCAAGCTTCATAGCTGCTTCACCAATAATTATTCTGTGCTATATTTCTTGATTTCTTGGTTTCTTTTATTCTGGATGGTAGATTCTAAGAGTAGCAGAAAGATTTGCAGATTTTATTTGCCCATTTGATTTGATTTGTCAGACACCCAATTTGGTATTCAAATTTGTGTCAGGCAGAATAAACACTTCCATTCTTTGTACTTCCAAAAAGTGTAACTGTTGTTGAACAAGTAGAATAATATTAACAGGAGTAACTTCCAACCTAGCCTAGATTCATGTCTGATCAAACAGAATTCTCTCACTGTCCACATGTTTGAAAACATTCCAAGAGAACCAATAGTTTGATCATGTAGTAGATGGCCAGGTTGGGCCAGAGGGAGAGGTCAAACATGGCATAAGTTTGGAATCACTATGCTCCCACAAGTTCAACCCCATGTAAATTCCATTGACTCTTAACTAGTGTCAGTTTGCCTTGACCATTATCAGATCAGATGTTTGTGTATAGCTAGCATGAAATAAACTCATAGTAATTCTTTAATTCTATCCTGGTTTCTTGCTCCTGACAGATCATAGTTTTCTATTAATTTTAAAAATGTTTCAACTTCTACCCTCAAAACAATGTTATAGAGCAAACATCTTCAACTTGGTAAGTTTAAGACTTGTGGTGGATTTCAACTCCCAGGATTCCCAAGCTAATATGACTGGAGGAGGAATTCTGGGAGTTGAAATCTACACGTCTAAAGCTGTAAAGCTTGATGACCCCTGTTATAGAGCATTGCATACCAGAACAACAAGACACAAGGGCTATTTTCTTCCTGCATGCCATCACTCTGCTAAACAACTACTTCCCATAATACTGTCAAACTATTATTAAGGCTGTATTACAATTTATATTTTATTTAGTTTCCTAGTATGATTTGACCGCTTATTTAGTATCCTATGGCTATCATTAAGTATTGTATCTTAAGATTCTTTTTTTTAAAAGTTTTTATTCTTTAAAACCAAAAATACAAAAATCTCATTTCCATTAACCATTATTGTTTCATTGTATACTCATGTTTCTCATTTTGTGATTATACATCATTTGTATCTTTATTTTTCACCCATTGAAAGCACCTTCCAGATAAGGATCTTAAAATACTGAAGGCTCAGCAATTGATCATCCCTGCAACAACTCAGCTTGGAGTATATTTTCCATAGGTTGCAGATTTAATCTAACATAATAAGTAAACCTCTTTCCAGGAAACATAGGAAGGCATTGTTGAAAAGGGAAAGGAACCCAGAGGAATCTGAAATCTGCAACTCATCATCTTGACACTTTTCCAAATAATAATTGCCAGGATTCTTTCCAGACATCCTGGTTGGAAAACCCAAAATGCAGGGAGTCAGCTCTCATCTGGATATCAATGAATGTCTTGTGCTGCTCAGTAAGGAGTTTTGGGACTTCCGGTTTGCAGGGCTTCAGCGGCAGGCAGGAATCCGCGATCGTGCACTGTTTCTGCCTGGGCACACCACCGGAGCACCCCAAACCAGTTGGCTTTGGGGCTAAGCCACCCCGTAGAGGTTGGTGAAGATGGGGGAGACTCCAGCAGGGTCAAGGAAATCCGCATCTTTCCTCCCCAGCTGGCTAAACTCCCTTTCCCAAAGGCGGTAGAGCAATGGTCAGAAATGGCCGCCTCAAAAAGCCCTCATCCGGAAAAGAATGCGCAGGAGGAAGAAAGTGCTGAAGTGAAAGTTTTGGCTGACTGGGATAAGAAACAACAATTAAGGCATCCTGTAACTCAAATTTTAAAAAAGGTACATCACTCCCAAAGAAGATTCAGAAGCAGCGAATGAAAGTGAAAAGGGAAAAAAAAAATTCACTCTCCTTCCTTACATTGACAGCGAACAGAGATGAATGAGAAATCAGAAAAATCTGCTTTGGCATCAACAGGTATTTAAGCTGGAAAATTTAATGCCAAGGGGATAATAAAGATTTCTGAATATAAAAGGAAAGAGGGATTATTATTATTTTTTGCTGTAAGTGGGAAGGGGGAGGAAGAGAATAAGAATAGGATTTGGTAGGAGGAGATAGCCTGGAATCTAAAGAATCTAAAGTTAAATTTTAACAGGACAACTAAAAGATACATTTTAAGTGGAACTTTGTAACTAAATACTAACCCCAGGAAGAGAAAGTAAAAAAAGGAAGAAGGTGTCAAAAGAAACAGCTTGTGTGTATTTGGATTGCTTGCTGACTTTGGGACTTTTGGAATTATATTTGAAGGATTAAAAACACTTGTGTGGTTGTTTTAAAAGAAAAAAAACTCTACAATGGCATCACTTGTGGATGAACTGAAAATAGAATTTAAAAAACTTAAAGAAGAGGAACAAGAAGGGAAGGGCTCTCTTGGTTCTGTTTTTCAATTCTTAGAAATGGCAATCTCTACCCATGAGAAATTACAAGAAAAGACTAAGCAACAAGAAGATTGGGACAAAGAAGAAGCCATTTTAAATGAACAAGTAATTCTACTTGGGGAAGAAAGGGGAAAGAGGGGAAAGAGAATGGAGAATTTGAGACCAAAAAAAACAACCAAAAAAAAGGGAAAAATAAGGTGAAAAGTGGATATAATGTGAGAAAGCAGTAAGGAGTTTTGACCCACAACTATTTAATGATAGACAGAACGAAGAAGTGTGTGGTTGCTTGAAAAAGTAGCCTAGAATTTACAAAAGGTATGGAATCAGCCTTTTCCCACCCAATATTTTTCAATACAGGGAGTCAACAACATACAATCATTCCCTTAGTGACTGTTCAAAGTTACAACACCACTGTAAAAAAGTGACTTGTGACCATTTTTCACACAACCATTACAGCATCCCTGGGGTTGCATGATCAACATTCGGTTGCTTGGTAACTTGTCAGTATATTCATAAACTGGAATAGAGCTTGGCAACAAGGTCAGCCAATCAATAGGCATAGCAACTAAATCAACTAAATCAGCCAATGAGGACAGTTTGGAAACTGAAACTAAAAGTAGCTTAGGCTACTAAGCTCTATGTTAAGCTCTGAAGCTATGTTAAACTCTGAGTCTGTTTATTGAAGATGAAACTAACTTGTTTTTTTGCTGAAGACGAGAGCTCTGCTCTGAACTTGCAATGTGTTTCTGTCTGAGTTTGTTTCATGTTGGAGAAATCTACAACTGGTTTAAAAAATCTACTTATTTTTATAAAGATATTAAATAAGCATCAGCCATCTGTGTTTATTTTTCTGGTGCTGAATTATCGCTGCAAAACTCTCAAGATAACAAACTCCTATTTATGATGGTTGCAGTGTCCCAATGTCCCCTGATCCATTTTTGCAACCTTCTGTCAAGCAAAGCCAAGGCGGAAGCCAGATTCACTTAACAACTGTGTTATAACCTTAACAACTGCAAGGATTCACTCAACAACTGTGGCAAGAAAGGTCGTTAAAAAGGGGCAATATTCATTTAACAACGGCCTTGCTTAGCACAGAACCTTCAGATTCCATCATGTTTGTCAAAAACTACCTGTAGAGCTAACTTGTAACATTGGTGTACAAATTATTGTGTAGCCATCAGAACAAATGCTGGTTACTTTTTTTAGCATGTAATAAGACCAAAGGGGGGGGGAACTATCCAATGATAAATTTTCTTCTTCTTTATCACCCATCATCAGGGGTGGGATTCAATTTTTTTAACAACTGGTTCTGTGGGTGTGGCTTAGTTGGTGGACGTGGCTTGCTGATCATGTGACTGGCTGGGGGTGGCCAACTCGACATCATTTACACCAAGGGGTGCTTCTCTTCGCTTGGCCTCTCATGACAGTGGGGATGCGGCAACAGTCGTAAGTGTGAAAAATGGTCATAAGTCACTTTTTTCAGTGCCATTGTAACTTTGAATGGTCACCAGTTTTAGACCCAAACTTAAAAAGGGTATATAAACTCACGTTTGAATGTCAATCTTTCTAGCTAGCCAAGAAGCATTGCTGAATGTCACTCATCTTGGTTCCTTGTCATTAAAAGCTTCTTTCTGGCAGCTCTGCTTCATTATTCAATGATTTCTTCAAAGTGCTTACTCCAACAGGGGAGTATTTCCTCCCAACAGCAGTGTAAAAAGCTTAAAATAACCCTTCCCCTTTAAGAAAGTACCAGCAAAGAAAAAAAACCTCCTTCAGAGACAGTAAGTCTAGGCATACTGCCAAGAATGCAAGAAGGGTGGAAAAAAAAAACAAAAGGAGATTTCTTCCAACAACCTGTTTTCTGAACTGCTTCGAAAGTTAACAACCCGTTCTAGAGAATAGGGGTGAACCTGTAGAATCCCACCCCTGCCCATCATCCCATAATTTTTAATTAGGTATATGTAGTAGAATATAGTGCCCCTAAAAAATATCTTTTTGGTTTTCCTTTGAGGAAAATCTGGCCCAACGTTTGATCCACTGAGTGAAGCATCATCTATCACCCATGTCTGGTAGCCTGCCATATGCCATACAATAACATCTCTTCTTCCTTTGCATTCTTAAGTAGGCAGTAAAAAGAGAAGACTATTATTATTTATGGCCACACTACAAGGTCATGGGCAAAGTGTAGTTTGCTGGAGTGCTGATGTTTGCCTGTTCTGGTGAACAAAATTCTCAATCAGCCAGAAAACTTATCGGGTAGCCTAAAGGAAATAATTATCTTCCAACCCAATGCAGTTGTCATCGGAAGGATAAATGACAGAAGAACTGTAAAGAATGGCTCAGCATTGGAGGGAAAAAAATGCCGTGGAAATGATAAATAATATGACAATGATAAAGTCAATTGCCAGTTTTGGATAGCAGTTAACTGAAGCATATGTTCCCAAACAAATCATAGCAACTGAGTAATACAACATTGTGGATGGTATTGTTGGCATAATGCTGAAAGCAGAAAAAACTAGCATGACAAACTTGGCCCGGGAAGCTAGCAGACTTTAAGCCTGTTTGTAGGCTTCAGAAGAGTTACACTTAGTTGTAACACTCTGGTAAAGCATCAAATCCAAAATTATTCTCCAAAGTAGGATAAGAAACAATGGTTGGAGGTTAACCAAAAAGAGAAGAAACCTGGAATTAAGAAAAAACTTCCTAACAGAAGGAATAATTAACCAGTGAAACAGCTGGCCACCAGAAATCATGGGTGCTCCATCACTGGAGGTTTTTAAGAAGAGATTGGACAGGCACTTGTCTGAAATATTATAGGTTCTCCTGCTGGACTAGAAAACCTCCAAGCCAGGTCTCTTCCAGCTCTATTCTATCCTAAATACGGAAACAAGATAAGCGAATACAGGCAAAAGCATCAGAAAACAGAATTAAGCTCACTCATTATACAAATGCATATAGGTAGATAAATATTCCTCGTGGCTCTATTTTTAGCCTATTGTCCTCTAAGTTACAACAATCTATTAGAACAAACAAAGAAACAAACAAAGGTTCTTTTATACATGTTACTGATTTATTTCAAACCAATTTCTCTCTGCTATCCATTTTAATCCCGTTCTGGCTATTATTCAACATTTAATATTTTGACAATTGCATTATTTAGCTGCTGCTTTGTAAAAGTGTGTTGGAATAGAGCTAGAATAAAAGATGTTCTTTTCTGGAAAGTGAAAAATAATTGGATAATCTTCCTGTTTTGCCAAATTAAGAGGATGCCAAAATTAAGTGGATGCATTTAACAGTCATCAAATATTGAACAACTGGCAGGAAGACCAGGGGACTTATATTAAATCCACCCTGATGAAAATAGATCACCCAAAGGAATTTTGGCTTTCTGTAATTTCATGACATATGGGAAAAAATGATTTGGGCTCAATCAAATCCCTTCTCTTTCATTAAGGGGTGCTTGACATTTTAAGAATATATATGTTTGCAGATATATGCATATATAACATAACATTAAGGACGTGTATGTGTGTTTTTATATATATGCACACACATATTCTTCATGTTAATTCATTCGATTTAATATATTTGGATATTATTTTTAAGGAATGTGGAAAGGAGATCTCTCTCTTTTTTTTTTTTTTTCCTGCAGCCAGTCTTGAATTCTCCTTCTTTGTTTTCCTGTTGTGACAAGAAGAATTTAAACAGTGCACAAAGACAAATCAAGAAGAGAAAATATCAATACAAATTAATTTAATCAAGCCTGGCACCCTGGCTGCTTTAGTTAAAAACTCAACATCTATTTTCATAATCACATCTTCAGTATGGAGTATTGAGCCCACCAAACTAAGAAGGGTTGATTGGCTTCTGATTGCTGATCACATGCGTATGTACACAAAACTGAAGAGCGATCCTTGACTGCATTTTGTAGTAGAACCTCACAACTCTATCACAAGAAATCTTCCCACTACCATCACAGTGGTGGGATTAAAAAAAAATTTACTCCTGGTTCTGTGAGCGTGGCTTGGTAGGTGTGGTGTGGCTTGATGGGCATGGCTTGATGGGTGTGCCAGGGGAAGGCTAGATTGCAAAATCTCCATTCCCTCCACACCCCCACTAACCTGCTTTTCAGCTCCGTTCTCCTGAGCAGGGCAAGCAAAGAAGACCCAGCCGATCAGCTGGGACTCAACGGGAGGCAGAGAATAAATGGGGTTGGCAAGGCCAGTCAGAGGTGGGATTTGCCGGTTCTCTAAAGTACTCAAAATTTCCACTACTGGTTCTCCCAAACTGGTCAGAACTGGCTGAAGACCACCTCTGCACCACCACTACCAAACAAATTTAGGAAGATGTTAAAAACACAAAGAAGTTGCATCTGGAAATTCTAATGTGGTATGTATAAAAGGAGATGTCTGCAATATTTTTATGAATAATGTGTGGCATGTCAGTGTTGCATTTGTGGGCTGTGCATGTGTGTGTGCTCATGACATGTGCTGGGAAATACAGGCAGGGCTGAATGTGTTCTCTCTTCCTTCCTGGTCATGTGACTGAAGGAAAAACAGGAGGTGGGGAGATTTGGAATAGACTCTCCTGCTCGAGCAGGGGGTTGGACTAGATGACCTCCAAGGTCCCTTCCAACTCTGTTGTTGTATGATTGTTCTATGATTCACATTCCAAGGGATTGGCCATCTATCTTGCCTATAAGAATGCATTAGGGCAGTGTTTCTCAACCTTGGCCACTTTAAGACGAGTGGAGTTCAGTTCCCTGAATTCTCCATTCTGCCATGGGAACGAGAGGAAGGAAATCTGGAGAGATTCTCAGTCATCCAGGTCATGGTTGCCCCAAAGATGCTTTTTTGGGAGGCAATGGGACTATTCTGTTTTTTCTTT
>BLBF01000059.1:6001791-6015473 GCA_015471245.1 Laticauda colubrina | reverse complement strand
ATGACTTAGGTGGGACTAGAAGTCACAGTCTCCTGGTGGTTGGCCCAAAGCCACCCAGCTAGCTTTCATGCCTGAGGGACTACAACTCACAGTCTCCTCGTGGTTGTCCCAGAGTTATCCAGCCAGCTTTCATGACTTACGTGGGACTAGAATTCATCATCTCCTGATGCTTGGTCCAAAGTGACCCAGCCAGCTTTCATGTCTAAATTGGGACAAGAATTCACAGTCTCCTGGCTTCAAAGCCCCTGCACCAAACCAGCTCAAGGGGGTTCAGAGCACTTCCAAGCACTAAGATAAGAGGAAGACACAGGATATTCCGCCTTCTGTATTAAACAAGCAGGAAGGGTTACAACATACCGTTTTTGAACTCTTCCATTTCCTTTCTAAGACACATTGTTCTTTTTTTCCCCCTCCGTGCTCTTCCTTCCCCATATGGCTTCTTATAAGATCCCAAGGATTTTAAAAAATATATGTACAAATGGAGAATTTCTTCCCACTTGCCATCAAACCAGAAGGAAAAAATATGAATTCTTCGGCAATTCCCTTTTTTTCTTTTACAGCCTTTTCTCTAAGCAGAGTCATGTTTGAAGGATTAGCTGTCAAAGAACCAGTTCAATACCACATTATTAGTTTTTTTTTATTATTATTTTTGATGAGAGCTCCCCTACCTGTCTTTTAACTCTTCAAGCGAAAAGGTGGGGAGAATGGGAAAAGAAAAGAAAAAATGAATTTTTTGCTTTAAAGTATCACTCCAGGCTGAAAAAGCATTGTGCAAAAAAACTTTTTTTTTAAAGCAAAGTGTTTAAATGCTTTCAAGCCACCTCTTAGCTTTCTGCCCCCTGAAGATTCCAACTTACCAAAGAATACACTTATCCCTCCTTTCCTTAAAGGGAAAAAAAAAGATTTTATCTACAATATTTCTACAGCTTAGGTGTTTCTCGCACACATCCATAGTGTGGCTTCAAGAACCACACTGACACAGCCAATTAATTTTTAATAATAACCCAAGCTAGACATTAAAAGATCTGGGTTTTTCTGTCTGGGTATTTTTATTATTGGAAGTAAAAAATGTTTTTTTTTTCCTTTTAGAGTTACAAGTAATCCTCAGGTTACGACCACAACTGAGCCCAAAATGTCATTAAGTGAGAAATCAGATAAGTGAATTTTGACCCGTTTTATGACTATTCTTGCCACGTTTGTTATGCGAATCACTGAAGTTGTTAAGCTGGGAACACGCTTGTTAAGTGAATCTGATTTTGCTTGTCAGAAGGTCATAAAAGGGGATCACTGCAAGTATCATAAATATAAGTCAGTTGCCAAGCGTCTGAATTTTTGGTCATGTAACTATAGGGTTGCTGCTACGATCAGAAGTGGGGAAAATAGTCACAGTGTCAGGGTTCGAAGTAACAAACCCAGGGGTGGGATTCTACCGGTTCTGTCCACCTCTGTAGAACCGGTTGCTCTGAAGAGCAGCAGACATACAACCGGTTCTATGTCTGCTGCTGTTTTGGCTCACCTGCCCACCTGGGCTCTTTCCTGACCTTTATTTCCTACTTTTTCAACCTCAGCTGCTTTGCACGGCACAGTTGAAAAAGCAGGAAAAAAGTACTTTTTCAACCACTGCATACCGACATGCAGCACTGCTCAGCTGTCCAGGCAGCAAGCTGATGACGATATACAAATGTGTGCAGCAAAACGTAAAATCACCAAACCGGTAGTTACACCGGTCAGATCCCACCCCTGAACAAACCCAATGTAATCAAAATTCAAAGTTTGAATTTATTAAGAGTGTCATATTGGCACAGCTGATTTGGGTATGTTCTAGTTTAATGAAAAGAAGGAAAGACGAGGAGTGACATGATAGCAGTGTTCCAATATCTAAGGGGCTGCCCCAAAGAAGAGGGAGTCAAGCTATTCTCCAAAGCACCTGCGGGCAGGACAAGAAGTAATGAATGGAAACTAATCAAGGAGAGAAGCAACTTAGAACTAAGGAGGAGTTTCCTGACAGTGAGAACAATTAACCTGTGGAACTCCTTGCTTCCAGAAGTTGTGAACACTCCAACACTGGAAGTTTTTAAGAAGAGATTAGTTAACCATTTGCCTGAAGTGGTGTAGGGTTTCCTGCCTAGGCCGGGGGTTGGACTAGAAGACCTCCAAGGTCCCTTCTAATTCTGTGAAAGAGAAGGAGCAGGGGTTATATGAGAGCAGTGCTCCAATATTTAGGGTGCTGTCACAAAGAAGAGGGGGTCAACCTATTCTCCAAAGCAGCAGAAGGCAGAACAGGAAGCAATGGATGGAAACTGATCAAGGAGAGAAGCAACTTAGAACTAAGGATAAACTTCTTGACAGTTAGAACAGCTAACCAGTGGAACAATTTGCTTCCATGAGTTGTAGATGCTGCAACACTGGAAGGTTTTAAGAAGAGATTGTACAACTGTTTGTCTGAATTGGTAGGGTTTCCTGCCTAAGCAGGGGGTTGGACTAGAAGACCTCCAAGGTCCCTTCCAACTCTGTTATTCTGTATTCTGATTTTCTGTATTCTGGTGAAAATCCGACTCTGAAGGACCCAAGCTTTTCCCCACCCAAATGAAAACCCAAAGTCCATACCCCCAGGTGAGACGTCCATCACATGGTCCAACCAGATCACAGTCCCAACTCAGGGTGGTTTCAGCCCATGCTTTCCCGGCACCTGGTGAGAACATCCTTGGTTCACAGGAGAAAGAATTTTATTTTGGCTACAAGTCCCCAGCTATTCTACCTCTCCTCCCTTCCATTCCCACAGCTTCAACGGGCCTTGCTGTGGCAGCCCTGAAGATGCTCCCAAAATGGCTTCAGGGATGACACATAAGTCACTTTCTTCATTGCCGTTGTAACTTCAGTCACTGAAACGACTGTTGTAAGTCAAAGACTAGCTGTACACACGGTTTGTACCTCCCTTCTGGCAGCTGGGAATAAAGAGAAAAGTTTAAGGAGTGACAAAGAGACCCTTGCTAGATTGACAGTGGTAGAATTTTGTGCAGGTGGAGGCAAATTATTGGCACCGATGTTTTCATTCTTCAGTAGTGTTAGTTCCATTTGCGCCAGAAGAGTAGAAAAGAAAACAGCTAAAGTAACAAGCAGTGAACACTCAGCGACCTCATTTACTGGAGTAGCCAAAGCCGTGTCCTCTTTTAAATAAAGTCATCTGAACTTAACTGGAAAAAGAAGGTTAATCCATTACCAGGATGATCTAAAATAGTGTTTTTCAACCTTGGCAACTTTTAAGATGTGTGCACTTCAACTCCCAGAATTCCCCAGCCTCTTAACACCTGAGTGGGAGCTATCTAGGGTTTATTGAAATGAGAACCAGTTTGGTCTTGTAATTAAGGTTCCAGGCTAGAAACAGGGAGAGTGGGAGTTTTAGACCTGCCTTAATGCATGAAAACTGGCTGGGTGACTTTGGACCAATCACCAGGAGACTGGGAGTTCTAGTCCTACTTTAGGCATGAAAGCTGGCTGGGTGACTTTGAGCCAACCGCTCTCTCTCAGATCATGACCTAAGGGTTGAGTGACAAGCCGGTTGGTTAATTCCAGTCACAACCAATATATCAATGCTCAATTAATCCCAAAAAGTGGACCCTGCACTTGTGGGACAACAATAGGAAACCTTAAGTTATTTAAATATTAAAAACATGTCCTTATGGCTGACCAACAGTGGAACCATCTGATCACAGAGAGTGCAAGTTCTCCATCTTTAGGTGTTTTAAGAAGAGGCTGGACAGCCATCCCAGATGGATAGTTTCATTGATTATCCTACCCATTGTAAAAGATTAGTTTAAATGTTTCCCTGAAAATAAGACCCTGTCTTTCTTTCTTTCTTTCTTTCTTTCTTTCTTTCTTTCTTTCTTTCTTTCTTTCTTTCTTTCTTTCTTTCCTTCCTTCCTTCCTTCCTTCCTTCCTTCCTTCCTTCCTTCCTTCTTTCTTTCTTTCTTTCTTTCTTTCTTTCTTTCTTTCTTGCCACCAAAAAAGGCTCTGGGTCTTATTTTGGGGGTATGTCATCTACTGACTAACTTCACTTGCGTGCATTGCCCCCGGCTTCCTTTTCACTGTCAGAGGCCCTCAGGAACTTCTTCTTCTGCAACCAGCAAGGCATTCCTAAAGGCTTCTGCAGCCAATAATAGACCTCCTGATCGATCCGGAGCTTTGTTATCAGCTCCAGAGACCTTCAGGAAAGCCTTGCCAGCCTTGCTGACTGTTGGGGTGTGCAAGGCCTGGCTACACCTGTCCAAAGGTAAGTACTAGGGAAGTTCCACCCCACCCCACCCCCATCCCCACCTTAGCTTAATTTTTACCCATCCACTCTGGAGTGGGTGGGATCTTAATTAGGGCTTATTTTGGGGGTAGGACTTATGTTGAACACACATGTAAAAATCAAGCTAGGACTTACTTTGAGGGTAGGTCATGTTTTTGGGGAAACAGAGTAGTAGCATCTCCTTGTGACCCAGCATTGATTTGCATAATGGAGGACTCTTTCAGATTTGCCCAATTACGATTATCAGTCAAGGGAGGGAAAGACTAAGCTCCATCTTCTGCTCCTGCAGATAATCACTGTCAGACCTTCACTTTGAATAAAAACCCTTCAAGATCTGAATTCTAAAGAAACATATCACTTCATTAGAAGGAGAAAAAAAGAGGAGAAACCAAGAAGAGACACTCCAGTCACTTCATCTTCTTCTTCAGTCTATGAAAATAGAAGAGAACGGAAAGGAAGGTAACCTAATTCTTTGTTCATGCCAATAAAAGAGAACCACCCAGGACAAAGAGTTAACTAAATGAAGACCTAGTAGTGAAATTACTGCTGTAGATGCAACCAAAGTTAGAAGGGGAAGTGTTTTTCTGGTGGGACTGGTCTATCAGGGCAACCTGGTCTATCCAATGATGAGATGGAGCGTACTGCTTCCAATTCTACCTTTCAACCCCAATCAGGAACTTTTGGGAGCAACTGCTTTTGCAACAAACTATTTCTCCCCCCTGGAATAGCCAACAAAGGAATGAGAGCCTGTGGCTTAGAGCTTAATATATCAATCTAATATGTAAGTAGCTCAGGTTCGAATCCCAGAAGGGTCTGGCTAGCTGATGAGAGCTAAATAGCTTGATATAGATCTTTACTAGTGTCCCTTTATTTCTTTGTCGGTGAACATAAATTCAACATAAAGCCAGAAGGATAAAATCTAAATTGGATGGAACATTGAATATAACATGGGTTATATCATTCCAGTAAATGGAATATTGTCCATTAAAATGTGTGCAATATATTACTGCCACATTATTAGACATCCAAACAGGCTATTATTCTTCCTCCAAAATGGTGGTGCAAATAATATTTTCCTCAAATTCCCAACTGATTTAAAACAAAGGAATTATGAGGCATTTTCTCCACCAATATATCTGGATAATCATATGGGGTTGATCCAAAAAGTTGCTAAGGTATAGCGATCAAAGGCAGACATAACAGTTGATACTGGTGGAAACAATAATTAATTTTAGAGGTGTTTCTTTTGGTGGGGGTAGGGGGGAGAGGCAAGGACTTTTAATAGACAAAAACCAGATGGTACAATTATGTGATTGACTGTTAGTGATAAGAAACATATTTCTATTTACAGTTTGGCTGTTGTTCTAAAATTCTGTTCCTTTGTAAAAGGAATTTCATTTGAGGAAGAATTTGAGTGCCAGAAGGAATCCTTCAAAATTCAGTGGATGTTTCTTCAACCAGTTCTTGGACACAGGATTCCTCAAGGATTTCAGTCTCTGAATTTCCAATCTGACCTCCCATTTCAGATTCCAAAGTGGGCGATCCTATCACTGAGTTACGACAATGGCAGGCCAGAGGTATCGTTTTTGTTTTGGTTGGAAGGGAGCTTGTAGGTCTTCAAGTCCAACCCCCTGCTTAGGCAGGAACCTCTATACCAGGGGTGTCAAACTCAATTTCATTGAGGGACGCATCAGCATTGTGTTTGACCTTGAGGTGGCCAGGGGGGCATGGCTAGGGTGCACGTGACCAGCTCAACATCACTTGCATTGGGGATGTCTGTAGGCCCAAGCACTCTACCAGTGAAAACATGATCCTGAGCTCAGTTTTCGGCTTTGACGGCCTTGAGTTTGACACCCCTGTCCTATACCATTTCTTCCATATACAGATGTTTTTCTTCCAAACAGAGGTGCACTTGGACTATTAAATCAGATTGAATCCCTTTTGATTAGTGGGTGCTGTTCTTGAATGTGTATCTCTGTATTCCGCCCCCCCCCTCCTCTGAGCTTCTTCCTATGGAGTAAGAAGTTTTCCTACTAACAGTCCCCTTTTATTTTTAAGCACTGAGCTGTAGAATTCTGGGAATTTTTTTTCAGTGTCCTCTGGAGTCTTGCTAATTTGATTGATTGATTGATTGATTGATTGATTGATTTGGTTTGTAAATTGCTTACAAGATAATAGGTATGAGTAAAAACATAGTTATGAATACATGGATACATATAAGAAAAATTAAAAAAAATAAAAGAAACAATAGGACAGGGACGGTAGGCACGTTGGTGCGCTTATGCATGCCCCCTACAGACCTCTTAGGAAAGGGGTGAGGTCAAGAGCAGACAGTCTAAGGTTAAAATTTTTGGGGTTTGGGGAAGAAACCTCAGAGTCAGGTAGAGTGTTCCAGACATTGACCACTCTGTTGCTGAAGTCGTATTTCCTGCAGTCAAGTTTGGTGTGATTAACCTTGAGTTTGTATCTATTGTGTGCTCTTGTGTTGTTATGGTTGAAGCTGAAGTATTCATTGACAGGTAGGACATTGCAATGTATGATTTTATATACGATACTTAGATCGGACCGAAGGCGGCGTAGTTCTAGGTTTTCTAGGTCTAGAATTTCAAGTCTGGTGGCATCAGGTATTCTACAACGAGTAGAGGAGTGGAGAACTCTTCTTGTGAAATATTTCTGGACTTTCTCAACTGTATTAATATCAGATACGTAATGTGGGTTCCAGACTGATGAGCTGCATTTGAATATTGGTCTAGCAAATGTTTTGTATGCTCTAGTTGGTAGTGTAATATTAGCAAAGAAAAAGCTACCTAAGATTGAAGTCTACAGATCTACAACTTGTTCCATTTCAGCAACATTGAGATTCATAGCAAATTATCGTAACAGAAACTTGGAAGTCTTTTCCCACTCCTCCAAGGAGAGTTAAAGGAGTGTCTGCTTAAGTTTGTTTCTCTTTTCTTCCTGAGATTGAGTAGTGTTTGCTAACTGCCTCATTCTTTCTCCGAAGTCGTCATCTTTGTGGTTCATCTCTACATTGTACACACAAGTGTCATATGAATGCAAAGAAGTTTTTTTAGAAAAGACATAGGAGTCTTCAGAAGGGACATTCACTCACAACTACTGCTGTTCTGGTCTGAATTTAGGATATTGAGACTAGCAAAGGCAGGGGTGGGATTCAGCTGGTTCGGCTAGGTTTGGGTGAACCGGAGGTTAAATTTACATCTGGTTCACTGAACCGGTAGTTGAACCAACCAACTGGCCCCACCCACCCCTCCCAGGAGACTCCACACAACCTATTTTGGATACAGGTAAGTGCAAGGTCCACATGGAGGCTCTGAGCGGGTGCAAAACAGGTCAAATCAGAAGTTCCAGAAGTCCGGAAACGGGCCTGTTTCCAGCTTTCGGGGGCCCTTTGGAGCCCAGGGGAGGCAATTTTTCACCTCCCAGAGGCCCGAGGGAAGCCTCCGGACTCTGGGGAAAGTGCAAAACAGCCCTCCTGGAAGTTCTGGTAGGCCACGCCCACCATAGCAACACCCACTCAGCAACCTGGCAGTTGCTGGGATTTTTGAATCCCACCCCGAGCAAAGGAATCACATTACAAAGGATAGGGACAATGACTTGTGAGAAGCACCTAAAATACATTCTTAAACTCCTTCAGATTTAATAGAGAGGGATACAGTGGGGTTTGGGTTTCAGCATGAAAGGGAGCATATGAGAGGAGAAAATTTGCTGGCTAGCCAGGAAGGGAAAGTTTTGATTTCCTATTGGTTTTCTACAAGTGTCCTAAATTTGCAAAAAAAAAAAAGAAGTAAAAAATGTTACCTTCCTTTTTTGTTTTCATTGTAAAAGTTTTGAAAAAAAAACCACACACACAGCAAGCAGCCTGTGCTGTGTAGATTAGCAAAACAGACCACACAATTGAGGAACACAATTCTCTGCCCTTCCTTTTGTGGCTGAAATAATATCATTTCTGATACTTGGGACTCCAGTTGCTATTAGTATGCCAAATAGACCTTGTTGTAAAATGATAATCCCCTACCGCATATATTATATAACACAAGCTTTATTTGCTTTTTTATCCTTGCTCTAAAGTTTCTCATTGGATTCCCAATCCGAAGCATATTTAAGCAAAGGAACAAAAAAGTATTATGCAAATCACATACAATGCCTAAGCAATTAAACTACAGAAACAGCATCCCCCCAACTTCCCCATTCCAAAATAAGGCATCAGGGAATAGAAATACAAATTTGACTAAAGAGTAAGACAGGTTCATACTATAAATGTTTCTCTATTAGATGATTTTGTTAGTCTATGACAGAGAGCCTGGTATTTAGAAGACAGCAAGATGGAATTACGTCTTCTCAAAAATCATCTTATGGGGAGAAAAGCAGGGTTTGAGTGTGAATAGAAGAAGCATCACCGAGCCACCACTGAACTGAGAGATAGCCAGCATTGGTTTTAGTATTACTTTTGGCACAATGATGGTTGAATCATTGTGGTTAATATTCAGAAAATTATCAATGAAGCTTAAATGCTCAGAAAAATATAGCAATTGAGTCATAGTATTATGTGACTTATAACGAGGAGAATTTTAGGACATTCTAGAGACTGAAAAATCCCTGAGGAATAGCATTTAAAGATAGGTTTATTGGGCAAGAGACCTGCAGGGAAAAACTAGAATTTTGTTGTTGTATTTGCTGTTGACTACTGTCAGAATGTTTTCCAGGCAAAAATGAAAAGTGCAATTGTGCTAATTGCACAATAGCACTTAGACTTATATGCCACTTCACAGGGCTTTACCGCCCTCTCTAAACAGTTTACAGAGTCAGCCTCTTTCCCCCAACAATCTGGGTCCTCATTTTTCTGATCTCGGAAAGATGGAAGGCTGAGTCAACCTTGAGCTGGTCAGGATCGAACTTCTGGCAGTTGGCAGAATTATTTTTCAATACTGCATTCTAACACTGTACCACCATAGCTCAGTATGGCTGAAAAACTAATTGAATTAGCAGAGATGGTCGAATTATCTGCCTTAATCAAGGAAAGGAATACATGTAATTTCGTTTCTACTTGGAAACCATATCTAGATTTTTTACTTGAGATAGATAAAAATGAAATTCTGTCTTTGGGATTTTCTGATTAAATGGTTTCTTGTTATAAAAATGGTTACTGTATACCAATTATGCAAAAATAAAAAATGAAAACTTGAGGGAGTATTTTTATTATCTTTATTTGAGTGAGCTGAAAAGAGTTGGAGATAGATACTTTATTTTTTTTTTGTCTCGTTATCCTAGACTACTCTCTTCCCTTCTTTCCCTCTTCCTCTTCCCTATCTTTATTTTCATTTTTTTAACTATATTGATTATCTCAGTAAAATAGCAATAGCATTAAACAATACATGGGTAAGGCTTTGGAAATGGTACGTAAAAGAAGAAGTAAAGTGGGAAGACGGTGATTATAAGCAACAGTTCAACCAAATGGAAACTCAGTTTGGATATAAATTTGCTCACTGTCCTTTTCAGTCCTTGTTCTTAGCAGCAGCAATGAAATATTTGACACCTGGTGATTTTTCTTGGAAGGTATGTGGCAAGCTGCAAAAGGAGCCACGATTAGTTCGAATTTATCTCTAGCTGGGAGCAAACAGTAGCTAGATAATGCACAAATAGGAACATGGTGGCAGGGAGTAGGAAAACTACCACAAACAAAGATTTAATAAAGTGTTAAAATATGCAGATAAGTTTAACAAAAAGGCCTTGGGCTCTCAATTACATCAATTACATTCTAATTACTGACAGTGCCATCAAGAGCTTTTCAAAACCCACATCTCTTCTTAAAAGTATCTGTCAGACTGGCTTATTTGCAATAAGAAGATTACATTAGTATGCAAGATTGAATTATTGCTCTTCGCTCCCTCCAAAAGGAAACCTTGCTGAGAAATTGGGCTTAGAAACTGAAAGCAAATTCATCTCTTAATATATATATAGCAACAGCATTTAGACATATATACTGCTTCACAGTGCTTTACAGCCTTCTCTTTACAGAGTCAGCATATTGGCCTCCAGCAATCTGGGTCCTCATTTTACTGATCTTGGAAGGATGGAAGGCCGAGTCAACCTTGAACCAATCAGGATCAAACTCCTGGCTATGGGCAGAGGTAGCCTGCAAAACTGCATTCTAACCACTGGGAAGGAAGGAAGGAAGGAAGGAAGGAAGGAAGGAAGGAAGGAAGGAAAAGGAAGGAAGGAAGGAAGTAGGTAGGTAACAATGGCACTTAGACTTATATACCACTTTACAGTGCTTTACAACCTTCCCTAAGCAGTTAACAGTGTCTGCATCTTTCCCCCGACAATCTGGGTCCTTATTTTATTGACCTTGGGAGGATGGAAGTCGGAGTCAACCTTGAGCCTGGTGAGATTCGAACTGTCAAATTGCAGGCAGCAGAAGTAGCCTGCAATACTGCATTCTAACACTGCGCCACCAAGGCTTTTGTGGATTTACTGGCCATTGGAGAACATTGCTGAAGAGCTTTAAGACAGAGTATGCCACACAACATATTTAACTATGATTTGTCAAACCAAAGCTTGGTTAATAAACCACAAGGTTAGCACACCTTATGCCCTAAACTGTATTGTACAAACTGCCAAAGGCTGGATTCAGATGATATATTAAGTCAAAGGCAACCCAGTGTCTTAGGTGGTGGTTTTCAACATGTGGTCCACAGACCCCTGGGGGGACATAATGTTTACAAATATTTGATGCAATCTAGCAGCCTTAAATGAGTTAAGTCTTGGAGGTCCATGGCCATAGTCTGTGGCCACAAAAGGTATTTAAAGGGGCACATGGTGAAGAAAAAGTTGAGAATCACTATCTTAGGGTTTTGTGTGAAATAGGTTGTGATCTGAAACAGGCCTGTTTTAAAAACCCATCCAAAAGATACTTGCACAAAGATATTGTGTGTATCTTCGGTTGTAAGGGCATGGACACCTCACAAGGTGTTCTAAACCCAAACCCTTTTCCAATAAAACAAACACGAACCAAAGGGAACAGAAACCTTTTCATGATTCTTAACGAACCCCCGGTTAAAAGGCTGCTGCAAACGAATTAACTTTGATAAGCACAAGCCTCGCCAAAACTGTGTGAGGCCAAGAATAACAGATAAGAAATATTTTACAACAAAAGAGTCTTCAAATACCAACTTAAGATACTGCAATGCCCACGAAGCTGGAGTTTCAAAACGTTTTTGCTTCCTGCAAAGAACGTCTGATTCATAGCTGGCTTTTATTTTCTTGAAGGAGGAGCCATTACCTTGCAGCCTTATTATTGAGTTGCCTGGGCTGCTGCAGCTGCTCTTTCCTACGAGCAGCCCTGCATGCATGCGCACTTGGCACAGGCTCCTTGGGAACCTCCTCATCACTGCTGCCAGCCCCTACAATCTCTGAAGGTAGCAGTCTGCTCCCTAATGGTCCTGGCCCCTCATCTGAGTCCTTGCTCTACTTAGCCATCCACACCTGCTGCCAGCTAACCACAACACAAGGTCCACTTGATATTCACGGCAGCCTCCTAGACAAATTCTTCAATCCTTGCAGCCATTCACAGAAAGAAATATGGGTCAGAAGGAATCTAATGCACAGGTTTAACCCAGTTGCACATTTCATAGGAAGAATAAATAAGAGCAGTGGTGTTGTAAATTACTGCGAGACGATGAATTCCTTTCCAAATCAGTAAACAGGAATGAGAAAATTAAAACTGCAAGGCTCTGTCTTCATCCTTTTAAAGAGTCTGCAGCTGTCTCTACTGAGTGGGACCATCTGTGAACAGGACTCTCTTCTTATTAATCATGTCTTCTTCAACCTCTAGTGAGAAAGCCCAGAGCTGGCAGATAAAATATTGCAGCAACTAACCAAGGTTGGAAGCCTTAGAATTAAAAGATAGAAGAAATTGCATGGGGGAAAAAAAAAAAAAAACCAAGGGTCTTCAGGCGATCAGATTATTTTCATGACATGCTAAGCTTTGGCCCTTGAACAAATTTTGTTCCCCTCCAGCTTCTTTGATCTGTTCTTATCTTTGCTATCCTTTCTTTCCAAACTATCTTTGTTTCCCTGGGTGGCTACATAATTTGCTTCATTGCATGCAATGCTTTCATGAGCTAAGTTGTGCGTTCAGTTTTCATCAGTTGAAAACTTCTCCAGATTTTTTCAGTTAAAAGTGATGGGGAAGTTTGCTTGATTGGGTTGAGAGACTCAAGGGAAGGTAGAAGATCCACTGGACTCACCCAAGATGCTTTTTTGCATTGACCACAGAAGAAGAAGCAGAAGAAGACAACAGGAGGAAAACCACTCCTGTATAACTCACTGGATGGTGTCCAACGTTAATGCCACTTTATAATGCCTGAGTAAGACCCAGAGGTGATCTTCAGGAGGTTCTGACCAGTTCTGGATAACCGGTAGCAAAAATTTTGAGTAGATTGTCTGCCATGGTCCCCATGAATTAACTTCCTTCTCATTTCCAGCCAGTGAGTAAACAAGTTTAAATCACCGTTAGCTCTTGTGGTGTTTAAAAAAAATATGCCTTTCCCCTCATTTTCAACACCAGACATGGGTGGCCTCAAGGTGCATAAAATCTGTTTGGCTTTCTCCCTTTTTATCTCAGAGGGAAGTCAAAGGACCGCAGTGACTTGAAACCGAGACAATAGAGGCAGGATAAGGATCAGCAACGTGAACAGCCAATTTCATGCCAGTCTAGTTTTCTGCCAACTCAATAATGTGTGGGGAGCATTTCAGATGGTCAGGAGGAAAACCCTTTAGCTCACTTTCAGCTCTGCAGCTCCTCGAGTTAACTTCTTGAAACAGAAATAATTTGTGCCATTTTGGGGGGACGGGTATCACTTAACTATCCTGGCCTACATCTTCTGCATTCCACTTGTCTGCTCCACTCTGCCTTCTCATTCACATTGCCTCAAGCAAATGCCTTTATCAGAGCAACCTTGTTAGTGTCTGAAGGTCACCATTAGCCTGTTGAGTCACTCTTGGATGTCTATAGGAGAAGGGTGACACATAGTCCATCTGCTCCTCACAAAAACCTCCGTGCTTGCAACTCTTGTTTGTTTACCATCCTTGGGGAAACATCTGTTCCTTTCTGTTTCCATTATGCTGTTTCTTAGTTCCACAGCATAAACTGCAGGTGACTCACATGTCCATATCATGTGTCTCAGGGTGCCCTTCCAGTGCTGAGTAGAATCATAGCTTTGCTCTAATTTTACAAGCTATATCTCAAGAACATAAGAAGTTGCCCTATGTACTGGGCTATAGGTCTAAAGCTAAGCTTCAGGATCTTACCAGTAGGAGTCTATGAATAGAATAGAATAGAATAGAATAGAATAGAATAGAATAGAATAGA
>BLBF01000059.1:5983267-6001781 GCA_015471245.1 Laticauda colubrina | reverse complement strand
GAATAGAATAGAATAGAATAGAATAGAATAGAATAGAATAGAATAGAATAGAATAGAATAGAATAGAATAGAATAGAATAGAATAGAATAGAACAGAATTCTTTATTGGCGAAGTGTGATCGGACACACAAGGAATTTGTCTTGGTGCAAATGCTCTGAGTACATAAAAGAAAAGATTCATTCATCAAGAGTCAAGAATCATAAGGTACAACACTTAATTATAGTCATAGGGTACAATTAGAATAGAATAGAATAGAATTATTTATTGGCCAAGTGTGATTGGACACACAAGAAATTTGTCTTGGTATAAATGCTCTCAGTATACATAAAGAAAAGGTACATTCGTTAAGAATCAAGAATCATAACGTACAACACTTAATGATTGTCATAGGGTACAATCAACAATCAAATCATACTAGGAAAAAGTCAATATAAATCGTAAGGATATAAACAACAAAGTTACAGTCCTACAATCACAAGTGGGAGGGGATGGGTGATAAGGAGATTGTTATGGAGATTCTCAAGCACTCAGGTCATGGTTATTCCAAATATATTTTTCAAAAGGCAATTGGACTTTCTTGTGTTTGTTTTTTAAATGTTTTGCTTCTTATCCTAGAAGCAGTCCACCATAATCACCAGTCTTCAACTCTTTAAAGCAACCACATCTTCTCCCGGGACCAGAGTCCCACCCTCTGCAATTGATCCGTGATAGAAATAAGAAGAAGCTTCTTGGATGAAAAATGAAATGTTTTCAAAAGAAAAAAGGGGGAGAGAACCAAGAAGGTCCAGTTGCCTTTTGAAAATCACCTTTGGGATTATAAACAGGAATTTTCCAGGAATTTTTCCATCACACTTGGAGATGATAGACCTTTAAGCATGTGATCTTCAGCAGGCAGGCCAGGTGCTCTGTCAATGCACCCCTTCTTGTCCATTTATTTTAGTTCCAAATTGAGCAATCCAGATGGATGGATTTCAATGCAGTTAAGACAAAACAGGTCCTTTTCCTTCTCCTGTCACCCATTATTGCATTTTACACCGTAAACAATCCATCTTTGAATGGAGATTATAAACTAATAACAAGAGAGGAAATCCAGCCAAAATCTAAGTTACTGTACAGCTTTCTTGCCCAGTGCAATTTTCCTTCTGTTTGTAATCATTTCTTTGCTAGTGAGTAATGGTCCTTTCCACCATCACCCCACCATAATTATGCCAATACAGAAGGAATAAGGTCAGGCTTACTTTACATCCTCACAATTTTATCTGGATGGTGATAAAATATACTCTAAGTCAGTCTTGTGTGCTAATCCGCTAGTTTTTATTGTTGTTGTTATTTGGATGAGTGATGCAGTGGCCTAGAAGTGGAGCTCTCACCTCACAATCAGGAGGCTGTGAGTTTGATCCTAGGTAGAGGCGGGTATTTCTCTCTCTGGGCATACTGAGTACATATCAGTTGCAAACTCTGCATTGGCAACAGGAAGAGCATCCAGCCAGTAAACACTCAGCTCCTTTCAATTGCCCCAACTTTACCTTGATGCAAGGGATTATGGGGTCCTTAAAAAACAACACTGTGCTGTTCTTTGGAAATTGGTCCACCATAATCACCAGTCTTCAACTCTTTAAAGCAACCACATCTTCTCCCGGGATCAGCCTTTGCAGTTGCTCCATGATGGAAATAACTACAGGCAGAAGGAATATTTCATTACACGGTTTGCTTGTGATTGAACCCATAATTTTCCTATGCCGCTGAGTGAAAAAGTTGTTCCCATCAAAAACTTTACCTGCTCCCTTTCTCTTTCCCTGCTAGCTATTTCAGGTGCTGGAATAGTCTGGTAAAGGAAGCCCCTTAAAGGCATGCAGAGTTTTAATTAGTTTGCAAATGTATTTTCTGTTGCTAGCAACATTAGATTCCTCTCCCCTGAAGGTCACTGAACTGGTTGTTTTGCAAGCTTAGAAGAAGCTCTCTTTTGTTCCACTAGACTGTCTCCATAGCTAGCAACTGATTTCATGGGAAGCTTTTCTCCTCCTGTTCTCTTTTAAAAGGGAAGATTGGTTTTTAAATTATGCCCTCCTGAAAGCTTGCAGCTGGGGAGTACAACTAGTCTGGTTTTATATTAGAACTTTGCAGAGACAGTATTTCCTGGCTAGAAAATATTCTGCTATTGCCTTTGTCTTATGATGGCCTTTGCACCCAATACCCAAGAGGTCTTCTTCCATCTGGTTTCCTCCAAATATTTGGGATTGCATTCATGCCAGTAGTGTGGATTCCATAATCTGTGTAGCCTATTCTGAGCAGAGGTGGTATTCAGCAGGTTCTGATCAGTTCTGGAGAACCAGTGGTGGAAATTTTAGTAGTTCAGAGAACCAGCAAATCCCACCTCTGACTGGCCCTGCCCCCATCTATTCTCCACCTCCCAAGTCCCAGCTAATTGACTCGGTCTTCTTTGGTTGCCCTGCACAGGAGAACGGAGCTGGAAAGCAGGTTAGTGGGGTGGGGGAGGGAATGGAATTTTGCAGTAATCTTCCTCCTGGAGTGGGGAGGGAATGGAGATTTTATAGTATTCTTCCTCTGCCATGTCCACCAAGCCACATAACCTGTTGTAAAATACTTTGATTCCCACCACTGATTCTGAGGAATATATTTCTACAGAGAAAGTACACAAACATGGACATCTAAAGTGAAGAAGATCTTCCTTTCAAGGATGGGTCAAGAGAAGGAGGCCCTTTGAAAGGAGAGAAGGTTTGAACAAATGGAAAGAGGGAAGACTGATGTTAATAAGACAGGGAAGATATGGAGAGGAAGGGGAGAGAATTATTTTCTTTCTGCCTGTCTCATAATGGCAAAATGATGACCGGATGGATGGAAAGTGAGAAGAGAACACACACCCATCCAGAAAAAATCAGGACTCCTTTTCAAAGCTGCTTCATACCATTGTTAGGCCATTGATCTGTATATCACGCGATTCAGTATCATGCATTTCAACTTGCAACTCTTCTCTAGCCTCAGTCCTGAAGTGAATCCTGGCTGAGACCATCTTGGAGGCTTCATGGTTGCCACACAATAGAGGGAGGGGGGAAATAGATGGAGATTTGCAGCAAAAACAATAAAGTTTCTGTGTGGGAACCAAGGACATTCTCACAGGTGGCTGGCCAGAAGAGGGGTGAAGTAACCAAGCAACTGGCCTGCTCCTGGATTGGACAGTGTGACCACTGACACACTGGTGAAAGGGGAAAGTTTAATTTTTTAATGAGGTGAAAGCTGCGGGAACTTTCAGAGTCAGCTTTCACCAGTTATGCTATCCAATAAATTGTTTCCTGAGGAATTTGCCTGCCTCAGAGGTTCTGTTTTCCGTGAGTGTATTGCTTGGAACACTCACATCTAGATTGAGAAAAATCTACCACCTGCAGCCAGATATTTCTAAATACCGAGTGGAAGTTGTTTACATTTTTTGAATTGGTGATAAGGAAGGACTTCATGGTTGTATCTGTTGAGAAACCATTTTATTTCAATGGTGGATTTCAGAGGTTCTTCAGCAAGGGGTGTTTCATTTGATTTAGTCGCCATCCTAAAATGGATTCCATGTTTTTATCTATAAATATTTTTGTGTGTGTGTGTGTGTGTGTGTGTATGTTTATGTATGTGCAGGTATGTATTTATATATGTGTATAGCATGTGTATATGTATGTATTTGGGAAAATATATACTTTCTCTTGAGAGCAGGCAACAGAATTTCATTTTTAATGTGAGCCCATGTGCTTGCAGTAAAAATAATGACAATAAAGTTATCTTATCTTATGTGCCATTTATGAAAAAATAAACATACTGATATTCCTCCAAAACTAATGGGAAGTTTTATGATTGACCATTCTCCACCTACATTATTAAATCTCTTTGCCTGTTAATCCTTAGGCCTGTTCCTTCAGCAGCAAAGATATCCCTGGCTCGCTTTTTAAGAAAGCTATACATAGCTGCCAAAAATAAAAATCAATTCCCTGCTTACACGTCAAGGAGCTGGACAGATGCAAAATCTGTGTTTAAAAGCCAAAGGGGAAACCGATTAATGTTACCGATAAGATGACTTCCGGACTATACAAGAACTGCATGCTTTTTTCAGGTACTTATCCTCAAGTTATAATTCAGGCAACTCAACAAACTGTCAAGTGACAAATCTCTAAGGCTCATCTCAAAAATTAACACTAGCAAGCAATGGCATAACATTTCTTTTCCAAAAAATCCTACCATATCCATGAACTGTACAGAGACAGGGGAGAGGAAGAGAGGGAGGGAGGAAGAGAGAGGAAGGGAGGGAGGGAGAGTGGGAGAGGGAGGGAGAAAGAAAGAGGAAGAGAAGAAGAGAGAGGGAGAGAGAGAGGGAGGGAGAGGGAGGAAGGGTGGGAGGAAGAGGGAAGGAGAGGGAGGGAGGGAGAAAGAAAGAGGAAGAGAGGAAGAGGGAGGGAGGGAGAGAGGGAAAGGGAAGGAGAGAGGAAGAGAGGGAGAGGGAGGGAGAAAGAAAGAGGAAGAAAGGAAGAAAGAGGAAGAGAGGGAGGGAGAGAGGAAGAAGAAGAGGGGAAGAGGGAGGAAGAATTCCTGAATATCTACAATACAATTAAAGGCATATTTCATTGTTGCCCATTCTTGTCTCCACCTTTCTGTCTCTCCCCTTTTTCTGTTGTCCCTTTGTTGTCAACATTCGGGTTACAGGCTTTTCAGTACAGTGATGTGCTTTTGATCAGTGCAGTGATGTGGATATTTTCTGATTAAAAATATTCACATTTGAACAGCAATCCAAAGGAATGACTTGGTACTGCTACTGAGAGCATCTGGGTTCAACTAGGTGGAAGAAGGCATAAAAACAACTGTTCTGGTGTCCAGGCTGGAAAAAGTTATAGCTAATATGTTCCAAGAAATAAAAAAATAAAAATAAACTACAAGGCTTGAAAGTAATAGCAGCAATGAGTGGCTTTAGTCATCTTGACATCTGTTGGGAAACAAATTCTGCCAAGGTGTTAGGAAATCTCTTACTGCTTCTTTCAAAAGTTGGAAGAAAGAATAAGGGAACCATCCCTGATTTAACAATAACCAGAAGGAAAGTCCTGGGAAAAAAGTCAAGGCTTGCATACACAGGGAAAGCAGATCGTACAATGCTGGAGTCCTTGATATGAGTGAGAATTAAAGCTGAACATGATGTAATGTATAGCATAGATTTTAAGAAACCCCAAAGAAAGATGCATAGGATATCAGAACAGGAGAAGATAAATGAGAAAGTAGCTAAGAAAGTATCTTAGGATACCTGGGATAAAGGTAAAGGTTCCCCTTGCACATATGTGCTAGTCATTTCCGGCTCTGGGGGGACGATGCTCATCTCTGTTACAAAGTCGAAGAGCCAGCTCTGTCCAAAGATGTCTCCCTGGTCATGTGGCCAGCATGACTAAAAGCCGAAGGCGCACTGAATGCTGCTCCCTTCCCACCAAAGGGGTCCCTATTTTTCTACTTGCATTTTTACGTGCTTTCGAATTGCTAGGTTGGCAGAAGCTGGGAAAAGTAACAGGAGCTCACTCCGTTACGTGGTGCTAGGGATTCGAACTGCTGACCTTTCTGCCAACCTTTCTGATCAACAAGCTCAGCGTCTTAGCCACTGAGCCACCGCGTCCCTATCTCCTAGGACAGGAGATCCTTTAAAAATGTGATATTAGAAGCATGATCACGAAACAATTCCAACAATAGCAACTGCCACAGCTAAAAACCACTGGAAAACAGCAGAAGATGAGAATGCAGCTGCACATACACACACACACACAAAAAAAAAAAAAAAAAAAAACAGTGAAGATCTAAAAACAAAACCAATTAAAAAAAGACACAAACAAGAGGTCACCAAGAAAGGGGACATGTGAGATAGAGATAGCTCTGTCATGTTTTTTAGAAGGCTAAACCTCAAAATGAACTGAGCTTTGTGAAGGATGCCAAAGCTATTGGAGAAAAATAAGAGAAACAGAAATAATCTACCAGCTGCTCAGGGAGGATGGCAAAAATGTAACACGTAACAAAGAAAAAGCAGAATTGTTTAATTCCTATTTGCTCCTATCTTCTTAGAGACAAGACGATAAATTGAGCTGCAGTGGCACAGTGGTTAAAGTGAGTACTGCTGGCTACTTCTGCTGCCAACTGGCTGCCTGAAATTTGGCAGTTCAAATCTCACCAGGCTCAAGGTTGACTCAGCCTTCCATCCTTCCAAGGTGGGTAAAATGAGGATCCAGATTGTTGGGGAAAATATGCTGACTTGGTAAACTGCTTTGAGAGGGCTGTAAAGCACTGAAAAGCAATATATAAGTCTAAGTGCTGTTGCTATAACTTCAAGAACTGGTTGAAGGAGCAGGATTCCAGCTAGAACTCAATGAAAACATAATCAGGAAAGGTCTACTGGATTCATACAAGTTCATATCTCCTGCTTTTTCAAGATGTCTTTCCTGATGTTTTAACTCTTATACAATTTTTAAAAGGTTAAATTCCCTCAAGTTAAGCTTAGCTCTTTATGACTTCCTGAATAAATCTATGTCATTTTCTGGACAATAGTATGGAAAGTTTGATCACTTCCTTCTCTTGGAATTTTATGGGCTTTCCTCTGGTCTCATCTGCAGACCCAACATTTCCTGGCATTTCCCAACCAAGCGTTCACTAGACCCCAAACTTGTTTAACTTTTCACCATCAGCCTCGGTTGGTTTTGTGCTGCTACCTGCTACTGTCACAATTCCATTCTATCGTTAATGTAGAAGCAAACCCTGAGTTTTGCTTGTTTTGTGGTGGCCTCACAATCCTTAATAGAATGACAGAGTTCAGAAGAACCTTTAAGGGCTTCTAATCTAACTTCCTGTTCATGCAGGAACCCCTATACCCAGGGTTGGGATTCAAATTCTTTAACGACCGGTTCTGTGGGCTTGGCTAGGTGGGCGTGGCTAGGCGGGCATGGCTATGTGACTGGGTGGGTCTGCCTTCTTTCTTTCTTTTTTGCAGCACTCCCCTCTGATTTTTTTTCCCCTTCTGGGCCTCAGGGAAGTCTCCTGGGTGAAGCAGTAAGATAGTGGGGGGGGGGGGGAATCCCAGCACAGCTGATTATCAAAACAGCTGATCATCAGGAAAGGGGGAAAAAGAAATACCTTAAAGAGTGACTGGGCAGAGGAGAACACAATCAGCAATGTCGGGCATGCACAATAAGAACTGACTAGGAGGGGAAGGAAGGGACCATCCAGAGGCACCATTTGCCAAATTGCACAGAATCATAACAACCAGTTCTATAGAACTGGTCGAATCCCACTCCTGCCTATACCATTTTGAACAAATGGTTGCCCAGTCTCTTCTTAAAAACTTCCATTGCTGGAGCATCCACAACTTTTTCAGGGAAGCTGTACCAGAGGTTAATTGTTCTCACTGTCAAGAAATGTCTCCTTAATTCTAGGTTGATTTTCTTCTTGATTAGTTTCCATCCATTGCTTCTTGTCGTGTTGTCACATGCTTTGGAGAATAGGTTGATCCCCTCTTCTTTGTGACAACCCCTTAGATATGGGAACTTTGCTATCATGTCACCCCTAATCCTTCTTTTCATTAAACTGGACTTACCCAATTCTTTCAACTGTTCTTTGTACGTTTCAGCCTCCAGTCCCCTAATCATCTTAGTTGCTCTTCTCTGCACTCCTTCTATAATGTGTCTCTGCCCTTTTTCAAAATTAATTTTGGGCCAACCCATAGGAGAATTGGCAGCTTCCACAAAAGCAATGATATATTCTGCAGGAGAAGGAAAATCTGTGCCAGGATGCCCTCTATTTACTGTTGAAGTGTTCCTTGCTTACTGCTTCTGAATGCCATACTTACTTAACACACTTAACACATGCACATCCATGATTGATGGTGCACTGTCATTTGCAACATCCGTAATGCCACCGCCATCTTCTTCCAGAGTTAGAACAAAGTTGATAGCCAAGTCATTCACTATCTGGGACAACAACAGAACAAGACCATTTAATCACTCTTCTTGCTTCTGTCAATTGGATCTGAAATTCCCCTCAGGACAACTCCAAAAAGCAACGTGTGATAAATTTGATCCTTAAGATCAGAGGCAGGAGGCTGGGTGAGGACTTAACATTCACATACATTCATCTCAGGTTTATTAAATATTTAAAGTTGTTCCATAGATCTAAAGATCAGGGTTATTTATGTGGGTTTCTTTTTTCTTTTTTGCATGAGATGATCAATGTCCCCAAAGGAAACCAGTTCTTTATCTGATTGCATCAGCTCCATCCAAGTCACCCTGTGAGGGCGGTGCTTAATATTTCATTAGGCAAAGCAAGATGGGAACGTTGATTTCCTAATGGAATAGCTATTTGTTGTCTGGATTATTTAGCAATTTGGGTTGAGGAGGGCGGGAAAGGAACGGGAAAAAAATTACATCATCTCAGCTACCTTCTCTGTCATTTTTTTTGAAAAATGAAGCAGGCTTGCTTTGCAAAACTGAATTTGCCAGAGAAAGTGGCAGTTGCTTCATTTTTTATAATCAATTATACATACCCTCAGTAGCTTTTGGGATATGAACAATAACCTCAAATCAGCAAAAATTACTTGGCTTCCTTTGATTGTTAACCAATGCAAAATGTAGCAGTTAGTAGTTAGACCATGTGAGTTGATGTAGTCACCATGTGACTCATGATATCTCAACTAAGAACAGATCAACATTACCATTCCCCTCCCCTTGTCAAAGCTATGAAAAGACACCAACATGGCAGATCTCCTAGAATTGTTGGCAACCTCCAGAAATGTAGGAATGGTTGTGTATCTTGGACATTTGTGGCTTTTTTTTAATCCCCAACTATTTTTAGATCTTAGGGACATTTGCCCAGATTTCAAAACTGGTTTCAAGTGAAGATATAGCAGAGACAAGAACTATTATTATTCACATGAGCTTGTGCTTCGCAACTGATTGTTCCATAGTTTGTTTTGGATGCTCTGGAGATGGCATTCAGATGCACAGAATATTAGATTAGATTAACAGAGTTGGAAGGGACCTCGTAGGTCATCTAGTCTAAACCCAAAGCTACACCATTTCTGACAAATGACAGTCAATTCTCTTCTTGAAAGCCTTCAGGGATGAAACTCCTACAACTTTTGAAGGCAACTTCTGTTCCATTGGTTGACTGTTCTCACTGTCAGAAAGTTTCTCCTTATTTCTAGGTCTCAAACAGTCCTCTTTACACTCCATGCATTAACTCCCCCAAACAGAGAGACTAGTGGGACAATCTGGTTTGCCTCTCAAAAAGGAGTATCAGAGATGTAAAGCAGCTCACTCTGGGAAGAGGAACCTGTTTCTACTTCCTCCTCTTCCTTTGATGGAATCCCAATTGAAGAAAGACCATTGAAGACATTGATCACATTCTTGTTGACTGCAAATTGTACTCTCCAGAGATGACTATTTTCTTAGACAGCTAAAAAGTTGGAACATCCATCCAGGAGAAACAGTCTCTGATTGCAGGAAATGGACTTAACACATCAAAAATAAGACTGTGCTCTTCATCTCAAAAGCCATCTCAAAGAGACATACTTAGAATAACTTTATTGTCATTTTGAATGTGCACTAATCGGCATACATTAAAATGAAGTTTTGTTACATACAGCTCTCAAAGGGTCATCACCTCCAATATACACTACATAAACATGACAAAATAAATAAATAAATACAAAATTATACATATCCCCACCTATATGACATAGAGAAAACAACACAGTCTGGTTCTAGTGTTAAGTCCTAGTTCTAGAGAATACCTAGATCAGATTGGCGTTGACTGTAAGGGTGACTATTTATCATTAATTTTTCTTTTCTTTGTACTTATTTGACTTTTTTGTTTCAATTCTTTGGATTTAATACTTCATCTTCTTCTCCTCTTCCTCTTTTCTTCTAGAAATTATTTGTGAGGAACAGATATTTTGGATATTTTTAGACAGAGAACTATCTGAATGCTCTAATGTTTAACATGTCAGTGCATGTTTAAAGGTTGGTTTGGGTTAAATGGGGAACCTGTCAAAATCAGTGGTACTATCCCACACCAGGTAGACATTCACCTTTGCCAGAAGCTGCCCACAGTTTTCAGAGTCTCAAGGTTAAGATTTCAGTGCTCACATTCCCAGGCAAAGAAATAAATGTCCCCATTGGACACACATTTGCTGAAACCAAACCATGCACAAAATCATCAAGACTGACCTTGTTCCAGATTCCTTGTACTCAGCAATGACAATAAGGAACCAATTTCAAGAAATCAATGGCTAAGCTAGACATGGGCACATCTTTCCATTAGATGCTTCTCCTGGTAATGGTGGTAAGTGCCACATAAAGATAAAATGTGTCACAAGACTCACATTTGTGAGCATAAGTGTACTGATGCAGCCTGAGCAGTGTCCCTCCGTTCTCTCTGTGTTGCTCCTCGGAGCAGGACAAAATGCCTTTTAAGTTAAGGTGGGATTATTCCAGTAATCTCTTTTGTGTGCCTGGCCTAATTGAGCAGTTATAGTCAGACTAAGCAGGGCAGGTGTTATGAGACCCAAGACAAGTAATCATGTTATTTTTGGCATGACTGAACTTGGCAGGGTAATAAGAAAGAAATTGTGAGATGAGAGCAAAAGGCAAGGAAGGAGAAGGGGAGAAGAGAGAGAAAATGAATCAAGACGTTATGCTAGAACAGGATTAAAGAATGCAGTGGGGCTGCAGGAGATATTTTTGATAAAGACAAGGAAATTCCCACCACACAATCTTTAATTTAATATATCTCATCTTGTTGTACATTGTAAATGACATCTGCAACAAAGGGATGGATTTTTGGTCAACACAAATTGAAGCACCAAAAGCCAGCATGGGAATTGCTGAGAACTGTGCATCAAAGTGCACAATGAAGAGAAGGTAGACTGAGTAATAAGTCTGAGGAATCTATTTGGTTGTCAAGAAACAGCCATGCTGGCTTGCCCCCTGATGATTGTTTTGTAACCAACTGTATCTACTATGATGTAACTTCTACTGATGATGAAACATCTGCAAAAAACAACCAAGTTCAGGCAGCATCAAGATCCTCCACTCTGCAAACCCCACTACCTCTTATGATTGATGATGTTACCTAGGTGGGTAATGAAATGTCTGCATGAAAACAACCAAGCTCAAACCTGCTGTATATAAACAGAGAGCAAGCAACACACTCCAGCACTAATTATGTTACCTAGTTGAGTAATGAAATGTCTATTAAAAAACAACCAAGCTCAAACCTACTGTATATAAACAAGGAGCAAGCAACACTCACTAGCACTGATGATGTTACATAGTTGTGTAATGAAATGTCTGCAAGGAAACAACTAAGCTCAGAGAGCTTCATGGAACCCACAGTTCAACCCTGAGCTACAAATATTTGCTTCTATTGGTATAACTACCAATGAAACTATATGGCAGTTTGTGAACTGGTGCTTTCAAACCTCAAATGCATCCAAAACCTACAAATGTTTGCATGTACCAACAGTGGACAGAGATATACCCTGTACTTGTTGATTATGGAAATTGAATCATGTGGGGTGCAATATTGGTTGGAAACAATGAGATTCCTTGTTATGAGTACACTACTATTACTCCCAGCTACCCACAGCAAAATCAAGCAACTTTTTTCCCACTATAACACAAAGAATGTGCAGCGGTAGCCAAAAAAATCAATGCAATCCTAAAATGCATTAACAGAGGGATATAATGAAGATCACTGGAGGTACCAATACCACTCTATAAAGTCTTAAGCCCCTGTCACACTGCACCAATGGATGCAAAGAGGATGTGAAATGGACAAAAAAGCTTGCCATCCGTTAGTTAACGCGATGTACTCACTGCCTCCGTTTTGCTTCCTCTCTATCCGTCCAGCATCCGTTTATTGACGTTTCATCTGCTCAGAAAGTTTTGAGCTGCTCAAAACTTTTGTGTGGAAAATGTATCCAATTCGTCCATTCTGCATCCACTACGCATCTGCTATACATCCGCTACGCATTCGTTCTGCATCCGTTACGCATCCGATACATCAGCTAGGCATCCGCTGCGCATCTGCGCAACTCGCATCCGCTCGAACGCAGGGAGGAAGTGGAACGGACGCGGAACGGATGAAGAACGGATGCCTAGCGGATGCAGCACAGAAACAAAGCATGTAAAACGGAAAAAACGTCCGCAGAGGGGACCTATCTCGGATATTAAGGATGTCTAGAGGATGCTTAGAGGATGCCTAGAGGATGCAAAGGGATGCCTATACTGCCTATAAAAAGGGGGAGCAACTCGTCTGCATCTCACTTTCAGCCCAGCAGCCCAGCTGTGCAGACCTCTGCAGCCTTCATCTGACTCTTCCTCTTCCACAGCATCCAGTCATGTCCACCGTGGATTGCGACAAAATCCTTTTGGCAGCCAACATCCTTCTGCAACACTGCGAAGCCATCTACAGGCTCTGTGAACTCTACTACGGGAAGAAAAAGGGGCGGCCAAGAAGCGTCTGGGTACGAAGATGGATCGGGAGAAGAGCAGAGGATGGACTGTACAACAAGCTGATGGTGGAGCTCAGGAGCGAAGACACTCGGCCATTCCAGAACTTCATGAGGATGCCTCCAGCCATGTTTGACGAACTTGTGCAGCGCCTGACACCCAGGTTGAGCAAAACAAACACCAACTTCCGGCCCAGCCTGGAACCTGGGCTCAAGGTGGCACTCACTCTGCGCTACCTGGCCTCAGGGACCACCTACAGGAGCATGCAGTACGGCTGGAGGGTGCCACACAACACCATCAGCATTGTGGTCAGAGAAGTGGTGCAGGCCATCATCGAAGAATACCTGGAGGAGCTCCTCCAGTGCCCCTCCACTGAAGAAGGCTGGAAGAAAGTTGCAGAGCAGTGGTATCAGAGGTGGAACTTCCCCCACACCGTTGGAGCCATAGATGGCAAGCATGTGGCCTGCAAAGCTCCAGCCAAGTCAGGGTCCACTTATTTCAATTACAAGGGCTTCTTCAGCATCATCCTCTTCGCCATGGTCGATGCTGACTACAAGTTCATGTACATCGATGCTTCAGGCAACGGGTCAGCTTCAGATGCCCAGGTATACAACACCAGTCACCTCAAGGAGGAGCTGGAATGCAACCTCATCGTGGGCTTCCCAGATCCAGAACCCCTGCCCAACAACACACAAGATGTGCCCTACTTCATTGTGGGGGATGACGCCGTCTCCCTCACAACCTACCTCATGAAGCCCTACACTTCCAGACTCCTCACCCGTGAAGAGAGGATCTTCAACTACAGGCTGTCCAGGGCAAGGCGGGTGGTGGAGAACGTCTTTGGCATCCTGGCCAACAAGTTCCAGGTACTTCTCACCACCATGCAGCATCGCCCAGAGACCATGAGGAGGATCGTGGAAGCTTGCTACATCCTGCACAATCTCATGCGCACCCGCTACCCACTCTTGCAGAACAGGCTCGTGGACCTCCAACAAGGCAATGGAGACATGGAGCCTGGGGAATGGAGGCAAGGGTGAAACCTGATAGACACTGAGGATGTGCAAGGCCCCAACAGAGCCTCACGTGAAGGGAAGAAGCAGCACAACCTCCTGAAACACTGGTGCAACTCCCCAGCTGGAGCAGTGGAGTGGCAAGACAGGATGATAGATGATTAATGGATGCTTCCTTCAACCTGTCTCATCACATGGATGAGATTGGGCCATGTATGTTGGGTGGGCCTACAATGAACAGGGCATTTAATAAAGAGTTGTGTTTATGTTCAAATGTGTGGATCAATGATTACATTGTTATTGATAATAAAGGGCCAAAGGTGTGGCACCTGGGAGGATGGACCATACAGTCCCACTATGCTTGCACTGGTGGTTTATCTATCCCACAACTATTACCCATCCCACAGGTATCCCTGCCCATCCCACTGCTATCCTTACCCATCCCACAAGCATGCAAAGGCTTAAACCATTTCTAAAAGTTTCCAGCAAGACTTTATTAAAAAAAAAGAAATGAAGCAAGTGTGTGAATCAAAAATAGATTTTATTAACAAGAAGCTATAAGACAAAAATGAGTCTCTGGCACTCGTCTTGGTCACTCAGTCTCAGGGGTGAAGGGTCCAGGTGCTGTGGAGGTGGCTGGTGCTGGAGCGCTTGTCATCAGCTCCTCCAGAAGCAGAAGCAGCAGAAGCACCAGCCCCAGAAGAGCGAGCCCGTGCTGCAGAAGCCCCAGCAGAACCAGAGTGAGGGCCAGGGGGCGGGATGGTAGCTCTGTCCCTCTTGCCAGGGCTGGCAGCAGATGGCTGAGGCTTGCTGTGTTTCCGCATGGTTGTGGGGTTGCTGGCTGGCAGGGAGGCTGGCAGGAACCAAGGCTGGAAGCAAGGCTGGCAGGGAGGCAGGCAGCAAGGCTGGCAGGGAGGCAGGCACCAAGGCTGGCAGGAATGCTGGCAGGGAGGCAGGCACCAAGGCTGGCAGGAAGGCTGGCAGGGAGGCAGGCACCAAGGCTTGTAGGAAGGCTGGCAGGCTGGCAGGCAGGCAGGCACCAAGGCTGGCAGGAAGGCTGGCAGGGAGGCAGGCACCAAGGCTGGAAGGAAGGCTGGCAGGCATGCAGGCACCAAGGTTGGCAGGCAGGTATGAACCAAGGCTGGCAGGCAGGCAGGCATCAAGGCTGGCAGGGAGGCTGGCAGGCAGGCAGACAGCAAGGCTGGCAGGGAGGCTGGCAGGCAGGCAGACAGCAAGGCTGGCAGCAAGGCTTGCAGGCAGACATGCAGGCAGGACAGGCAAGGCAGTCGATGTGTCTGGAAGCAGGTCTTTCCTCTGAATGGCGACCTGCTTCCGAGCTGCTTCCGTTATATCTGCAGGGCTGATGCAATGCATCCTCCCCGCATGCGCAATTAATGCTCGGCATCCGCTAGGCTTCCGCTGTGCATCCGTTCTGCATCCGCTGTATCCGTTCGGCATCCACTTTGCTGCGGTGCCCCGGAAGCCTAGCGGATGTGCCATCCGCTCCCATCCGCTTCCATCCGCTGGGCTTCCGTTCCGCATCCGCTTTCCATCCGCCCTGCATCCTCCCCGCGTCCGTGTTATCCGCTCCGGTTATGCAAATTTTTGCCCCTTCTGAGAGCAGATAACAACGGATGGAACATTTTTCTCGTCCGTTGTGTCCGTTTTGCATCCATTGGGCAGTGTGACAGGGCCTTTAGTAAGACCACACCGAGAATACTGCATCCAGTTTTGGTCATCACACTATAAAAAAAATATTGAGACTCTAGAAAGAGTGCAGAGAAGAGCAACCAAGATCATTGGAAGACTGGAGGCTAAAACATATGAAGAACAGTTGCAGGAACTGGGCAAGGCTAGTCTAGTGAAGAGAAGGACCAGGGGAGACAGGATAGCAGTCTTCCAATATTTAAGGGGCTGCTACAGAGAGGAGAGGGACAATCTATTTTCCAAAGCACCTGAAGGCCAAACAAGGAATAATAGATGAAAACTGAACAAGGAGAGATTCAACCTGTAAATAAGGAGAAATTTTATAACAATGAGAGCAATCAATCAATGGAACAGAAGTTGCCTTCAGAGGTTGTGGGAGCTTCATCACTGGAGGCTTTCAAGAAGAGACTGGACTAGCATCTGTCAAAAATGGTGTAGGGTCTGCTTGGTTGGGGGGTTGGACTAGATGACCTACAAGGCCCCTTCCAACTCTGTTAATATGTATCTAACATATGTACAGATTGTTGTACAGGCCAATATTATTCAGCAGTTATCTACATCTTAAAATCAGATGTAGCTTAGCTCTATATAGTCCTGCACGAGTAAACCAATTTTTTATTTGCAACATCAGAAATGCTTATTTAGTTGCTCAGAAGTGGTTACTAGGAATGGTGACATTTCAATATGAAGACAAAGAAACCTGCTCTCTTGATTAAAAACTGAAATTGCTGTTCTTCAGCCCAAAAATATCCATAATTCAGCTGTCTTGCCACATTCTCATTTGTGTTTTCTATGACATTAGCAAAAGGTATAAAACAAAAACTGGGAAAAAAGAGCAATAAGGATGAATCAGATGAGACAGGGAGAGAGAGAAATATCTGTTCGTGCCCATCCTGAAACACAGAATCTATTGCAAAATAATCAAGAAGCTCTGGTAAAGGACAATAGGTACTGTATAGGAAAGGAAAGAGAAGGAATCAGGCAGGCGAGCAAGCTAAGGTTTGAGAATTAATACATCAGATATCTTGGTAGATTTTAATTGCAAGTAGAAATTAAACATCTGTTCCTTGTGTTCTACATATGCTCACTAGACTTACCTGAAGTGAACTGAAATCACCGCCTTCTCACTGCATTCTAATGGAATACAAAAAGGCAAAGAAATTGTTGTTGCATATTAAAATCAGTATGTGTGTATATGTGCCTGTGTGTGTATATAATGTGTGTTGGGAGAAATGTCCATCTGGGTTCAGTTCCAAGTGGGGACAAAGACACTGGAAACTTGGAGGCTGATTGGAAAGATAGTTTTAATGGTGAAGCAGAACCATTAAGCACATGTAATTCTGGGTAGGTTACCACATGGAGTGGAGAGTGAGTGTTATTTGTATCTTCTCTTGGGCTTTGAACTTGAGCTTCCTGTTCCTGTGGCAAGGGCATGTATTCTATTAGCTGTCAGACTCCCAGGGGGCTATGCAGGGGTCAGAGCTGAAATTGCCTGAATTAAAGTTGGCTGAATCTTGGACTGATGTAATGAACCTTGGGCTGTGCCATGTGGTGAGCTCTGCTTGCAGACAATCCTATTATGTCCTGGAAGTGGGGGCAACATGTCTTAATCCAATCACCCTGGAGTTGAGGTCTTTTGTTTTGTAAGTAGGCTGGCCCAGTCCTTCTCAATGGGCACCAAATATCTCTTGAGGCCAGGGAGATGCAGGGAGCTGAGTTTCTATCTCCCTTAAGATTTCTATTTCTTTTTTAGGGGAAATATTCTGCCTTTTTAATATTTCCTAATATTAAAGGGGCGCTAACTTTCTTCTCATGTATACATACATATTTATACCTACATCTACATCATCGACATCCACATGCAAACATCGACATCAAAAACATTTGCTACCAATTCTGTGGGTGTGGCTTGGTGGGCATGGCGTGGCTTGGTGGGATCACTAACCTGCTTTCCAGCTCCGTTCTCCTGTGCAGGGCAACCAAAGAAGACCCAGCCAATCAGCTGGGACTCGGGAGGTAGAGAATAGATGGGGGCGGGACCAATCAGAAGTGGGATTTGCTGGTTCTCTGAACGACTCAAAATTTCCACTACTGGTTCTCCAGAAGTGGTCAGAACCTGCTGAATACTACCTCTGATCTACATCTACACATGCATGCATGCACACACACACACAAACACAGAGAGAGAGACACACACACGCAGAGACACAGAGATAGACACACACACACACACACACACACATTGCATTCACTGCTTTGGTACTGCCTAGATTGCCAAACATTGTTGTATTTCATAGAACAGCATTAATTGAGTGTTAATGAGGTGTCAGAGCAGCACTTCCCATGGTCTTTATTATAGGATGTGAGAGTCACAGTAATGTCCCAATTAGGGAGGACTTAAATGCTATTTAATAATACTATTGTTTTATAGGAAATTTTTCTCCTTGGTATTTTCCTACTCATTTATCAGGAGTTTCTATTATCAGTATTCTGATTACATAGTACAGAGCTTTCTCCTAAAATTCAGGCTGGGCAGAGATTGTGCAGGATTTCCTTTTTTTAAAAAAAAAAGATGGTTGCATCACATCTAGCTCTGATTGAATGCTATTGGGGGAGAAACTGCCATTTTTGGTCCTGTGATAGACACAAAGACCCTCTTAGTTCAGACGTACCATACGTCCATTAACCCAATGTATAATTTGCAGTAAGAGAGAGTTGCTATCTGTAACACCAATAGGATATGAGAGTGAAGACCTCCAGTACTGTGATTAACATTTAGACTAGAACAGAGGTGGTATTCAGCAGGATCTGACCAGTTCTGGAGAACCCATAATGGACATTTTGAATATTTCAGAGAACCGGCAAATCCCACCTCTGACTGGAGATTTTACAGTATCCTTCCCCTGTCATGCCCACCAAGCTATGTCCACAGGACCAGTAGTAAAAAAAAATTGAATTCCACTACTGGACTAGAACCATATTAAGAGAATACTTCTAAATTTCATGGAGCATTTTTCTTGTATTTTATGGAGAAGGTTTTGTCTCTTCAAAGGAGAAGGCACAATGCAACTCTCAGAAATGGAATATTGAATTATTGCACTTTCTAAAGCTACATAGCACTGTGAAAAAAAGAGGGAGGAACGGAGGGAGGGAGGAGGAGGAAAGGGAGGGAGGGAGAGAGGAGGAGGAGGACATTTGCTGGGAGGAGGAGGAGGAGGAGAAGGAAAGGAAGGAAGGAAGGAAGGAAGGAAGGAAGGAAGGAAGGAAGGAAG
>BLBF01000059.1:5967787-5983257 GCA_015471245.1 Laticauda colubrina | reverse complement strand
AAGGAAGGAAGGAAGGAAGGAAGGAAGGAAGGAAGGAAGGAAGGAAGGAAGGAAGGAAGGAAGGAAGGAAAACATCTTGACTTCTACAAATTTCTCTCCAGCAACCTGGAGACTTTCTGGCTCCTCATGCTTCTCAGAAACACAAGAAAGAATTTATATGGAGGTGTGCCTATGAAGCAGAGAGGTGATAAAGGTAAAGATAAAAAGAGTCCCTGGGAATTTTATTCCATTAGTCTCTCCTGACTATAGAGGATAGTGCTTATCTCCATTTTGAGACCGTTGAGCCATTGTAGTCCGAAGACATTTCCCCTGTTAGGTGGCCAACATGATGACACAGAGCACTGAAATGGTACCTATTTATCTACTTGCATTTGCATGCTTTTGAACTGCTAGATTGACAGGAGCTGAGGCAAGAAAAGAAGCTCACCCCATCTTGTGGTGCTTGGGATTCAAACTTGAGCTGTCTGCCTGACAAGTGTTTTAACCGCTGAGTCACCACACCATCCCTGGAACATAATAGGGAGGTTGCATATGTGTATACATCTCCAACAGTTATCACATCCACTCCTGATCTGTCTCTTCCTTAGAGAACTTTACCAAGGCACTTACTTCTAACTCAAAGTAATACCATTGGGGAAAGCCCACAAATTGAACTCAACATGGGCAGGAAATAGTACCAGGAACCAGAAGACAATCAAACTTTGAGAAGTAAGCAGAGTGTATTATTACTGTTAGCATTGTGTAAAAATATATATTGACCCATATTATATATGTATAATATATATACTTATATATAGCTAAATATTTTAGATAATTACAAACGTGAAGGAAAGAACAGGGACAACCCAGAGTGCTGAACATTGACAGTGAGTCTTTAACTCCCCAAATATTGATGAACTGCAGTTCCTGTTATCCTTCATCTTCCAGATTTGTTGATCTTGCCCAACTACTGCACCCAAGGGCCATGCTGCTTGAGAACAGTGGGGATTGTAGCAAAGAATCTATCGCAAAATAATTAACAGACTTTAATACAGTACAATAGATGTAGGTCAACATTAAATAGGCTTGGAAAGAAACTATAATGGGTCAACTGACAGATCTATAACATCCACAATTCATGTCCCACAGCTTAGGACTTGCCCAATAACTAAGATTTTTGTTACAACTCTTTGTAAGTTGATGGGGGGGGGGGGCTAGGCAATTGTAACTTGATCTATACAATTAATCGAGCAATAACAATGCATTGTCTGAACATAGTGTGCTACTAACTGCAAAAGTCCCAGGCTAAATGGGTGACAATCATCCATCCTTTCCCTCATCTGAAGTCAAATGGAGAAAAAGGTCATCTTGTTTCAGTACCATCTCCTTTGGGGTAGTTTCCTCTGCATCTTCACATGACAGGCAGTCGTGCTTTCATGCTTTCTTCATCTTCCAATCTTCAGCAAATGTATTCAGGCAGAAGATCTTCCTAATTGTAATTGCTGGCATCCCGATTCTTGTTTTGCTTGCTTTTTTTTTTTTTCTTCCTGGCAGAGGGACCAAGCAATCTTCAGTTGTAATTATTCCAGAACTTGTCACAGATGGAATTCTGAAGTTCTCAGCCTTGAAACAGAATTCATTATTCAAATTTTAGTCCTGGCCTTCTGTAGGGAGTTTCAAATAGACTTGTGACTCAATTGAAGTAGAGGAAGCCTCTCCAGTGCTATGCAGAATTGGTGGCAATTAAATCAGCTCCATTGCCCTAACTTGTGGTTCTATTTCCTATAAACAAAACCACCTATGCTTTACATCAGTGGTGGGATTAAAAATTTTTTACTACCAGTTCTGTGGGCATGGCTTGGGGGCGTGGTGTAACTTGGTAGGTGTGGCTTGATGGGCATGGCAGGGGAAGGTTACTGCAAAATCCCCATTCCCTCCCCACCCTATTAACCTGCTTTCCAGCTCCGTTCTCCTCTACAGGGCAACCAAAGAAGACCCAGATGATCAGCTGGAACTCGGGAGGCAGAGAATAGATGGGGGTGGGGCCAGTCCGAGGTGGGATTTGCTGGTTCTCCAAACTACTCAAAATTTCTGCTACCGGTTCTCCAGAACTGGTCAGAACCTGCTGAATACCACCTCTGCTTTACATGGAATGGTTTGTTTGCCCCACTTCCCACCATTTCATATCAAGTTTTTTTTTTTTCGTTCTGAAAAAGAAAATGATAGAAAACCAGAGACCCAAGGATGTGCACTTTCCAAACTTCCGTGGTGACATTCAATTTCATTTCATTCTTTGTGAATGTTTGCATAAAACTTGGTTTTAACAATAGAATGTACATGTGTCCCTGGTGGCGCAGTGGTTAGAATGCATTATTGCAGATGAACTCTGCCCACAGCCTGGTGTTTGACCCTAATCAACTCAGGGTTGACTCAGCTTTCCATCCTTCCGAAATCAGTAAAATGAGGACTCAGATGGTTGGGGACCAGGTGTAAATAATGCTTTTACATTCCAAACCACCCAGAGAGCGCTGTAAGGTTTTGTGGGATTGTATAGAAGCCTAAATGCTATTGCTATTACTTTTGCATAAAAGCTCTTTTGATCTCCTTGCCTGGTTGATATTTTTACAATAGCATAAGAAGAGAAGTTCAATTTCAAGGAAGCTATAGTGCATTGAGTAAGCCGAGATTGGTTCACAAGCCCTACTAAGCCATAAATCGTAGTTCATAAGTGATAATGATTGGGATCACTAATTGGCAAATCCAGACAAACTGTTGTGTGGTATGGTTTAATGTGTGAACTCGGTCAAGAGCAGAAATTTCTCGAGTGATGATGGTGGTAGGGTGATAGTCGTTAGCAATACCAAATAGACTTTACAGTGCTTTACAGTCCTCTCTAAGTGGTTTACAGAGTCAGCCTATTGCCTGAAACAATCTGCGTCCTCATTTTACCCACCTTGGAAGGATGGAAGGCCGAGTCAACCTTGAGCCTGGTGAGATTTGAACTGCCACATGGCAGGCAGCTGGTAGGTAGCAGAAGTAGCCAGCAGTACTGCACTCTAACCGTGAAGGAGATTCTGAGTGGTCTTCCTTGCCCCTCATTCAATAACCTAACAATGATCATTATTTAGATGCACAAACATCATCTCTAAGTTTAAGCTGTAGCATTTGTAGAAATCGGACCTGCAACTAAAAGCTGTTATTCTCTGGAATATCACTTAGCCAATTTACTGTGCTCTTTTCATCATCCCCATTTGAGTCACTTTATTCCATGATTCCTGAACATGGTCACCCCTCCTTTTAGGATTGTACAAAGGAAGTTTTGTCTGCAATTGCCAGAGTTCCCCTACACACATTCTCCTGGGCAGAAATGATGCCATTTGGGCTTTCTAAGTACTGGCATCTGGAGAGTACTGTTGGCTACTGAAAATGTAGCAGATGGAGCTGAATGAGAATGAGTGACTACGTCTTGATTTAGATTGCTCAATGAACCACAGCAACAGCAAGTTTCAAATAGGTAAAACACACACACACATGCACACCCTGGTTTGTAAATAGTATGGCCTGTTTGCCAGCAGACTGCAAACAAAACAAAAACAAAACACTCCCTCAACACGTGGAGGATACCAAAATAGTAGGTGCAAATACTCCGGCATGATTTAAGGGGGAGCAGTTCTTGAACTCAAGATCCTTGGAAAATTTTCAGGGCAGAATCTTAACTATTGGCATTGCAAGATAGCTGGGGAAAGAAAGGATCAACCAGACAGAAGACTGAGACTTAGAACTTAGAATAACTTTATTGTCACTTTGAATGTACGCTGATTGGCATACATTAAAATGAAATTTTGTTGCATACAGCTTTCAAAGGGTCACCACCTCCAATATATACCAAATAAACATGATAAAATAAAAGAGAGGGGGGGGAAGGGGAGAGGGAGAGAGAAAGGGAGGGAGAGATAGAGACAGAAACAGAGACAGTAGACAGATAATTATGTATATATCCACATATATTATATGACACAGAGAAACAACACGGTCTACTTCTGATGTCTACATGTATATGGCAAAAAAAACAAATCCTGCAAGTTTACCAGACAGGTGGCATAGGGAACAAAGCTCTTATAGAATTAGGTAGTCCTGCTAGAAATACTTCAAAAACCCCTCCCAGAGGGGAGCAACAGAAACAGACTGTGAAATGGTATGTGGGGTCTCTAACAATGTTTTGAGCTCTAAAAACATAGCGCTTATAAGCAACATTGTGAATAATGGGAAGTGAGCTTTCTTATAATCATCTCGGCTGTTCTCACCACTCTCTGTAGGGACTTTCCATCTGAGGCAATGCAGCCACCAAACCAAACAGAGATGTAGTTTGTTAAAACGCTCTCAATTGCGCCTATGTAAAAAGTGGCCAGGATAGAAGGAGAAAGATGTACTTTCCTCATCCAATTCATCCGAAGCTGATATGTAGCCCAGAAGCAATGCAGCAAAGCTGGTGGCAGGCTTCAAGGAGAACAATTATATCCCTTCTGCTGCTTCATAATGGCCAATTTTGCATAGCAGGCTTCACCCTTAGAGCTGTGCAAATGCTTTCAGCTTGCTCAGGGACCCCGTCAGAGGCAACTTGCCGCCTATTCATAATTGAGCAAAGCATCAAAATGACTTCAGCTCAACTCTGATTTGGAAATGGATATATCAAGCTCAGTCCAAAAGTGAGTCAAATGGGCTAATACTTGGAGAAGACTAATTTTAGACCAGAGAAATTCAGGATGCTAGAAGATGAATGGCACAAAACTATATCATTCCATCAGGATTCTTTTAAGTCAAGGAAGCAAGAGGTTTATCTCTACAATCAAGATTACGTGGGATACTAATACCATTCTATGAAGCCTTAGTAAGACCACACCTAGTGTACTGCATCCAGTTTTGGTCACCACGCTATAAATAAGATGCTGAGACTTGAGAAAGAGTGCAGAGAAGAGCAACCTGGATGATTAGGGGATAGGAGGCTAAAACGGTTGCAGGAACTGGGCCTGGCTAGTCTAGCGAAGTGAAGGATAGGGGAGACAGGATATTAATCTTCTGATACTTGAGGGGCTGCCACGGGGGGGGGGGGGTTGTCATCAAGGTATTTCCCAAAACACTTGAACGCCAGACAAGGAATAATGGTTGGAAACTGATCAAGGAGAGATTCAACCTAGAAATAAGGAGAAATTTCCTGACAGTGAGATCCATCAACCAATGGAAGAGAAGTTGCCTCCAGAAGTTGTGGTCGCTTCATCTCTGGAAGCTTTCAAGAAGAGACTGGACTGCCATCTGTCAGAAATAGTGTAGAGTCTCCTGCTTGAGAGTGGAGTTGGACTAGATGACCTACAAGGTTATCTTCCAACTCTGTTATGCTATGCTATTCTATTCTATTTTATTTTATTCTATTCTATTCTATTTTACTATTCTATTCTTCTATTCTATATTCTATTCTATATTATATTCAATATTCTATTCTATTCTGTACTTTTATTAGCAGGCATAGAGTTGTCACTTGACTTAAACTGCCACCTACTTATGAGGCATGCTGGAGTTTCATGCGTTGTTAATTACCCAAGCTGAAAAAAAGAATCAGCAGATCTTATTGTAAATTAATCTACAGTATCTCTGCAGCATACTCTGTGGAAGAATTTTGCCTTGGAACTGATTGGCCTCCCATTTGTTACAGGTGAAGAAGGGGTTTAACACTAGTATTTTTAAAGGACTAAAAAAGGTCTTTTTTAAAAAAATAAAATCAAATGGTGGTAGGTTTTAAAGATTTGATAGATTACATTGGACCAAACCTACATCATTGTAGATCACCTAGAACCACAAAATTGACTACTATGTAGTCCTCAATGTATAACCCCAACAGAGCCCCCAATTTTTTATTTTCGCGAAGTGAAACATTCGTTAAGTGAATTTTGCTTCATGTTACAACCTTTCGTGCCACATTGTTCAGTCAAATCACAGTAGTTGTTAAGTCAGGGCCAAGGTTGTTAAGTGAGTCCATTGACATGACCCCGGGACACTGCAACCATCATAAATATGAGTAAGTTGTCAAGCATCTGAATTTTGATCACGTGACCATGGCTCTACAGCAACAGTTGTAAGTCTGAAAAATGGCCATGAGCCACTTTTTTCCCAGAGGCATTGTAACTTTGAATGGTCACTAAATGAACTATTGTAAATCGAGGAATGCCTGGAGAACATACAATCCAAGGCAAACCATAAAGATAGGCCATTACACTGTAGAATTAGATAACTGGCAAAAATTGTGAGAGAGAAATTACAAATTAACATTGCCAATAGCATACAAAGAAAACCTATACGAAATGTTTTATAGATCAGGGGTCACCAACCTTTTGGACCTCAGGGACCACCAAACTCATAATTTTAAATCCCACAGACCACTAATATTAATTTGGACTGGCGGTGGCTTGCTGATGTTAGTGGGAAAGTTGGTCCCATATCTGCAGAAAAAGCAGAAGCAGCAGAGACCCTGGGAAAATCAAAAAAAAAGTCTACAGGAAAATTCCCCACCCTGTTTTCCTACCGATCGATCGATCTTTATTTGGGATTGCAGGATAACGTCTCCAGCTCCGTTCTCAGGGGGATAGAGAGAGAGAGAGAGACTTTTGGCTTCATGCAAGGAAAACAGCAGAAGCAGCAGAACTCTTTCTTTCTCTCCCCCAAAATCTGCTAGAAATTAGTCTTTGTGAGGACTTGTCATGCCGGTGCAGCCTCTTGGAGCAGGTTGTCTTTCAGGGTCCCAAAGACTCGTTTCTGGCAGAGTTTGGGGAAAATAAAGAAAGACTTTTGGTGCTTTCGTTGCATGCAGCCAAAAGCAGAAAAAAGAAGCAGCCTGGTGGCCAGGCAAGGCATGTGGAGCAAGTGGGGCAAGTACCCCCCTCCACCCTTTCCCCACTCCCCTCACTACCTCGTGTTGTTCACAGTGCAAGCAACACAAGCCTTGTGTTCCCGTGAGCCATGTGGGCAGCGCAGCCTTTTGTTCCTGTGCAGCCTGGATTAATTGCTTTGGGGGGTGCTTTGGGGGTGACACTTCTCTGTGGACCACCAAAATTTTCTCACGGACCACCAGTGGTCCCCGGACCACCGGTTGGTAACCACTGTTATCAGTGGCACTTGCCACCAGCAAAATTGGAAAGAAATATTTCCAAATATGTCACCAGAATGTTGGAAGTGCAAAGAGAGCTTTGCATCCTACTATCACATGTGGGGGACCTGTCCAATAGTGAAAAAATATTGGTTGAAGATAAAGAATTGGCTAGAAGAGATGACAGAACAGCAAATAGATCTTTAAAATAGATCTGAACTTAAGGACAAATAGGAAACAGAATACTACCTAACATGGGATATATTGTATAATTGGATAAATAATAGATGCAGAGATTAGTGTTGAACAATGAAAGAAGATTAACAAAATAAAAATAAATACAGATATATTGAAATATATAAGAATAAACAGTGTAAGCAATACCACTATTAGATTGTCTGTGAATATAGTATAAAATGCACAAAATGATAAATGTAATAGTGTATTATGATATAAAGAAGAAAATAATAGTTATACATATGTATAACATAATGTAGTCAAAAGAGATTATACTGTATGATAGTTTCAATTAGGATGCATACTATGATGTAAAAAAGGGACTTGATATAACCAGTACACAATGATGTTGTAAAATTGGAACTGTGATGAATATTAAGGAAAAATGTACAATATTTTTTTTCTCTAAAGGATAGGACATTAAGAACCTTAAGAGGCACGGAAATAATGTCTGAAGGCAAACGGGCAAAAAAAAGCATTTTGTTGGTTTTACTAAGAAGTTCTTCCTGCCGGAGAGAGTTGCAAAAACTGTGGGTTCGTTTCCACTTGACACTTTTGTTCAAGGAGGAACTGGGTCGGGCCTTCGCCTTTGTGCGTTTAATTGGCCTTAAAGTTCAAAGAGCAGATTACCCAAAGCAATCACAGAGAATCCACTTGTCTATACTTCACAACAGCTCGCAAGCAGTTTGATATTTACTGTCAGCTGGCATTTAATTACAGTGCCAGATTCTGAGAACATAATTGACAGAATGCCGAGGACTTAATTCTTGCAAAAGGGATGTTTTAGCCAGGCTGAAATCTGCTGGCTAATTGAGGGAAACTTCCGTCTTTTCACAAAAAGGGAAGGAGATTTGCTTGTTCACAACTTTTTCCCTCAAACATTGGCCCTGTTCCAGAAATTCAGCTGGTTCTGACCAGTTCTAGAGAACCGGTAGCGGAAATTTTGAGTAGTTTGGAGAACTGGCAAATCCCACTTCTGACTGGCCCTGCCCCCATCTATTCTTTGCCTCCTGAGTCCCAGCTGATCATTTGGGTCTTCTTTAGTTGCCCTGCACAGGAGGACAGAGCTGGAAAGCAGGTTAGTGGGGTGGAGAGGGAATGGGATTATGCAGTAACCTTTCCCCAGTGTTCTGACCAAGGCTTCCAAGACCGTAATTAAGCACACATTTAGTTAAAACAACTCTTGTTTTATTTCAGTGCTGGGAATTATGTTCATTCTCAGCTTGTAATGAGTCCCAAACAATCCCTCGAGATAAGCATCCACCTTTCCAAACAATCCCTCGAGATAAGCATCCACCTTTCCCTTCTTTGAATGGCTGCCAACAACTAAAATGCCAAATGAACTATAAAAAGCCAACTGAAGTACAAAGTCCACACAGAGCTTCAAGGTTCAATCCGAACAGAGCAAACAACTTTGCTTCCTGCAAAGATTTCTCTACCTTTGCACCTCCTTTATACCTTATGGGAGGGGCAATCACCTCCAAGCCTTACTCTTGAGTTGCCCCTTTTGTTTCAGCTGCTCTTGCCTTCTAGCAGCTGTGCACATGTGCGCACTGGGAAAAGGCTCCCCTTGTTCCTTTGCCTTGCTGCTGCCACACTCTGGAGGCTCCGGAAGCAGCACTCCACTCTGAGATGTTCCTGGCCCTATCTCTGCATCAGATGCAGGACCCTCGTCTGAGTCCTCTCCAGATTCCCAAACTGGTCTTCGTTCTTCCCCACTGTCTGATTCCACTGCCATCTGCACAGGCTGCTGGTGAACCACAACACCCAGGAGTGGGGAGGGAATGGAGATTTTACAGTATCCTTCCCCTGCCATGCCCACCAAGCCATGTTCACAGAACCAGAAGTAAAAAAAATTGAATCCCATCACTTTCCTTTTTGTTCTGACAAAATGTTTAAATCAGTCATGGGAAGGCTTAATATGTGATGGGAACTGACCAAATACATGAATTAACCTGATCGACCTATCTTCCAAGGGTTAAATTGAACCAAAAACAGACCAGTGGTGTAAATTATTCAACTAAATCCACTCAATTGGTCATGTTGAGGGAATACTACTATAGGCAATACTACAGGCTAGAAACCAACAGGTGGTGAGTTCTAGTTCCCCTTTAAGCAGGAAAGCTGACTGGGTGATTTTGGGCCAGTCACTCTGTCTCTTAGTCCAACCCACCTCACTGGGTTGTTGTTGTAGAGAAAATAGGAGGAGAAAGAAGTATTATATATGTGTGCCGCCTTGAGTTACTTATAAAGTGTCAAAAGTGGGATAAAAATCTAATAAAAAGACTGAACTTTTGGGCATATATAGTCCTCCCAGAAAAAGAGCTGGAGAGAAAGAATAGCACAACCTCAATATTTATTGGCTGTAAGTGTTGAAGCCATACATACTGTGAGATTTTTGGTGCTCTCTGAGCGTGGCTGTTTTCTTGCTGACATTTCCTTACCCAACTAGGTAACGTCTTCAGTGCTGATGATGTTACCTAGTTGGATAACAAAACATCTCCAAGAAAACAATCCAGCTCAGAGAGCACTGGGGATTCTACAGTCAAATGAAATTTAAGGAGAAGGATTTGATCTACATGTATCTGGAACCATACCTCACAGCTAGCCCTTCGTATAGTTTGATACTGACGTTCTATAGCAATAGCACTTAGACTTATATACTGCTTCACAGTGCTTTACAACCCTCTCTAAGTGGTTTATAGAGTCAGCCTCTTGCCCTCAACAATCTGGGTCCTCATTTTACCAACCTCAGAAAGATGGAAGGCTGAGTCAACCTTAAGCAGGTGAGAATTGAACTGCCAAACAGAAGTAGCCTGCAGTACTGCATTCCAACCACTGCGCCACCAGGGCCCATGTTGGTAAAGGCCCTGTCACACTGGCCGACGGATGCAAAATGTTTGTAAAAAGGACACAGCGGATGAGCAAAATGTTCTATCTGTTGTTATCCGCTCTCAAAAGTGCCCCGAATTTGCATAACCAGAGCAGACAACACGGAAAGGAATGGACAACACGGAAAGGAACGGACGGGGGGAGGACGTAGGGCAGATGGAAAGCAGATGCTCCACAGAAGCCTAGCGGATGGAAGTGGATGGAAGCGGATGGCACATCCGCAAGGCTTCCGGGGGAGCACAGCAAAGCAGACGCGGAACGGAAAGAGCGGAAGCAGAGCGGATTAAGTGGATGCACAGCGGATGCCGAGCGGATGAAGCGGATGCAGAGCGGATGCCTAGTGCATGCCTAGCGCATGCCTAGCGGAAGCCTAGTGGATGCCTAGCGGATGCCTAGCGTTCACTGCGCATGCGGGGAGGATGCATTGCGTCAGCCCCGTGGATATAAAGGGAAGCAGCTCGCAAGCAGGTCACCACTCAAAGGAAAGACCTGCTTCCAGACACAGCTTGCCAGCCAGCCAGCCAGCAACCCAACAACCATGGGGAAGAAACGGAAGCCTCTGCCATCTGCTGCCAGCCCTGGCAAGAGGGACAGGGCCACCCTCCCACCCCCTGGCCCTGACTCTGCTTCTGCTGAGGCTTCTGCTGCCCGGGCTCGATCTTCTGGTGCTGGGGCTTCTGCTGATGCTGCTTCTGGAGGTGGTGCTTCTGCTGATGCTGCTTCTGATGGTGGTGCTTCTGCTGGTGCTTACTCTGCTGGCACTGCTCCTGGTGCTGGGGCTTCTGCTGGTGCTTACACTGCTGGCGCTGCTCCTGGTCCTGCTGGTCCTGCTGGTGCTTACTCTGCTGGCGCTGCTCCTGGTCCTCCTGGTCCTGCTGGTGCTGCTGGTGCTGGTGCTGCTGCTGGTGCTGCTGCTGGTGCTGCTGCTCCTGCTTGTCCTGCTTTTGCTGCTACTGTTGTTGCTGGTGGTGGTGGTGGTGGTGGTGGTGTGGAGGAGCAGCCCCTACAACCTCGAAGCCCCTCTGATGAGGGCCCATATGGCCCTGCCAAAGGGAGGAAGAGGCAGACACGTGAACGGGAGAGGAGGCAATACACCATAAAAGAGGAACATGAGGAGGAGGTGCTGGAGTGGTTGAGGGAGAATGAATATCTTTGGTGGAAGGGACACAGGCTCTATCGAGACACCAAGAGGAAGCAGGCGGCTTGGAGAGAGAAGGCAGAGAGCCTGGGCTACACTTCGGAGGTGCTCCTCGGCTGGTGGAAGCACATGCACACCTGGTACGGGAAGCTGCACCTCAAGAAATCTGGCCAGGCTGCGGTCAAGCTGACGGACAGAGAGACCTGCGTGATGGCCAAGTGCAGCTTCTTGGAGGGTGAGATCCACCACCGAGGAGCAGCCTCTCTCACAACCCTCTCTCTCAGGCAACCTGCTGGCAGCCAATCCTCTTCTGGCAGAGAGTCAGCTCCTGTGTCCAGGAAGGTATCTGTGGAGCGTCCCACAACGGAGAACCCACCGACAGCTGTGATACCCGTGGGGCACGCAGAGGACCCCCTGACGCAGTGGGAGAAAGGAGACGCCACTTCCACCACAGGCCAACCCGCATCGATCCCCAGCTCCACCTCCACAGAGAGGCAGAAAGCCGGACAGGAGGGACAGAGCCACACTGTCCTTCTGGAGATAAGAGACACCATCAGAAGCAGCGTAGATCTCCTCTCTCAGCTGGTACAGATCGACGTCCCAACCTCCAACCGCAAGCCCTTCCTCACCTACATCAACCAGACCCTCATGAACATGTCGGAACCCCAGTACCAGGTGGTGAAGGACAGGATCACCGATCTTCTTCACAACCCTCCAGACCAAAATAAACCTGCTCCCACCCAGTCCAGGCCTGCTTCTCCACCCCAGGTGAAGTCACTGCCCTTCCAAGGCTTTCCACAGGCCCTCCCCTACCAAGGCTACGGCTACCAGAAGGTCCAGCAGCACAGGCAGCCCTTCCCAGTCCAGGCACAGGTACATCGGATGCCACCGGTGCCACTGATGCCACTGATGCCACCCACACCACCAATGCCAGCCACGCCACAGATGCCACCCACACCACCGATGCCACCCACGCCACCGATGCCAGTCCTCACCCAGCTGCAGACCAGACAGCCCCACTGCACTGCTCCTTCCTCCACCCCACAGCCAAGCCCGGCCTCAGTACATCTGTCATCGGTATTGGGGCTGACACCCCATGGCATGGAGGAAGGGGCTCTCAACATCACGGGGCTGAGCCAGCTGTCTGAGAGTTTCCTCAACACACCGTCCCCTGTTGTCCTCTCGGGGCCAGGCACCCCAGTGGTGCTTCAGACCAGCACTCCAGCAGCACCCACCTCCACAGCACATGGACCCTTCACCCCTGAGACGATGGGAATGCCTCAGACTGACTGAGAAGAGTGCCAGAGACTGGGTGGCTACCTGTTGACTTTATTTTTGCTTTGGACACTTGACTTGGGTCATTTTTCTTTTACAGCTTGTTATTAACAAAGATTATCTTTGCTTCACATACTTGCTTCATTTATTTTTGTCAATAAAGTCTTGGTTGAAACTTTTAGAAATGGTTTAAGCCTTTGCATGCTTGTGGGATGGATAAGGATAGCAGTGGGATGGGTAATAGCTGTGGGATGGGCAGGGATACCTGAGGGATGGGCAGGGATACCTTTGGTATGGGTAATAGCTGTGGGATAGATAAACCTCCATTGCAAGCATAGTGGGACTGCATGGTCCACCCTCCCAGGTGCCACACCTATGGCCCTTTATTATCAATAATAATGTAATCAATCATCCACACATGTCAACATAAACACAACTCTTTATTAAATGCCCTGTTCATTGTAGGCCCACCCAACATACATGGCCCAATCTCATCCGTGTGATGAGACAGGCTGAAGAAAGCATCCATTAATCATCTATCATCCTGTCTTGCCACTCCACTGCTCCAGCTGGGGAGTTGCACCAGTGTTTCAGGAGGTTGTGCTGCTTCTTCCCTTCACGTGAAGCTCTGTTGGGGCCTTGCACATCCTCAGTGTCTATCAGGTTTCGCCCTTGCCTCCATTCCCCAGGCTCCATGTCCCCATTGCCTTGTTGGAGGTCCACGAGCCTGTTCTGCAACACTGGGTAGCGGGTGCACATGAGATTGTGCAGGATGCAGCAAGCTTCCACGATCCTCCTCACGGTCTCTGGGCGATGCTGCATGTTGGTGAGAAGTACCTGGAACCTGTTGGCTAGGATGCCAAAGACGTTCTCCACCACCCGCCTTGCCCTGGACAGCCTGTAGTTGAAGATCCTCTCTTCACGGATGAGGAGTCTGGAAGTTTAGGGCTTCATGAGGTAGGTTGTGAGGGAGAAGGCATCATCCCCCATGTTGAAGTAGGGCACATCTTGCGTGTCGTTGGGCAGAGGGTCTGGATCTGGGAAGCCCATGATGAGGTTGCGTTCCAGCCCTTCCTTGAGGTGACTGGCGTTGTATACCTGGGCATCTGAAGCTGACCCGTTGCCTGAAGCATCGATGTACATGAACTTGTAGTCAGCATCGACCATGGTGAAGAGGATGATGCTGAAGAAGCCCTTGTAGTTGAAATAAGTGGACCCTGACTTGGCTGGAGCTTTGCAGGCCACGTGCTTGCCATCTATGGCTCCAACGGTGTGGGGGAAGTTCCACCTCTGATACCACTGCTCTGCAACTTTCTTCCAGCCTTCTTCAGTGGAGGGGCACTGGAGAAGCTCCTCCAGGTATTCTTCGATGATGGCCTGCACCACTTCTCTGACCACAATGCTGATGGTGTTGTGTGGCACCCTCCAGCCGTACTGCATGCTCCTGTAGGAGGTCCCTGAGGCCAGGTGGCGCAGAGTCAGTGCCACCTTGAGCCAAGGGTCCAGGCTTGGCTGGAAGTTGCTTTGGTCAACCTGGGTCTCAGCCGCTCCACAACATCGTCAAACATGGCTGGAAGCATCCTCATGAAGTTCTGGAATTCACGAGGGTCTTCGTTCCTCAGCTCCACCCTCAGCTTGTTGTACAATCCATAATCTGCTCTTCTCCCGATCCATCTTCGGACCCAGACACTTCTTGGCCGCCTCCTTTTCTTCCTGTAGAACAGTTGAAAGAGCCTGTAGATGGCTTCGCACTGTTGCAGAACGATGGTGGCTACCAAAAGGACTGTGTTACGATCCATGGTGGACATCAATGGATGCTGTGGAAGAGCAAGAGCCAGATGAAGGCTGCAGAGGTTGGCACAGCAGGGCTGCTGGACTGAAAGTGAGATCCAGGTGAGTTCCTTCCCCTTTTTATAGGCAATATAGGTCTTCCACTAGGTGTCCTTTTGCATCCTCTAGGCATCCTGCAGACATCCTAAATATCCGAGATAGGTCCCCTCTGCGAACGTTTTTTCGGTTTTAAATGCTTTGTATGCGAGCTGCATCCGCTTTCATCCTTTCTCCGTCTGTGCTACGAATGCTGCGCGTCTGTTCCGCGTCCGTTTTGCTTCCTACCTGTGTCTGTTTTCCGCTGGAGCGGATTCGAGTTGCGCGGATGCGCAGCGGATGCCTAGCAGATATAGCGGACGCATAACAGATGATGACGGATGTAAAACAGATGTTCCCCGTATGCGTTGCGGATGCAGAACGGACGCGTTGGATACATTTTCCGCTCAAAAAGTTTTGATCAGCTCAAAACTTTTTGAGCAGATGGAACCTCAGTCGACGGGTGCTGGACGGATAGAGAGGATGAAAAACGGAGGCAGTGAGTACAGAACGGATGAATCACGTTAACCAATGGATAGCAAGTGTTTCTCTCCGTTTTACATCCTCTTTCCATCCGTTGGTGCAGTGTGACATGGGCTTAAAATGGATAAACCCAACCCACAATGTCCCAAAGGTGCTTTTTTCAAAAGGCAACTGGACTTTCTTGTTTTAGTTTTTCTTTTCCCCTTTGGAAATATTTTGCTTCTTATCCAAACAGCTTTTTCAATTCTGATGAAAAAGACGTTTCTTGGGTGAGAAGTGAAAAATTTTCAAAGAAAAAAAACAAAGAAATGTTTACTAGTTGACTTTTGGAAAAAGGAATGGAATGGAATGGAATGGAGGGGAGGGGAGGAGAATAGAATAGAATAGAATAGAATAGAATAGAATAGAATAGAATAGAATAGGATAGGATAGGATAGGATAGGATAGGATAGGATAGGATAGGAT
>BLBF01000059.1:5950303-5967777 GCA_015471245.1 Laticauda colubrina | reverse complement strand
ATAGAATAGAATAGAATAGAATAGAATAGAATAGAATAGAATAGAATAGAATAGAATAGTTGGAAGTGACCTTGGAGGTTTTCTATTCCAACCCCTTATATCTTTGAGACAACCATGACCTAGATGGTTAAGAATCTCCCCAGACATTAATCCAACCCATGTTGGTTCATTCAATAAATTGTAATTAGGCAACCATGTATGTTTTGTACAAGTCAAAGTATGACTTTGAAGATAGGCTGTCTGGTCTTGTCCAGGCAATCTCCAAGAATCAGATCCGATTGAACAAAATTATAACAAATAAACCCTAGCTAATAAATAGCTAAGGATCCCAAATTCTCAACTGAGTTCCACACCTCAGAACTAGATTTTGAAACCCAGCAGTAAACATGCATCTGAGAACACAATCAGATCTTTCTTATGTTCCTTGGGGAAATCTGCCTTTCGAAGGTAAAGATTTCCCCCAAATTCTATTGCACATCAACAATGAACAATCTGCTTTTCTTAAAGACAGCTTGGAACATCTCTATTTTGGAGACGGGTAGACTGCGGTTTTTAAAAAATGGAAAGTCTTTTCTTTTGCCTATGAACCATTTGCTTGTTTCATGCACAGCACGTGAGGCAAATTGTCAAGTTTGGCTGTTGTCAAATGTCAGAAGGATGGTGATTCTTCAAAACAAAAGAGGAACACTGGCCATCAGGCTACACTTCACAGATAAGAATTGACCCTGCCTTAGCAACAGACAAGCTAAATGATTCATTACCTTATTTGAAGCCGCTTTTTGGTAGTCAAATATCCAGAAAATATTATTAGCTACTGGTCAGAGAAAGGAAAACAATTGAGCCTTTTGCAAAGCTGAGGACTGATAAAATATGGTAATGAGAGAAACAATAAAAGGGCACCAGGCACAAAGCTCATGCTTCTCAGGGGCCAGAAAAATACAAAATATAAATGAACTGCAAGGTGTTTGCACAGCAAATGTCCCTGGCGGTACCTTAATAACTAGAAATAAAGAGATCATTAACGTTTAAATATAGCTTTGGGGAAGGGCATAATTGACAATGAATTGATTAGAGCGCAGATTTGATTGGAAACATTGATGCTGGAACACTATTTAGATTTCTGTCAGCAGCTTTATAAGAGGGGAGGCCACAAATTGAAGTTGTGATTTAATTTCTGCCGTCTTGAGCCTCTGTTTAAATCTTGGAAGGGCATTTGAAAGAGAAAATTGGAAAGGAAAATAAGGTGGCAGTGACAGCAGTCTTTTTCTTTCTTTCTGTTAGGTATTGATGACATTGTGCGGTATGTACGTATGATGAACTTTTTCGGGGCAACACAAAAAGCTATGCAGAAGTTTAAAAAAAGGGCTCAGATAAAACAAATAATCAGAGTTGGAAGGGACCTTATAGGTCATCTAGTCCAACCCCCCACCCAAGCAGGAGACCCTCTATCTGACAGATGGCAGTCCAGTCTCTTCATGAAAGCCCCCAGGGATGGAAGGCAACTTCTGTTCTATTGGTTGATTGCTCTCACTGTCAGGAAATTTCTCCTTATTTCCAGGTTGAATCTCTCCTTGTTCAGTTTTCATCCATTGTTCCTTGTCTGGCCTTCAGGTGCCTTGGAAAATAGCTTGACCCCTTTCTCCTCTTTGTGGCAGCCCCTCAAATATTGGAAGATGCTCTCCTGTCTCCCCAGGTCCTTCTGCTCGCTAGACTAGCCATGCCCAGTTCCTGCAACTGTTCATTGTATCTTTTAGTCTCCAGCTCCCCCATCATCCTGGTTGCTCTTCTCTGCACTTTTTCTAGAGTCTCAACATCTTTTTTATAATGTGGTGACCAGCACTGGATACAGTAGTCTAGGTGTGGACTTACTAAGGCTTTATAGAGTGGCATTAGTACCTCACTTGATCTCGATTATATCCCTCTATTAATGCAATTTAGGACTGCATAAGCTTTTTAGGCTGCTGCTGCACACTGTTGGCTCGTATTTAGCTGGTTGTCTACTAAGACTCCAAGGTCCCTCTCACAGTTACTACTATCAAGCCTGGTTTCACCCAGTCTACATGTGTAACTTTAGTTTTTCTTGCCTAAATGTAGGACTTGACTTTTCTCTATGTTGAATTTCATTTTGCCAGATATAGCTCAGTGTTCTAGTCTTTCAAGATCTAGATACGTAGGATATTTTAAGTTTGGAGGAAGATTCATTGGCTGGATTATTTAGTTTACATTCCTCTAAGGAATAGAGAAATTCTCAAAGAGTAGAGCAAAAGTCCACATTTGCTAGGGGTTTTATTCACCTCAAATGTGCAAATTTAGTGTTCTTTCTTCTCATCCAGATCCAGTCCTTGTGAACTGCATTTGTGAATGTGCAAATAACCCTGTCATACTCAGCCATTAATACAGTAAAACTTCCTTTCTGGTGAGTCTGGTTGCACGATGTCACATTAACTGGGTCAAAAAAAAATCACCATCTGAAAGAGAGAATCCCATTTGCTTCTCGTGTTCCTCATATTTCATCAGCTCACAGACTTGAATCACAGAAGTCTCCATGGCATTACCAGACTCTTCTCCGCTGGTTAGATAAGAAGCAGTAGATATATGGCTTCATCACTGGAGCCAATCAAAGAGTCGGGCAGTGGCTTATAGGTGGAGCTCTCACCTCACAATCAGGAGGTTGTGAGTTCGATCCTAGGTAGCGGCAGATATTTCTCTCTCTGGACACAATGTGAAATTATCCTCTGTGAATTCTGCATTGGTGACAGGAAAGGCATCCAGCCAGTAAACACTCAGCTCCATTCAGTTGCCTTGACTCCACTCTGATGCAAGGGATTATAGAGTCATTAAAAGACAAAAAAAAATGGAGCTAATCAATGTTAGGAAATTCTATTTCATCCAGTCAGTCTTGGCCACAAATTTGCTTTCCTTTGTAAGTGTTCTTCTTCCAGCTTTGTTTCTTGGATGTATGCCAAATTAGACAGTGTGTAGATATTCCCCAAAAGTGTTTATGTAGATGGAATTAGTTTAACTTTGCAAATAACCATCCTGAATGTAGTCTCTAGTGCTAGATGTTCACAATATGTTTTTGCTTATGCCTTGCTTTCTCCAACTTTATTGATTGAAGCATTTGGCATGACCCAATGTGTCATTTGCTTGGATTCAGGTATTTCCACTTGATTGATCCACAACAAGAGCTGTGATGGCACAGTGGTTAGAATGCAGTATTGCACACTAATTCTGCCGACTGCCATCAGTTCAGTTCTCATTGGTTTAAGGTTGACTTAACCTTCCATCTTTCCAAGATGGGTAAAAAGAGGACCATGATTGTTGGGGTCAATATGCTGACTCTGCAAACCGCTTAGAGAGGGTTAGAAAGCACAGTGAAGTGGTATATAAGTCTAGGTGCTACTGCTATTGCTACAATGACACTGATAAAGGTGACTTATAACAGTTCTTTGCTCTTATAAGAGCTGTGATGGCACAGTGATTACAATGCAGTATTGCAGGCTAATTCTGCTGACTGCCAGCAGTTCATTTCTCAGCAGCTCAATATGGATTCAGCCTTCCATCCTTCCAAGGTCAGTAAAATGAGAACCCAGATTGTTGGGGGCAATATCCTGACTCTGTAAACCACTTAGAGAGGGCTGGAAAGCATTGTGAAGTGATATATAAGTCTATTGCTATTGCTATTGATTTACTAGATGGAGTTAATTTAATTAACTGAATGGCTGGGTGCATTAACATTAGCTGGGTCCATTTTAGAGTCTCCACAACAGACAGCATCCTCCTCAGAACACTCTACCCTATCATTGACCAGTTGTATGTACTGTGGGGATGGGGCCATTGTGCCATCTTATATCTGAATGGTTTCTTTTAGAGTATGAGTATTGTTGATGAAACATCATTAGTCACAATTAGATGGTTCTGTCAACAGACTTAAAGTTTTGCAGACAAACAAACAAACAAAAAATGAGTGAGAGAAATGATCTTGTGGCAATCTATACATGCACACATGCCAATCAAGTCATGGTATGCAGATTATTGTGAGAAAGGAGAAGAGAAGAGAGATGAGGTGAGATGAATCACCCAAGCAATGAATAAAGACTTCACCTTGTCTGAACATCTCATTGCCAGTCTTATGCTCACTTTCTAACTGTAGATTCCATTAACCTGGTTTCATCGACAAGAATGAGTGCTTTACCAGGAAGAATATTTATCTGTTGATTAATTTTAATTCCACATTTGTGGGAACAGGTAGCATATTGTTAGGCAATTGAATTATAACTGCAGTAGACAATCTGCCAAAATCAACAACAAAAGCAGCAGGCAGGAGGGGTGTTAAGTTACGTCCACTTGTATACTTACAGAGGGTCTTTCAAACAAGGGAGCACATTTAGAAAGAGCGGTGGTGCAAATCCCTTTAGTCTGGAATAAAAGAGGCAATGAGACCAGAGGCGGGCTTCAAAATGTTTAGCAATGGGCTCTTTGCCTGGTTGCTGGGTGGGTGTGGCCTACACCCTCCTGCACCATGGCAAGAGGGCATTTTTGCCCTTCCCGGGCTCCGGAGGCTTTACTCGAGCCTCCAGGAGGGCGAAAATGGCCTCCCTGGGCTCCGGAGGCTCTCTGGAAGCCGAAAATAGGCCTGTTTCCAGCCTTCCCAAACTTCTGGGAGGCCCATTTTTCATCCTCCCTGAGCCTTCATGTATGCCCTGCCCTTATCTGCATGCAAAATGGGCCATGTGGGGAATCCTAGGAGGGGAGGGGCAAGGTGGACGGGGACAGCCAGGAGTGGATTTGGGGTTTCTCTGAACTGTGTAGAATCTTAGCTAGGGGATCTCCCGAACCCCAGCAACCCACCCCTGAATGAGACTATCAGCTAGACAGCAAATGAAGAGAGTTATACCAAAGTCCCACATCAGATTTGGATCCCCTGTGGTTTGTCCACTTCAGGCTATCACGATCAGAAAGTGCTAGGGCATGAAGTCTTGTCTTCAGACTTAAAAGCTATTTTCAGCCAAAATTCCCTGTAAACAAATAGAAAATCTTTGCAAGTGAAAAACAGCCATGAAGATTGAAAAGGAGAAGAGAACGTAACCAGGAATAGAATATTCTGAGTTGGGGAATTGAGAAGCGATGTTTAGAAAATAGTACAATAGAACATGATAAACTGATGTGATTAAATATTTACATAGAACCTCAACATTAAAAGGAAAATCTGACAAAGACACCAAGTTAACCGAATTTGTGGAAGCATGTTAGCAAATAATGAATATGTATATGGAAATGCTATTACATTCATTTACTAAGAAAAAAAAAGCCAACCGAGGGATTGACAAACATTTATTATCACTGTCATTGTTATCAAAACAAAGTACAGATGAATCACCTTCCAACTCGAATATCTTCTGTTTTTGTCTTTCCTTTTCTTTTTTTCCAATATCTATGGGAAAAAAATACTGAAGACTTTTATTATTTTTATTCCTTTTCCATTATTTAGGTTTATTACAAGCTTTCAAAGATATGTATGTCTAAAAAAAACAAAAAATCATTGGGTTAAAAATTGAAGGTGATTGGTATTATTTTGCAGGATGTAAAGAAACAGCAATGCAATAGATAGACAGAAGGTCGTTCAGCAAATCTCAATTTCACCAACAGTTTTCAATACTGCCTGAAGACATTTGGTTTGCTTCAGGCTAGTGTTCCCCAACTTCAGCCATTTTAAGATGTGTGGACTTCAACTCTCAGAATACTCCAGCCAGCAATGCTAGAAGTTGAACTCTACATATCTTAAAATGACTAACACTGGGGAACACAGCTGTAGGCTGAACATAGTGCTTAAACCTAGTACCATGGTTGTAAACCATAGTTTAAATCCCAGTGTGTTGTAGAAACCTAGCCAACTGTAGCTTATTCATAATGAAAGCATGGCCTTCTGTAAGGTAGCAAGTAAGTTAATGACTGACTACCATTGCTGCAGGAAGGAGGATATATAATTGAATCAATTCCCAATTATCAACTTTAACTCAAATATTGTGAAGACCAGGTCAGTGTGCCCAAATGCCCACCATTACCCAGGAATTATTTCACTTTATTCTTTTTTGACCAAATGGTCTTCTACCCTTTCCCTTTTGGTGAAAAAAGCTTGCTATTCTTTGTGCAACAGAGATCCTCTTTGGAAGGAAAACTGGTGGAATGGAAGAAGGATTGAAAATACAGGTAAATGCTTGGCCTTATTGCAAGTTTATAAAAATGTGTCATTTTCTTAAGCATACACTGCTTTATGGGGGGGTTTCCTCCACTCTCTCCTTGAACTACTGTATAGCCCATTTTAAGAGCAGTGTTGGCTGCTGAAATTTAAAGTTGGTGGGGCCAATCTAGATGTTTTCACTTTAACACTGATGCTTCCTGTGCAAATTCACACACTTTTGGATAATGAGAAGCGCTTAAAGATTCAGCAGCTAATAATGTAACATCCGTATGAATGTAGGACATCTCCGATTCTTATCACTTGAGTCCACTGCCCCAATTCACCTATTTTTAGAGTACATTTCTCATGGTTCATGAAACTGGAACTGCAAAAGATTTCTAATGTCCTGAAATGCAATATGGATACAGTTTTCAGTATGAAATCCTGGTCCTCATATTTCTCAAAGATACACTACATAAATGTCAATTCCATATGCATTTAAAAGACAAAGATCACTCTTTTGAAAACAGCAAGGTGCACATTCTGGACAGAGAGGACCACTGGTTTGAAAAAGAGGTCAAAGAGGCATCTCTTGAGCCATGGTGGCACAGTGGTTAGAGTGCAGTATCCTAGGTAGTGACAGATATTTCTCTTTCTGGGCCCAAAGAGAAAATATCTGCTGTGAACCCCAGATAGGTGTCAGGAAGGGCATCTGTCCAGTAAACCCTCAGTTCCATTCAGTCACCCCAACTCTACCTTGATACAAAGGATGACAGGGTCATTAAAAGAAAAAAAGTTTGAAGTTATGAGTTTGCTTCAGCCTCCAGCTTCCCCTTACTGCTGCTCTTAAACCTCCCAGCGACTCAATCTTCATTTATACAAAAAGGTTGCCCAACATTCTTCTAATGAGCAAATTTCCACTTTCTTTTTATTAAAATCATTCATGTGCTATATCATTTGTTTTTCCAGTGACAACATTCCCAAGGCTATAAATTCTATTTTTGTTATCTATTCCTTAATGGCATTTGCTGCAACAATAAACATGCACTGGAGAAGTTCATCATGAATTGTTGGGCTTGCTCAGTTGCAATGTTCAAATGTTCTTCCACAAAACTCACCTGGATTTGAGAATGTCTTTGGTTTATTTGTGCCCCTGAAAGCAAGTTTGAAAACATCACAGACTTTTTATTCATTTGACTTTCAAATGTACGGTCTTTCTTTCACCTCTTTGGATTTCAGTTTGGTAAACTCAGGTAATCTGCTGTGACTATTTGGTTGCCCTCCAAACTTGTAGCTGCGTTGCAGCATCTATGTGGCTTGTACTCTGTTCATTTTCTTTTTGGTCTTCAGGGGCATCAACCCGGCCAGCCCTGCAGTGTCTACTTTTATTCCAAAAGATGGAAAGGAGAGAGGAGAGGATGTGGGAGAGGAAAAGAAAGGAGAGGAGGGGGGGAAATAGAGGAGAGGAGAGAAAGGAGGGATGCAGAAGAGGAGAGGATGTGGGAGAGGAGAGGATGTGGGAGAGGAGAGGATGTGGAAAAGAAGAGGAGAGAATGCAGGAGAAGAAAGGATGTGGGAGAGGAGAGGGAGAGGGAAAGGGGGAGGAGAGAGATGGTACCCCTAAAGGGACATTATAAATAAGGCCTTTTGCTTTGGAGCACCATGCATTTTCTGCCTCTATTTCTCTACCTAATACCTTTCTGTGAGGTCTCTAGATCATTCCAGTGATTTGATATGGAGCTTTTCCTGTTAGTTCAGTTTTGCAGATGGGCTGAACTAAAGACTGAAATAAAATTGGTATATCTAATTGGCTACATATTCTTAAGAGAGCTGGCTCCATTTGGTACTAAATAGAAAAGTCCATGGATATATTTCTTACTTTCCTGAGTATGGTTTCCACTGGGAGGAGATCACTGATGATCTCTTGCAATATTTGAGTTTATTATCTCTCTGGACTACGATGTAACCCTATTTATTTTTGAGTATATAGGATGAGCACTACCATAAAGTATAATTTAAATAAGAACATCCAAAGGATCTTTCTCATCCTTTCCCAAGAGTATACGTTTTATAATTATTTCCTTTTCTGTGCATTGCTTTGGCTTCTGGATTGGCATTCTGGGTGATGAGTTAATGATTGTCAAGTAGACAGTCATGCCAAGCTCCTAGCCCCTCTGTTAAAATTGACTAAAAAGCAAGCAGTAACACTTAACCAACCTTCACAGACTTCAAAAAGCTAAGCATGAGCTGTCACAATTAACATTTGGATGGGACTTCACTAAGAAAGCAAAGAGTTGCAGGCTAGAGTAGAAAATCCCCCCTCACCTCCCCCCCCCCAAAAAAAAATCTGGAAGAACACAATGTCAGATAGGTTCCATGTTTGTGGCCAAGAAACTCACTGAGATGTCTCCACTAAATCGTGTGGTGAAACTGTTTATTATGATTTTCAAGTCATGGCTGTCCCAAAAGTGCTTTTTCGAAAAGACAACTGGACTTTTTTTGTTTTTTCCTTTGAAAACAAAATGGAAGAAGCTTCATGATTGAGAAGTGAAATGTTTTCAAAGGAAAAAAAAACCCAAGGAAGTCCAGTTGCCTTTTATGATGGAAAAGAAAGCACCTTTGGGACATGTGAACTATAGAAAGTTAGCACCCACCCCTTCTAGAAGAATGAAATATTTTAGGAAATATTAGAAAGGCACAATAAAATACTTTTCCTAAAAGAGAAATAAAAATCTTAAAGGAAACAGAAAACCAGAACCCCAGCTCCCTGCTCCCAGCAGATATTTTGGTACACATTAAGAGAAACTGGGCCAGCCAATATACAAGACAAAAGACTTCCAGCTCCAAGGTGATGGGATTAATCCATGACCCTCCAGGGCATAATAGGATTAGCCCTCTTCCCATCTAGCAGCAGGGCTCACTGCATTTCAAAATCACCTGGGGACATTATATCAGCCCAAGGTTCCACCAGATGATTCAGACAAATATGACTCCACATGGGAGTTTGACAACAGCTAATAGAACGCATGCTCTTGCCACAGGAACAGGAAGCTCAAGGGCAAGGCCCAAGAGAGGATATAAATAATGCTCACTCTCCACTCCATGTGGTCAGCTATTCAGAATGGTTAACTTGGTTCTGCTTCACTACTAAACCACCTGTGATGACTCAGACTGTAACACAAATGTAACAAAATCCAAAATGCAAATAAATGTCCTTTAATGCCTCCATCTTGGCCCCATTGTTCAATAATACTCAGTTGAAGATAAAACATGCTCAAAAATAGTCTTCAAAAGAAAGCAATACAGTCCGAATGTAATGAGCAGATAGAAGTGAAATAAAAAACCAAACAAACTACAATGACAAAATATCCTCAGCAGAACCGAAGTATTTACCAAATTCAAGGAGATAACAAGACAGTCTGCTGGAAGGGCGACAACCAAGATAACTTCAGACCAAAATAAAACACATTTGCTTTTGGCAACCTGTGTTTTAACCAACTCTCCTATGCACGATTCTCCCCAGTTGCCACCAATGAGGAGGAGCATTGCCTCTTCCTCTCTCCTAAGCCAAGTTGTTTCCTTCTCCGTTGCTCCCTGCATGTTCTAGGATGCAGAGGGAATGGGCTTGGTTCTTCCTCTGACTGTCCAGCTGGCCTCAGCCCTTCCTCAGTCTCCTACACAGCCTCCAGAGCCACACCTCCACTCCCTCTCGGTTGTTTCTCCTCTGCCTCAGAGTCCAACTCTACCAAGGACATGACACCATCTTTCCAATCAGCCTCCATGTTTCCAGTGTCTTTCTCCCCACTTGGAACTGAACCAGATGGATATTTCTTCCAACTTGGCCAAGTTCAACTTAGGGACCTTGCCTTCCTGACGAGTTAAAATCATCCGCATCGACAACTCCGTTAAAAGTTGCTTCTCCAACAACATGAGGCTTAAAAATAAAAATAGAAGCACTAAATGGCAAAAGGATGCGAGTAAGTTTAGATTCACTCCCCTCCCCCTCAAATGCCAATTAAGCTTTCTCTTCTTTCTCTTCGTTCTTTCAGCAGCATATGGGTTAGGTAAATTTTAGTTCAGTAACCTATAGCAGCCTGTGCAACAGAGAGGAGGCTGATTTAAAAATAGCACGTTAAAAAACAGTAAGGCTGTGTCTCTTTCAATCTGGAAGAAAAGTGGAACAAGTGGCAGAGATCCCTTTGCGTTCTAATAAATGAAAATTCCTAACTGCTTCAAGAGAGGCAGCTTGGAGGTTGGGGTCTCTCTCCACAACAGCGCAGCAATGCAAGGGTTTGCAAAATTGTGCAGTAATTTTGAACTACTTGGTCCAAAGTACCCATAATTCTATGACATTCGTGTTTTTCTTTTTGCCATATCCAGAGTTGTTTTTTTCCCAGCCAGGATATGCCACATTTTCCAGTGCTACATTTCCCCCTCCCCCAGTCTTTTACTGGTAATTAAAATAATTTATTTTTGTTCTTGTTACATGTGATGTGTCCTAAATATTCTAATTTCCTTCTCTTGACAGCAATCACAGTTTTCCATTCTTCGAATTTGTGGGGTGGAAGGTATGTGCTTTACTCTTGAGTGACAAACTAACCGTTATGCACACCATTTGCTTGTTCAGTGCAGTTGAGATGATTTGGTTGTAATCCTTGTCTTTGTAGTTTAGCAAAACATTTATGTATGAATAGAAGCAATGACACAAGGATGTTTAAGGTCCAAAAGGAAAGGAAAGGAGAAAAATCATCCAGTTGGTTTTCATGCCTAAGGCAGGACTAGAAGTCACAGTCTCCTAGTGATTCACCCAAAGTCACCCAGTCAATTTTCATGGCTAAAATAGAACTAGAATTCACTGTCTCCTGATTTCTAGGCCAACACCTTGACCACCAGATCAAACTATCTTTCTTATTTATTTATTCATAATAAATAGATCTATATCGCTGCCCAACTCATACACAGGGACTCCAGGTGGTGTACAGAATAAAAATCAACAACATATCTGCTACAATGTCCTACCGGTCCATGACTACTTCAACTCCAACCACAACAATACAAGAGCACACAACAGATACAAACTCAGTGTAAACTGCTTCAAACTCGATTGCAAAAGTACGACTTCAGCAACAGAGTGGTCAATGCCTGGAATGCACTACCTGATTCTGTTATCACATCCTCAAACCCCCACTCCTTTAACCTCAAACTATCCACTATTGAACTCACCCCATGCCTAAGATGTCTGTAAGGGGCGTGCATAAGTGCACCATCGTGCCTCCTATCCCTGTCCTATTGTCCCCATTTATTCGTACCTATTTCCTGTATCCTTACTCATGTTTATACTTATACCTATTATCTTGTAAGCAATTGACAAATAAGATAAATAAAATAAATAAATAAAAGTTCCCAAGAAACCCCCACACCCTTTATTCTCCAAAGCTTAAAGGGGCAGCTATTGTTTTGCAGTAGCTGAATTGAGCGCCATGGCAGAGCCGATATCCATAAATCAGCATATTACTCATTTTCCAGCATTGCTGCCTGACAGCTGCTACAAGAGCACATTGTTACAAACTGTCAAGCGATGAAGCATGGAGCTTTTTACAACATATGTTGACTTTTATCTAATGTTGTTTTGTAATTAGCCCCAGAGAGTTGGAGTCTGGGCATCCGACTGGTTGTATGATCTCAGCTAACCTTTGTCTCTTCTGGAAGAAAGTAAAAACCAGGAAGGAGGAAACTCCAAGACATGCAGAGATGCTGTTTACCTGAATATCTCTATCGCGGAAACAGAGCCTCAATATTTTCCCAGTCTTGTTTTCCCTGATACCACTGCAAAACTGGGTGCCTTTCTGAGAAAAGACTTGAAGGAGCTGGTACAGCATCATCCTTTCTGAGCCTAGGACTGAAAATGGGAAACTGACAATGTGGTTAAAGAATAGCCACAAACATCTACAGTGATCTGAATTCTTCTTGTGATGATTTGGCTTTGCACTTGGGAGGGATGTTTGTATTTATGTATGAAATATATCTTCCATGGGTTCAGTGATGAAGGGTGGATGGATGGATGGACAGATGGATGGACAGACAGACAGATAGATAGATATGGGTGGGTGGGTAGATAGATGATAGATAGATATGGATAGATAGATAGATAGATAGATAGATAGATAGATAGATAGATAGATGATAGACAAATGAGAGAGAAAGAGAGAGAAAATAGACAGAAAAGTTTGGAGATAGAAGAGACAGACAGACAGACAGAAAATTAGAGATAAAGGCAGAAGATTGGAGATAGAATATTGAATGTAGAGAGAGAAAGAAAGAGATGATAGATGATAAATGGCCAGACAGATAGATGAGAGAGAGAAAAAGAGAGAGAAAATAGACAGAAAAGTGGAGGTAGATGAGAGACAGACACACAGGAAACTGGAGATAAAAACAGAAGATTTGAATAGGAGATTGGATAGATGGACAGACAGACAGATAGATAGATGAGAGATAAGAGATGAGGGATAGTTTGGATTACTATCTACTTAGTTTGAATATCATGAAAGGACAGCAGATTATTTATGAGGTAATTATTACAGTATTATTATGATTGGTTGCACAGTCGGACAGATGTTTATTCCAGATCTGGTATTTTTAAGCTGGCTATCAAGTCCTTCCCAAGGATCGGGAATAGCCAGATGTGATTGTTTGATGAGGTTCAAAGTCTCACCATAGGATTTAAGCTGTTCCAGGTAAAGCTGCCTTTTGCAATTGATTGGTGGTGATTTTGTCAATATCGATGGTGCTCAAGTGGTTGTTATTGCTCATAATTATTATTTTGTCATTATTGAGGAGAAGATGTGCTTCTGGAATAACATGACAGGGAAATTCCCATTACATGTCCCCCCACCCATCTTGTCTGTAATCACCCAGGCTTAAACTCTCCCAAGCTCAATGACACTCAGGTGTGCAGGTACCTAAAATGCAGCCATTCCCTTTTGATTCAAAATGTAAATCACCTTGCAAAGGGTTTTTTTGGCTGCAGCTGAAAGAAGCAATATAGCCAAAAAAGAAAAAGAGATACTGAATGCTTCTTGCCCCTCATCTGGGGACATCTTTTCTCTTAGCAGATTTTCTTGTTTATCATCTCATTTATACGATGGGACAAAAGCCATTGGCCCTGTGTGTGTGTGTATGTTTGTACCCTGCAAAACAAGCCTCCTTGATTTGATCAGGCAGAGAATTATCCTCCTGTTCTTTTATTCTGTGCCATGCTGAAGCAGATTGTGCCTCTGTAAAACCCACCCACAAGCATCATTTTCATCTAAATGAGCGGACTCTTTCTTTGCAACATTTGTACAAACCCTGAGATCTCCCCATTTTCGGAGATAAATTAGAAAGCTGTGAAGCGCAAATCACTGAACATCGGAACCATGTTACAAGGCAGGACAGAATAAACCTTAAAAGATAAAGGTTTCCCTCACACATATGTGCTAGTCATTTCTGGCTCTCGGGGCCAGATGCTCATCTCCATTACAAAGCTGAAGAACCAGCGCTGTCCGAAGACATGTCCGTGTTCATGTGGCCGGCATGACTAAACATTGAAGGTGCATGGAATACTGTTATCTTTCCACCAAAGTGGTTCCTATTTTTCTACTTACATTTTTACATGCTTTTGAACTGCTAGGTTGACAGAAGCTGGGACAAGTAATGGGAGCTCACTCTGTTACGTGGCACTGGGGATTCGAATCACCAAACTGCTGACCTTTCTGATCAACAAGCTCAGTGTCTTAGCCACTGAGCCACCGCATCCAGAACAGAAAAAAACAGTCCCCATTTCTTAAAATCTAGCAAAGCTTTTTCCACTACACCTTGACAAAAGGGGGTGCAGTCAGTCCTCTGAGCTAAAGCTACAGGGAAGGTCACACACCTTCTTCCAATTTCATCAAGTCTCTTTTTCCTCAACTTTAGGATCTCTCAAGGCCAATGGAGAGAATCTTTTCACAAGACCTGGGAATTCTGCCAATGCAAGCACAGTTCTGTTTTCATTCTAGTCTAGGCTCTTGTCTGTGAAATTCTCCGGTGGATCAAACATCTGCTAACCGAGAACAGTGACAGCCACCTCGTTCATTTCAACAAGCAGGCATGACAATTTCTCGTCAGCGGCCGGTTCTGCCACTGTGCACATCCAGTCGTGGTTAGCAAGCTAAAAACAGTCGCTATGCTTCCCCCCTCCCACCCACCCCCTGTCTGCTTATCTCATCCCCAAGAGCAATTAGAAAGGCAGGATGATTGTACCCCAGATAGCAGCAAAAGAGTTTTAGCTCGAACGGAACCAGGGCTCTGATGGTGGCATTCTAGATGTGTCAAAAGCCTCTTCCTTCCAGCAGTTCTTCACGTCAGACACATTACGACCTGTGTGTGATGTGTGTGGGTTGCCTTTGTCAGCCTCAATTTAAGAAATCTGATTGTCCCCTCCAAAAAATGTCAGCTGTCTCCAGGTCTTTCACTGTGTGGTTAAGTAGAAAAGCTCCAAAGGGCTGAGCAATCAGCAAAGAAGAAGTTGGAGGAAAAGCACAGGTAGTCCTCAACTTATGATCGCAATGGAGCCCAAAATTTCCATTGCTAAGCAAGACACTTGTCAAGTGAGTCTTGCCCCATTTTGCCACCTTTCGTACCACAGGTGCTAAGTGAGTCACTGCAGTTGTTGTTAGGAGCATGGTGGTTAAGGGAATCTGGCTTCCCCATTGACTTTGCTTGTCAGAAGGTCGCAAAAGGGAATCACTTGAACCTAGGACAATGCAACCATCATAAATAGATTCCCTGATAGACTCCTGTACACCTCTTAGAACAGAGCCAGCTCTCTCAGCCTCCAAGCCCAGAGAGGATCAGCTAGATACTAAAAAATGGCTACTCTGTTTTCCTGAAAAATATGACCTACCCCAAAAGTAAGCCCTAGCTTGATTTTTAGACATGTGCCCAATATAAGCCCTACCCCAAAATAAGCCCTAATCAAGACCCTGCCCACTCCAGTGTACACAGGTAAAAATTAAGCTTGGGTGGAGATGGTGGAACTGCCCTCCTACTTACCTTTGGACAGTTATAGCCAGGCCTCGCACTCCCTGACACCTGCCTTGCTGGCTCATTTCTTCTGCAGCCAGCAAGGCCTTCCTGAAGGCTTCTGTAGCTGATAACAGAGTTCGGGATCTTTCCGGAGCTCTATTATCAGCTGCAGGAAAGCCTTACTGGCCACAGAAGAAGTTCCTGAAGGCCTCTGACAGCAAAAAGGAAGCCAGCGATGATGCACTCAAGTGAGGTGAGTCAGTGGATGACATCCCCCCTCAAAAATAAGACCTGGTGCCTCTTTTGGTGGGAAAAAAATTATAAGATAGGGTCTTATTTTCAGGGAAACACGGTATTGAAATAACATTTGGTTGTATCCAAATGGATCTTTTTAAAGTGCCATTTTTATCCTATTGGGGATAATCTGTTCAGCTAGCAAGGCCCAAAATAAACGGGCCAATTCTTAGATTACTTTTATTGTAAGTTTCTAGTAACCAAAATCTTTCAAGCCTGAATATGCTTTCCCTTTCCTTCCCATGATCTTCACGAGAAATATAGGCAGCCCTCGATTTAACCAGCCATTCAAACGGTCCTGAAAAAAGTTACCTATGACCATTTTTCACACTTACGATGGTTGCAGCATCCCTGTGGTCACACAGTCAAAATTCAGATGCTTGTCAACTGATTTATATTTATGACGGTTCCAGTGTCCCTGGGGAGGGGGGGGTCACAGGATCCCCTTTTGTGTCCTTATGATCAGCAAAATCAATGGGGAAGCCAGATTCATCTAACAACCATAATACTAACTTAACCCCTGCAGTGATTCACTTGACAATTCTAGCCAGAAAGGTCATAAAATGGGGCAAAATTCACTTGGCAAATGTTTCACAACAAATGTGACAAAAATTTGGGGCTCAATTGTTGTCATAAGTTGAGGACTGCATGTACCTAATTTCCCCAAGGGTGTGTGTGTGTGTGTGTGTGAAAGAGAGAGAGAGAGAGAGGGAGGGAGGGAGGGAGGGAGGGAGAGAGAGAGAGAGAGAGAGAGAGAGAGAGAGAGAGAGAGAGAGAGATTATGAAAAAGTGAAAGAGAAAGAAAGAAAAAGAAAAAGAAAAAAGAGAAAGAAAGCGAGAAAGATGGCTTCTCCATCAGCAAAAGGTTCTGTCATTTTTCTCCTCTCTCTTCTGAACCCCCATATCCCAGGGATCCCACAAGATGGATGCCTCTTGACAAAAATAGATCTTCCTCCTTCGGAATCCCCCTTGGCCCAGAGAAGCAAATTGTGCTTTAAAATTTCCAGCCTTGTCAGCCTTCGACTTCAGCTGTGCAGGAGAACAGATGACTCTGGGAGAAGCCAGACGGCTCGCAGCTGGACCTTCCAATCCCAGGAAGGCCTTTTCCAGGGCCAGCTGTTCTACAGCCATCTGCTGCCAGATTTGCCCAAGCAGGGTGGCCAGAAGGGGAGAAGAAAGGCTGAGAATTCTTTTCAAGCTTTAGCTATGTGGTGGCCAGGATAGGATGCCCTGCCAGTGGAAGGATTTGGAGCTGGTTCTGCACAGCAGCATCTCTGGAGAGAACAGAAAGTCAGCTTTGAGTGATGGTAGAGAAAAACTCTAAAATATTTTAAAAGGACAAGAGAGAAAGAGAGTTTCAGTTCCCAGGAGAACAAAGCAAAGCTGTAAAAAATAAGTCTATAACAGCATTGCTGGATCTAGCCAAAACTTCATCATGGTCCCTAGTCCTTTATTGGATGTCCCCTATTGCATTTATTTGTTTGTCAACAGTGATTCCATAAACCAAAAGGAAGCTTTGGTTGAAGTTGCATGGCAATCCTGGCTACTGGACATTGCTAACCATACCTCTTGTTTTAAAACCATCCAAAATAAGGGCCATCTCTACATTCTGTGGTAGGAATCCCACCTATTAACTTCACACTGGGAAAAGACATTCCTCTTTTGAGTAGACCTGAGTCATTCTCCTCCTCTTCAACCCTTGTAATATCACTGGGTGACTCTTCGCTCCAAACCATGTGAGAAGACCAAATATTAACTTCTGGCTGTTCAGTTCAAACTCTGTGGTCCTTGGAGATCTCTGAGCTTTGTTTTTTTTTCTTTCAGATGTTTCATGACCAAAGTAGATAACATCATCAATGCTAGAAGGGAGAGGGGTTTGCTGGGAGGAGGAGGAGAAGAAGGAAGAGGAGGAGGAGGAGGAGGAGGAGGAGGAGGAGGAGGAGGAGGAGGA